>CAJNDT010005860.1:52944-518001 GCA_905221615.1 Symbiodinium sp. CCMP2592
ATGGTTGGCCCATGGATGCTCTGCGGCAATGGATATGGTCTGATCCGGACGTGATCATGGTTGGCCCATGGATGCTCTGCGGCAATGGATATGGTCTGATCCGGACGTGATCATGGTCGGCCCATGGATGCTCTGCGGCAATGGATATGGTCTGATCCGGACGTGATCATGCTTGGCCCATGGATGCTCTGCGGCAATGGACATGGTCTGATCTGGACGTGATCATGGTTGGCCCACGGATGCTCTGCGGCAATGGATATGGTCGGATCGGGACGTGATCATGGTTGGCCCATGGATGCTCTGCAGCAATGGATATGGTCGGATCTGGACGTGGTCATGGTTGGCCCATGGATGCTCTGCGGCAATGGATATGGTCTGATCTGGACGTGATCATGGTTGGCCCATGGATGCTCTGCGGCAATGGATATGGTCTGATCCGGACGTGATCATGGTCGGCCCATGGATGCTCTGCGGCAATGGATATGGTCTGATTTGGATGTGATCATGGTTGGCCCACGGATGCTCTGCGGCAATGGATATGGTCTGATCTGGACGTGATCATGGTTGGCCCACGGATGCTCTGCGGCAATGGATATGGTTTGATCTGGACGTGGTCATGGTTGGCCCATGGATGCTCTGCAGCAATGGATATGGTCTGATCTGGACGTGGTCATGGTTGCCCATGGATGCTCTGCGGCAATGGATATGGTCTGATCTGGACGTGATCATGGTTGGCCCACGGATGCTCTGCGGCAATGGATATGGTCTGATCTGGACGTGATCATGGTTGGTCCATGGATGCTCTGCGGCAATGGATATGGTCTGATCTGGACGTGATCATGGTTGGCCCACGGATGCTCTGCGGCAATGGATATGGTCTCATCGGGACGTGATCATGGTTGGCCCATGGATGCTCTGCAGCAATGGATATGGTCTGATCTGGACGTGGTCATGGTTGGCCCATGGATGCTCTGCGGCAATGGATATGGTCTGATCTGGACGTGATCATGGTTGGCACACGGATGCTCTGCGGCAATGGATATGGTCTGATCTGGACGTGACATGGTTGGCCCACGGATGCTCTGCGGCAATGGATATGGTCTGATCTGGACGTGATCATGTTGGTCCATGGATGCTCTGCGGCAATGGATATGGTCTGATCTGGACGTGATCATGGTTGGCCCACGGATGCTCTGCGGCAATAGATATGGTCTGATCTGGACGTGATCATGGTTGGCCCATGGATGCTCTGCGGCAATGGATATGGTCTGATCTGTACGTGATCATGGTTGGCCCATGGATGCTCTGCGGCAATGGATATGGTTTGATCTGGACGTGATCATGGTTGGCCCATGGATGCTCTGCGGCAATGGATATGGTCTGATCTGGACGTGATCATGGTTGGCCCATGGATGCTCTGCGGCAATGGATATGGTCTGATCTGGACGTGATCATGATTGGCGCGGTAGACCATGGACGTCATTAGGGCTTGGACATGGATGTGCTCTTTCGAAATCGCAGTAGACCATGGGCGTCATTAGGTCTTGGACATGGATGCGCTGTTTCGAAATCGCAGTAGACCATGGACGTCATTAGGTCTTGGACATGGATGCGCTGTTGTGGACACGCCGGAACCACCGATGGCAGTGGTGTTTTCGGCAGGTGAACCGCCGTAGACCATGGACGTCATTAGGTCTTGGACATGGATGCGCTGTTGTGGACACGACGGAACCACCGATGGCAGTGGTGTTCTCGGCAGGTGAACCACACAAAACACCGCAAATACCGATGTTTCAGGCGCCACTAGAAACGTGGAAAAGGAAAACGCCGGAACCACCGATGACAGTGGTGTTCTCGGCATGTGACCCACGCAAAACACTGCAAATACCGGTGGAATTGGCACATGCAAAATGCGCGTTTACAGGTGGTCCGAGCCAACAACAACAACAGCAACAACAACAACCACAACTGCAACCATTACCACAACCTCAGCCACAACCACAACCGCGACCGCAACCACAACCACAACCACAGCCACAACAACACTAGCACTAACACCAACACCAACACCACACCAACACCACACCAACACCATCAACAGCAACAATAACAACAACAACAACAACAACAACAACAACAACAACAACAACAACAACAACAACAACAACAACAACAACAACAACAACAACAACAACAACAACAACAACAACAACAACAACAACAACAACAACAACAACAACAACAACAACAACAACAACAACAACAACAACAACAACAACAACAACAACAACAACAACAACAACAACAACAACAACAACAACAACAACAACAACAACAACAACAACAACAACAACAACAACAACAACAACAACAACAACAACAACAACAACAACAACAACAACAACAACATTTCATTCACACGCAGCGGGAGGATACTGTCTGAGGTGAAACTTAACGTCCACGCTTTGCGAGGGATCGACCTGCTGCTCTGCTTGCTACTTGCGCGGTCACTTCATGACGAGCCGTGCCTTAACACAGCACTCGCACACGCTCCGCCCCTCAAGGCTGCAAGCAATGAAGTCGGAATCGGACGTGTCGTCAGTGACTCGAGCTGCAGACGCTGGCACTAATGAGGGAGTTAACTGGCTGATTTGCAATGCATCGCTGACTGATTGGCGACGTCCATTTTGCACACTGCTGTCTCGCGAGAATGTCTAGCCTCGCTGTGAAGGCTCGGTACGAACCACTAGCTCTATGTTATAGTAGAGGCGGTGAGGCAATGAAACACTCAGTAAAGGCAGTCCAGGCGCCTTCCAGCCCGTTGTTGCTATTTGTAGATGGCGGAGCAACTCCTGCCGGACTTGTGCTGGTGACATGAAGCTCTCCTGTCCCTGGATGGGAGATCGTTGAGGTCACAGCCTTTGGCGGTGGTCCCAGGGGAGAAACTCCTCCCGGGACTCCACCTTTCGCTGGCACTCCTGGTGCCTTGCCTGGTCCCGGTGTCCAATCTGTGCTAGATCCACTTCCTGACAGGTTAACAGGCATCGGAGGCGGCGGGCCCTTAGGCCCAGCTGCTTTGGGGGCTGCTTTAGGGGCTGCTGTGTCTTCGGAGTCGGACTCCCGAATGGAGTCACTGGCTGGCGGCGACCTGGATAGGTGGGGCCGACGTCGCACTGGAGGAGGGGTTCGGGAGGTCGCTCTGTTGCCACTCTTCTTCGGTGTTTCAGGCATGGCTTCTACAGTCGAGACAGCTGGTGAGTTGAGCCTGTACGAGAAGGCAAGTAGAGCTTCCAGAAAACTTTTGGCTGACAACTCACTTGCAGATCCGGGCCCACGACTTCGCACGGAGCTTCACATGCGACCTCGGGGTATACTTGCTGTCTGGTGATGAAATTGAAGTGACCTTCAGCCTCATAACACAGATTTTTGCATGAGCAGCTGCATTATCAGTGTGGGGAGGGACTCCACCGTTAGGTGAGGGTCCTCACGATCAGAGCGGCCTGTTGTCGCCTCCGTACTTAGTACCTGATTTCAGGCTCTGGTAGTACTCTATGACAGAAGGGGGCACTTCAGAGGGGGTGAGAATGACGCCGTTCTTGCTACGGAAAAATTGCACCCCTACCTGCATGGCTCTGCGTGGATCGACCGCCACCAGCATCGACGAGCTATCTCTGAATCCAGAAACACCAGGTCTCCCATAGTCCCGATCCGAGACGAAGTGAACATGCTGTCGTCCCTCTCTGCCACGTCCGCCTTTGCCGCGGCCCTTGGAAATCTTGTTCTGAGGCAGAAGGCCTCGTTGGCGTATGGAGTCATACAAGGACCAGAATGTGCCATGATACAGCATTCTGGGGAGCATCTCCTCCGTGAGTTCCTCCAACACCTCATTGGAGTCCACATCAGAGCGAGAATGTCCTTGCAGAGCCCTGATGTACTTCTGGCCTTGGCAATCGCCCAGCTCGTACCTGCCTTTTGCGTTACTCCGAACGACCTCCAGGAGGTCGCCTGCCGTGGCGTGCTGGGCCTGCACTCTTGGCCATCTCAGGACGTCCTCTAATTTGGCCCAACCAGCTGAAGTGACGCTGATGTAGGGTTTATGTCCGTGCCGGAGCGAAGCTGCTAGAGCCTTCGAGACTTCGAACGAGAAGTTGCTCTCCGGCTTCGTAGAGGCAGTGCAATAGTCCCCTAGATCGCCTGGTTGGCCCTCCCAGGCCACTATAGTGGAGCTACGTGGCGTTGTTGAGCTGTGGTCAATCTCTGACGCCATGGTCGGGGGAGAAACTCCACCCTGTGAGCTGGACGCCTGCTCACAAACCGGAAGGGGAGCAACTCCTCCTTCCTTGACTCCACTTGACGAGGCTTCGCCAGGCAGCTCGTATCCCAACGCCAAAAAGGATTCCCGTGCTTGTCTCAGTGGTATCTCCAACAAGCCACTCCACTCTCGGAGGTACTCACCTAAGGTGAGTGTCTCCTTGGTTGATATTTGCAGTAGCAGCGCTCGGATTTTGACTGCATCATAGGAGTATATCAGTTGGTTTGTTTTCTTACCCGTTTTTGCGATCCAGAGTGCGCAGCCTCCACCTCAAACATGGGCCGCACGAATATGTGCCGAGGTCCTATCCTCACCAGACAACTGTAGCCGGCAGCAAGATGCCTGTTTGACATCCTGTGAAGATACACGCCTGGTCGTGCCTCGAAGCTTCGCGTGCCGGAGAGGTCAGGTGTCGAAGGTAGTAGCCTGCCTGTGGCCAGTATCCCATGCAAACATTCCAGGTGTGTACCGTGGAATGCAACCTCGCTGTCCCCTGCAGGAAGAATGTTCGGTGAAGAATACTCAAAACGAAACCACCCATTCTCTTCAGCTGTGGGGTATCCTAGCTTAGGATGCAGAGGCTCATTGGCAAGTCCCCGGCGAGAGGCCAGGAAGGTCTCCAGGAGAGCATTGGCTACCTCCGGGGAGGGTCGTTCCACCTGATTGAGACCATCTCGCAGCTGCTGAGTTACTGTCACCATAATTCGGTGATTGTTCAGCTCAGTGATGTTTCCATCACAGTCTGACATCAGACTGGGAAAGGGGGTATAACCAGCTGACTGAAGAACTTTGATCGCAGCTTCCGTGATGGGGTCCCCAGAGGGAGGATCTCCACTCTTGGCCTTTGCTGCTGGGGGAGTATCTCCACCCTCGCCTTGCCCTGTACTTCTTTTCTTGGAAGGAGGAGGAGGGGGAGTGACTCCACCCTTTCCGCTTCCCAGCTCTTCCTGTCCACCAGTACCTTTAGAGACTCCTTTATATGCAGGATAGCTTTCGCCGTGAGCGCGAGCGGAGCGCCTCCACTGGCGCAGGAAATTGCGATACGTGACATGCGGAAGTTGTTCACGTATCCGTCGCTGACAGAATTCCTCGTACTCCGCTTGAAACGAGGGATCCTGTGTTGACTCAGGTCTGGACATGGTGCTGAGTCTTGAGAGAAAGCTGCGGTTGTTGGCTCAAGCTGGCTGAAGCTGGCTCAAGCTGGCTTCTAAGCAGGCAGCTAGGCCTAGGCCACTGAGCTCCAGGCCACCACGAGGAGACCTACATCACGGATGGTGGATTGCTGTTGGCTCAATGTGTCTCAGTGCAGGCAGAATTATTGCAGGCAGCGACTCAAAGCTTTTAAAAACCCCCAGGGAGAGACTCCGCCAGCTGTACACCCCTCGTTGGGGGAGAAGCTCCACCAACTAGGGGAGAAGCTCCACCTGTGACTCTTTAGTTCAAAAACCCCTGGGGAGTAGCTCCACCAGCTCTACGCCAAACGAGGGAGAAACTCCTCTCTTTGTTACAGGAGCTCTTGCTTAGGGAGCATCTCCACTTCTCACTTGGCTCAGGAAGTGGCGGCGTTGAGGTGATTGTAAGTTACCTCCCACGTCGCCGAGGCCAGGTTGAGTCTGCCGTCTTCAGCAAAAAACTGAGACCTCAACGCTGCACATCAGCTTGATATGCCTCTTGGTACTCAGCAGGGAGATATTTGGCGATGTATCCCGTGATATGGGATTCTCGTTCCATTGTCTCCAAGTCGTACCGGTGGTAACCGAGGCTTGTTGGGGAAAGCAGGTCTCCAGCATGGATGCGAACCAAAGAGAGGTACTGCATCCCCTGTTCGACCAGGGCTCTTCGTCTTCTGTGTCGGATTTGTCCCCATTCATCGATTCCCGATATGGAGTGGAGGTGTGTGAGCACCTTTCGGATCCCACCTTCCGGGAGTATCTCCACGGCAAGGTTCAGGATCTCATCCTTAGTGATGAGCCCAAGCCCCTTCACTCTCTCTAGCAGCTCTGTGAGCACGGCCCAGGGGAGTATCTCCACACCTTGGGACTTCTGGTGCAGAAAGTGCACCGCTGCGATCGTCGGGAGCAGCATCATGGCCAGTCGAGTTGGCGTCTGATCATACATGGTCGAGGAGTTGAACCACAGTCTGATTGATTAGCTTTTGAGCCTGAGAGCTTCGTCATGGAGGAACATGTGCAGCAATTCAAGCGGTGCCAACATGAGTGCAGTGCTCCGCGGGAGGGCCTCCTCGCCATTCGTCGAAGACGCTTCAATCTCCTCACGAGCATGAGCATGCTAGGGCAAGGGGCTAGGTGGGAGCAACTCCTCTTCGTGAGATTTGCTTCGCTTCTACTGAGCACTTGTTCCAGTCCCGCCCACTCGTGGGGCAGAGCTGAAGAGATCTTGTCCTCTGGAGAAGATCAGGAGAGCAAATCACGAATCTGACGAACCAGCGGCGATGGCTGAGTTCCCATTCGCTGGAAATCCGCGTTTATGAGCGAAAATGCAGTGTTGCCAATTAAGGACTGCAAGGTTTCCTGCAGTTCAGATGTGGCCGCCCTGGTTGACAGTTGGATCTGGATTCGGACCGGACCTCCCGTCATGCCTTCGGTCAATGGCCGCGAGGTTTTGAAGAGCTTGATGTGTTCCGGATCTGAGGATATTCTAGTGATTGCGTCCCCCAGGCCTGAAACGACTTGAGCCGTGGTGAGAGGGTCTTCCACCGTCTCGGTCATCTTCTGATCGGTGGGGCTCCACTCCAGGAACGGCCATTCGCCGTCCTGCGTCATCAGCTCATCGTTCTGCAGGCGCTCCTGTATGCTCTTATCACGGCTGGTAGTCACCAATCTCTCCTTGAGTTCACGGAGAAACTTCAGGGTCAAAGCTGCCCTGGGAGGAATCCCGATGGGACTGTTCTTGATTCGCTGAGATTCCTCGTAGAGATGAGGTAGGATCGAGTGATCTTCGGTTCGGACATAAGAGACGAATGTCACATCCGAGGCGATCGCTGTGATTTGCTCATCATGTCGGAGCGCCAGCCGTGCTATTGCGTTGATCAGCTCTTGCGATACATTGCCTTGTGCCTGGTGATTGTTTCCACCGTTCCCGTTTTGCGCTCTGGCTGCTCCTCTCCCTCGACCTCCGCTTCCTCGTCCCCTGCTTCTGCCCCCTCTTTTTTGTCCTTTGCCGCCCTGCTGGGGAGTAACTCCACCGCGTTGGCGTTTCAGGGGAGAATCTCCTCCTGAGGGGGCGGCCTCTCCCCTTTTAGAGGAGAAGCTTCATCCATCGAGGCTCGCTGGAAGAGCTCTTGCAGAGACATTGTTCGGGTGAATGTCTACGGCGTGGAGCTCGTGAGAGACGGCGCTGCGAGATAAGAAAATGACGTAACAATTTTGTTGCAGCAGGGGATCTTCAAGAGTGCAGAGGCTAGGAGGGTGAGAGTCATCGCCAATATACCAAGACTCTAGTTTGTGTACTGCTGCTCGATAGTGACCACTAGTGGCCTCCACGCCTAGGTGAATAATTACTGCCTCAGTTGTGTAGGTACAGAAGGAGACTCGGGAAGTGTGATCTAGGAAGACAGGAATCTGAACTTGCTGTGGAATGGCAATGCAGGTGTGATCCTTTGCTTCACCTGCAAATCTCGGTAAGGCTAAGCACACCTGTTGTGCGGCTTCTATGAGAGCACATGAGCGCTCCTGAGACGACCATGCCACTAGCATGTCCTGCAGGTTGGGCTTGATCGCTGTGGCGAGATGAATGGGAGAACCCCCTTCTTCATCGACTATCACACCCTCTGGAACTGATGCTCGAGTTTCCCACTGTCCAAATTTTGATGCAGAGAGATTCCGAAACACTTGCTGCAGGAACTCTGCAGAATCATGCTGTCCTCCGTCAAAGAGCCAGCCCGTGGTGAGCTCCGAGAAGACTCTGTGTTCAGGGGTTATTCTCGCGAGTAGACTGATCCGAGATGCCTCGTGAAAAGGCGCCTCTGTGGGATCAGATAGCCAGTGCAGACACTGTAGACCTGAGTTGGCATAGCAGTGGTTGCGAGTGTTGGCTAGCAGGAGAAAGCCTTCCAGTCTAAATTCGGGAAGGGGAATACCTGGCATTGAATCTGTGGGCTTCTTTGTGGCTGTCTTCGCCAAGGTGGGCCTTGCTCGAGTATATTCTCGGGGCTGCTTACTGAGCTGCTGACGCGCTACCTCCTGCAGTACGTGCACCTGCAGTAGTGGAACGCACTGCTGAGCATGTCTACCCGGGGCATCCACGCGGAGCTTGCAATAGCGACAGCTATCTCCTTTGTGAAAGAAAACCTTGAACTGAGCAAGTCTTGGTTGGAGAGTTTTCTCAAGCTTGGCCATCACTTCAGGATGCTGCTTATTTAGGTGCTGTTTGGCTCCTTTCTGACCAACAAGGACCTGACCACAGAGTGCACAGTGCTCCATCAGGTAATCATGGAACACCGGATTTCGAGCTGCGCCTTCCGGATTTTCCTGAGCATCAGACTGTAGACGTTCTGTAAGTGAAATCCGGTTCTGAGCTTCTAGAGGGAGCTCCTCCTGCTGTCGAAGCAAGAGCTCTACCCGTGGACATGTAGAAGCTTCGACGTGTTTGCGCAGAGAGAACACTGTTCGGAATGTTGCTCTACAGGCGATGCAAGTTGCTGACCCTGGCATTGAATGCAAAATAGGGTCAAATCTAGGTCCTTTCAAGCTTTGCTGCGAATCTGGGTGGGCCTTCTGCAGGTGGCGACGGAGTGCCCCGGTACCAGAGAGACATGCTCCACACTCGCCGCAGGTCAGGATCTTATCCTCTACTGATTGCGAGGAGAAGTCAATGGCAAGGCCTTCCAGAGCCTGGCTGATTGCCTCAGCGCGCAGCTTGTAGTGTGGGAGGAGCTGAGGATCTGAGTGTTGCTGTCTCTTAATGAACTGTGTAAGCCTCTTTTGCAGCTGCTCCTTCACGTGAGGAATCCGTACTCTCCGGAGTAACTCCTGGTTGGATTCCTTCGTTTCCTGGGAGTAGCTCCGCAGGACAAACCGAAGTTGGTACATCATGTGTGAATGGAGCTTCTGCAATCCCTGCTGTGTCAGTCCTACCACGTGAAGGGCATACAGAGCAGAGGCCCACGCAGTTATTGTCCAAATTGACAGACGACGTCTGTCTGATAGGACTCGATGGTTCCTAACTGCATGGGCGACTTCTGACATTGCTAGCTTACTGGATGACAGCCGATGTTTAAGGGTCTTCATTTCATAGTCATGATAAGAAAGAATGACCCCCAGGTATGGAACCTGGTACCGCAGCGATATCAACCTGCCCGAAGGGAGTTCCACAAACTTCTCTCCATCTACCTGGCGAAATAGCTTTTTCCTTATTGTCGAGGCTGAACCTCCTTGTAGCTGCAGCAGTATTGCTGACTTGGACGGATTGACCTTGAACCCAAGTTCAACCAATTGATCCAGAAGAAGGTCGCAGTACCCTAGTGCTGTAATGAGGCCAGACTCAGACTCGAAATGCGACTGAATCAAGCTGTCATCCGCATACATGGTGAGAAGTTTAACTAGTTCGGGGGGGCTGATTTTTCCAGAGAGCTTCCTAAAGAGAAGCCCGGATGCAAAGGCGAATAGGGAAGGTGCAAGCTTGCATCCCTGCTTGATTCCCCTGCGTGTGGCTATCTCAAAGCTCTGATCGCTGGCTGTCATCTTGTACAAGGCTTTGATGTGGAGATGGCCCACCACCTCTATAAGAAGAGGGTCTGCTTGTTCAGCTTCCAGGGCTTCTCTTAATCGTAGCCTGTCCACAGTGTCAAAAGCTTTGCTCATGTCAACGCTCATCGTGAGACTGCCCCTGAGCTTAAGCCCCTGTTGTCCCTTACCAGCCGCTCTAGTTGTAAGGGCCTGCCTGAACCTGGCCTGATCCACATGTGTGAGGGCCTTACAGATCGCCTCCTCTGTGCCCCTACCTGGTACGAAGCCAAACTGAGAGACTCCTTGCATTGCTTGATGGAGGGTGGACTTGAGTCTCTGCCTCACAAGTCCTGCCAGGACCTTGCCCTCAGGTGCTATCACCCCGATCGGACGGAGTGATGTTGGCTTATCTGGCTTCTTGGGGGGCTTTGGGAGCCAAGAGATCTGTGACGAGGTGACGCTGTCCGAAAGCCTTCCTGCAGTGACCTCCCTATTGAGAGTGTCCGAAATAAGCCGAATAGCGTTGGGGCCTAGGGAGCGCCAAGCTACTATGGGAGGACTTTCTTTAGGAACTGCTTTGCCAAGCTTTATAGTGCCTAGCTGTTCTTGAACTTCTTGCTCGGTGATGTGCAGGCTGCCTTGTATCCCTGTGAGCGGGAAGTCGTCCCCTGCTCCAAACAGTTCAATGGAGTATTCCTCTAATTGTCTACGTTCTTCCTTGGCTGTTAGGAAGCGACCCTCTGAGTCACGTAGCTGAACTCTTTCCTGAGGCCTCCCCGACCGGAAGCGCTTGATCACCTTGTAGAGGGAATGACTCCCGTCTTGCTTGGATTTAAGCTCTGCCTGCTCAAGTTGTTCATCTATTTCCTGTCGTCGCCTTTCCTGCTTCTGACGCTTTGCTACCCTCGCCTGTGCACTTTGCTGAGACAGCGACAGCCAGCAGCGAAATACCATTCGGACCTGCAACTCCGGCAAGAACTCTGCTAAGACCTTAACTGACATTGGGAGTGAGCGCAACACTGTGCGCTCTGCCCAAATGCTGAGATCTGTTCTTTGTGCTGCTCCCTTTCTCTTGGGAAAGTGAGTCGTGAGGGCTGAGTTCATTGCTTGATGGAGACTCTGCCAGGTTTGGGGATGATCCTGAAGGAGGGAGTCTACCTCCCTGGCAAATGCCTGTATTTTCGGGGAACGGTGTCTGTAGCAGTCCTCCATTGCCTGCTGGTCATAGGGTTTTGAGGCTTGGGCGGAGTATCTCCTGCTGTGCCTCAGTTTACCAAGAAGGGGGAAATGCCTACTACCATCCCTCCAGGATGCCACTGGGAAGGTCCTTAGTGGCCGGCAAAACCTGGCAGGGCCTTGGGACTGTGCAATCCTGACAAACGAGAAGTCAATCTGTGAAACAGAGTTGCCTTGTTCGTGGGTGGCTGGTCTATGCACTCCCCAAGTGTTGGTTGCGACTAGCTGGTGCTCCGACAGTAGGGTCTGGAGATCCTTAGATCCGCGATGCCCGAGTCTGCAAGCCTGGATCGTGCATGGCCCTACGTGTTTGTTGTCGGTCTTGAGCGAGGAGTTAAAATCTCCTAGCACAAGGAGAGTGTTGCGATTGGGAACAGCTCGGATGGACTTACTTAGGGCGTGAAGGGTCTGCTTCCGGGTTTCCTTATTCTGAGCGACAGTCTCCTTAGAGCGCCAAACGTATTGATAGCAGCTGAAGACGTCCAGTGAGATGCCGTTGCTCGGCACCCGGACCTGGAGAACTCTTCCTGGAACAACCTCGTTGTAGCGAAGATCCTGTGACTTGCACAGCGTGGAGTGCACCATTATGAGGACCCCGGCTCCCTTCTCCCCTGTGGAGCCAGAGCTGATCACATGCCAACCTGACTTGCTGAATTGCCATGAGCCCCTCCAGTGTGTTTCCTGAATTGCTACCAGCTTCACATCCTGAAATGCTGCACTTTGCAGTACGGAGAGTAACTCTTCCCAAACTGCTGTTGTGAGAGATCCTGCGTTCCAGGATAGATAGCTGATATTCTTATCTTCTGTAAATTTTGAAGGCCGAGTCCTTCTGCCGGGATTGGTGGGCTTTACATGTGCCGGAGCAACTCCAAGCTCTGTTGACGACATCGTCCTTCCCTTGTAGACCGCACTACCTTCAAGCAGAGCTTTACGTGCTGCCCTTTGATAAGAGCGTTTACCCTTCCCTTTAGGAACGGGCTGATGCTTGGTCGAACCACTAGGCTGTTTCGCAGCACTCATGTTGAGTACGGCTCCTGTCGGCTTCGCAATACCGACAACCCTCACCTCTGGGAGATGTTAGAGAGCTGTAGATCTAATACTCCCTCCCGGACTTGGGACCGGGACTGCTCAGGCGCTGACAAATGCCATGGCAAGAAAGGAAAAAGGCAACTGTACTAGCCTGACCTTTCCTGAGCCGAGAGGCTTACAACAACAACAACAACAACAACAACAACAACAACAACAACAACAACAACAACAACAACAACAACAACAACAACAACAACAACAACAACAACAACAACAACAACAACAACCAATACAACCACAACCACACCAACACCAACACCGACACCGACACCGACCCCAACACCAACACGAGCACCACCACCACCACCACCACCACCACTACCACCACTACCACCAACAACAACAACAACCTCAACAACAATAACACTAGAAAACCACAACGGCAGAAAATTCCCAACCGGCCTCGACGAGCCGTTTTCCACGTACGCACAGCTATGAGCCATCATCCTTCGGCAGGTCAGGCTGGCGCAACGGCTGCTTTACATGGCGATTTCCACACCAACCCCCGTTGGAGCTGGTGCGTCAGCCGCCTGCCGTAACTTTTCAAATTCGTGTTCCCTTTGTCGAACACGTTCTTTACACTGCTTCTTTCGGAAGCCTGCCTCTTCCCGCAGCTTCTGTGCGGCGGGTGAGTCCTTAAGACTCCAGGGCCCCCCTTGCATGACCACGTCTCTCATGTGGTTGCCATACTCCTTCGTGAGGCCATCCGAGGGCATGGTCATTCCTGGCACCCAACGAACCCAGCGATTGCTGTTGGGTTCATACAAAGACTCCTTGAGGATGGCGATGTCAATGGCCAACCTCTTGTCCTCCCCGTGGCTTATGCTGTTCAGCACATCGTAGCCCGTCTTGGAATCCAAAACAAGGATTTCCTTCCAACGGCTCGCGCTCCAGCGCCACTGGGCCAGCATGAACTTGCCGTCGACAATCTCCGCCATCATGGCCCGCACGAAGTCGCACTGCTCCAGGGCCTCAGCTGCTTGGGAGATCTCCGCCGCCAGACTGCTCCTCACCACACGCTTCAGCACAGCACTGTGGTACAAGAAGCAGTTCACTGGAGCCTCGCCTTCCAGGATCTCCTCGGGGGCATTCAGTATCATGAGCCCCCCTTGGGATCGTCCCTTCGGCATCGCACCATGCGAGGCATCGCTCACTGCGAGGAAAAGCATGTTGTGGAGGCCTCCAGGTAGAGCTTGAAACACGCACTGGTAGGACTCGCGGGCTTTCTTCACGAGGGCTAGGAGAGCCTTCAAAGTGTCCGGGTCGCGAGCTCCGGCCATTTGCTGCACCCTCGAGATGCCAAAGGCTAGGTCCGCTCGCCCTTGTCGCGCCATCCAATTGATTTGGCCTCCCACCGACGCCACCCACTTCTTCTCCGCGTCAGTGAGCGGTTGACGATCTCCAAGGGTGCGCTGTGGCGGGTCTTGCAACTTATGGGCATAGCCATCCATGGTGACGATGACCTTGAAGGTTTCGGCACATTGTCTTTCCCATCGGCCGCAGAACTTTACAGTCTCAGTCAGGGCGGTCTTCCAGTCGCCGAAGGTGAAGACCTTGCGAAGCTCGTCCAGGATGTACTCGTACTTCGGATCGAAAGCGATCCGTAGGTCATCCACATGCACCGCCAAGACTCCTTTCAAAGTTCCTCCGGCATGGAAGACAAAAGTGCCGGGCGACAGCTTCAATTCTCGTAGCCCCAGTTCCAAGAGACCACGACGAAGTCGGAGATACCAGAGCCGAGGAGACTCCGAGAGGCCAAACCCTCCCTTCGTGAGGCGGATGAGGTCTGCCCGGATGCCGCCTGGAGTCTTGCTTCCCAGGCGCTTCAGGAGATGTTTGGTCACTTCGTCCGGATATCCTTTGGGCATCCGGATATAGACCACTCTCTCATCACAGAGCTCTTCACCTTGGAGGAACGCCGCCGAGATGTCCGCATACTTCATCGCCCAGCGTTGCTGCGCACTTATGTAGCAGATGAGGTTGTGGGCCACCAAACTGGCCGTCGGTGCTTCCGTGGCGTACTGCCCAGCCTCCTTGTCCAGGTGCCCCGCCAGGACCCATCTGGCTTTCAAGCGCGCTTTCTCCAGCTCCTTCGCTTCGCTCTTATTCGTAAGAACGAATCTTGAAGGGAGGATGCTATCCGGTGGAACCATCATCCCCATGGGCACTGCTTCCACCGCCTGGTTGTCGATGTAGACGTCGATAGCTTCCTTTAGCGGCTTGACAAAGGCCTTCCGCCACGCCTCATCCAGTTTTCCCCATTTGAACTCCAGACGAGGTTTCCCAGTGACAGGCGCCCGGACTGGCTCCCGAGGAACCTCTTGTCTGTCCTTGGCGGCGGCCTCCATCTCCTCAGTCAGGCGCTCGGCCTCAGCGGCATGAACTTGCCAGGGACCGTCTCTTGCGGAAGCTAAGAGACGCCGGTGTTCCCTCATTGCCTCTTCCAAATGCCAAACCTGACACGTGTGAAGCACACCTTGGCCTCGATGACTGGCAGAAGGAGGCGGTGGGCTCGATTTTGAAGAGGCCGGATAAGGTTGTGCCCGTTGCCTTGTAGTAGATGCCGTGGTAGCTCCCGTGGACGAGGTAGCACGTTCCGGGGGCTCCTCCAGGAGCTTCTTCATTCGTCGAAGGTGTGCCTCCGTATTTTCCTTAGCTTTCTCAAAGCGTACTTTCTTCGGAGGGGGCTGCTCTTGGAAGTCCCGGTGTAGCTGAGCGGGCACATCATCAAGTGCCGAAGCTGGGGGTCGTTGGAGGCTCGGGTCCTCCTCTTCTTCTTCATCTCCACTGAACTCAAGAGGAGGAAGAGCAGGGTCGGGTACTTCAGGATCCGCCATCTCTTCCACCTCCGGTCGGCCTCCTTCAAGCTCTTTTGAAACCTCTTGTAGTGCTTCTTGACAGACCTTAGAGGATTCCACCTCCTCCAGCGCCGCCAATCGAACATATTCAAGAGGAACTCCCTTCAGCTTCGCTCGGTATCGAATCCACACTCGACGAATAGCTCCATCTCGCCGCTCCAGAGCCGCCACCACTCCAGGTCCAGACCAAGCATCCTGGTCCTGCAGTCGCTTTGGTAACCCCTTTCGTGCGTGGGGCGGATCATAAAAGTAGACCGTCGCCCCTTCATAGAGCATCTCCAGACGGGGGTGTCGCGACCTGGCATTGATGGCCTTCCTCAAAGTCTCACTTGAGTCAGCCCAGATGAATGCTTGCTCAGCTGCTTGTCGAATTTGCTCATTTCTCCGTCGGGCATCCGCGAAGGCAAGGTCCTGGTTGAGGACATACTTGAAGTGGCCTTTCTCCAGCTGCGCCAGCAAGGAGGAGGGAATCGCCACATCCTTCCCGAGCACGATCTGGGTCGGGGAGAAGCCTCCGACCCGCATTTGGCGGTTGCGGGCCGCCGTCGCTGCCATCACGCACTCCTTGGTCTCGCTGTAGCCCTTGGCAGTCGTGGCGTGGACCGTCTTCATAATCAGCAACTTCAACACCGCTCCATGCCTTTCGGCCAGTCCCATTCGCCACTTTGCCGCCGGAGGGACGATCTCGTGGAACACATCGTAGGCACGCAGGAGGCTTTCCGTCTCAGCGGCAAACTCATTTCCTCCGTCACTCATCAACACCTCCGGCGGGCCGAACACGCCGATCCAGTAGTTCTTGAGGAAGTGCGCGGCGAGGTCGGCTCGGGCTGTATGCATCAACGTGGCGACCTGGTACAGAGCAAAAGCATCCACCGCATGAACCACAGCATACTTGACCTTCGCAGCATCCCAAATGTAGAAGACATCCACCACGACTCTCTCGTTGAAACGAGTCGGCCGATCGAAAGCGGCCTTGGGGCACGGCCTCGGCGGTACCACCGACTGGCAGATTTGGCAACGAAGGTCATCCGCCGCCTTCAGGATGTGGTCCTTTGCACCATTAAGGTGCAGCATCCGCTTCAACTTCGCTCCCGAGACATGTCCCAGCACTACATGTAGCTTTGCCAGGGTGCTGCGGAGGGGCTTGGAAAGTGAACCGCTCCCTCCTTCAAAGTAGATGTAGTCATACTGGTCGCCGGTCACCTCGCCCAATCGTTGCCGAAGAAGTCCTTCCGGTGAGTTCTCCGTCTCCACCGGGACCGCTTCCCACTCAACACCTCCATGGCACTGTTGATGTAGGGCCATATGTGAAGCATGGGGCCGCCGGAACTCAAAAACCGCATGGGCCGAATTTAGAAGCCTTGAACCCCATGCGAGCGGCCATCTCCCAGCCAAGGTAGCCCGGCTGCACACTTGGCCCTCCGCATCCATCGTGACCCCCTTCACCTCCTGATGATCCCCAGGTTGGTGCACACACCTTCCCTCAGCTTCCAACAGGTGGCTCCATATTCGGTCATTGGTCTCGACTTGCACCGCCTTCTTGAACAGCTTCCGGTTGTCGGGGTCGCGGTGCTCGAACATGCAGAGATCCACCCGGGACTTGAACAGAAGCTTTCGTTCCAGTCCATTCCAAGACGTATCCGAACCATCCTCACCATAGAGGAGCTTCTCGTAGTTCATCTTCATCTCGCGGAGCTCGTCCGGGTCGGGGATGGTTGCGCCCTGCGGCATCTGCAGCTGCACCAGCCGACCACATTTAGTCTGGTAATCCCAGACCTTCAGAATCATATCCCACACCGGCCAGTACCTAGCTCGCTGTTCTCGCAACTCCTTCGGAGACACCTGAGTCCACGACGAGAACGGTCCGGTAGGGGGATTGATCAGAATCACATCCGGGGCCTGCTTGGTCAGCTGCTCATAGATCTTGCGGCACTCCTTTCTCCCAGGCACCTTAGCTTCCTCCCACAGAGGCCCATTCATTTGCCAGGCTTCCTCCGTCTGACAGTCTCCCCATGGGGTCCCAGTGCCGAAGATTTCCACAGCCGTCCATCTATAGGCAAAGGTTGCCGCCAGTGCCACCAAGCATAGGATCTTGGTCCCGACGGCTACTCCTCGACGTAGCTTCTGAGTCAGACCTCTCGACGGGTGCTTCGGGGCGGTGGCCGTTCCGGAGCAGGCGGAGCTTGCATCAAATGCAGCAACTTGTGACTGTTGCATAGCTGTCTCGCTGCTCCCAGGTGCCCCCACATGCTCGCGCACTCCTTTCCCAGCATCTGCATTAGCCACTTCGGGTTCCGACGCCAGCGTATCGAGGGGCCCATGTCCTTCTCGATTCCCCTCTTCACCCTCAGCATGATCAGGAGGATCTTCCACTTGAACGTGAACAGCTTGCTCTGGAGGCTGAGCATCATGTTGATCACCACGTCGTCGGAGAACTTTGTTGACAGAGTTGGGAAGGGCGCTGCGTGATCCGTCAAGGCATTGACTTTCTGGCTGCCCTTCTTCTCCCGGGTCGTGGTACGGTTCGCCGTCGCTGGGGGTGGTGCACTGGCTTCGGCTGTCGTAGTAGGGCTCGGAGTCGGAACCTTGCGGCGGGATGCCCGGGACGGTCTCGTCTCCTCCTCCTCGAAGTCGATCTCGCCATCGTCCTTCAGCTTGTCCAGCTCCATGGGTCCTGGAGCCAGGCAATGCATCAGCTCCTCCTCCATCAGTCTCACCTTCTCCAGCCAGTACGCTCTTGTCGCCTTTGAGCCCTCGACTTGGATCGATGTTGGATCCATGTAGGGCCATAGCTGTTCTTCCAGCTCGGCAGCTTGTGCTTGCAGCATCGCCCGGGTGGTGCTCGACGGCCGTCCTGGCGTACTGGGGGCCTTCGACGTGGGAGTTTCGGGAACCTTCAGAGCTGAGGCCGCTGGCTTCGAGGATCTCCTGCGGGGCGATGGCGTGCCCTTCCGGTTGTGCTTGTCCAGGGATTTCGGCTTTCGAGTGTCCGCCGACTTGGATCGAGCTCGTTCTCGCAGTAGTCGTCCCAGTCCCTTGGTCGGTGATGTGGGCTTGCTGCGTCTCGGCGCCGGTTCCGACTGCTCCTCCTCGTTGCTGTCGGAATTCTCCTCGAGCCCCACTTGCTCCCATGACGATCTCGCCACCTCCTCGTCGTCGTGTCGATCTAGCCGGTGGTGTTCCGGTCGCAGTGGAGATTCCCCCGTCTCGGATTCCTCCACCACCACGAGGTCGTCGTCCTTGCGCTTCTTGGGGTGCAGGACCATGTGGCGCCGGGGTGCTCGGGGCTTGGGCGTCCTGGCACATCGAATTGCTAACTCGCTGTCTGGTGAAAGGCCCGGCGCGGGTATCAAACATGAAAATCGTCACGGTGTTGAACACTCCAGGGAGCGCTTGACGGATGGGCGTAGTCTCATTAACCCCTTCTTCGAGAAGCTTCTCACCGGTCATCGAATCATACACCACCCGACGCACGACGAACTCCCAGGCCGGTCCATTCGTACCCGGTCCTACCGTGTTGCTCACCTGCTGGTCGTGTCTTGTCCAGGATCTCAAGGCTGATGTCGCAGTAGACGTAAGTGACCCCGTTTGGTTCCTGGAAGCCTCGAAGCTCTCGTTGACATACACCGGAACTGCTTCCAAATGCTGGGGAATGTGAGGTTCATGGATGGGGCCCATCTCAGTCGAAAACTCAGCAATCGGGATAACATAGTGGCCCCCAAACGTTTGCGACAGTCCGTAACGACTCACATGCAACTTCCTTGAGGAGACCTGGTGATGTTCAGTATCAATGACCATGCCCAACTGAGTACACGCAGGTTTTGATAACAGTGGAGGGCAATCACCAGGTACCACGCTGAGCCTCAGGATCACCCTCACGCCTAGAACCGTGGCCTCAAAGACGAAAGCATATTGGCTACGTAGCTCATGTCCATCACCAAAACGGAAGCTTTCGCTTTCGGGAGTCGCCATCATCCATCGACCCAGTTCACGCAACCTGGCAATGTGCTGGTTCACCCACTTAGTTCCTGCCACTGACTTCATGCAACCCAAGTCCAGTATCAGACTGCTGTGCAACTCACGCATTGACCAGAATGCTTCGTGATCTACCGTTGCAAAGGCGGGGCAGGAACGCACAACCAAGCAAGAGTTTCCCCGTGAACTAGACAATGAAGCACTGGCCCTCGGATATTGCGCCATGGTCTCCAGCAAACTCCACTGTCCTGGGTCACCGGTCACCCCTCCGGCAGTGACGTGAACGGCATGCGGCCCCTTGCGCGTGCCCTTTTGGCGAAGGGGGCACTCCTGGCTCCAATGGCCAAGTTTATCACAAAGGAAGCACGGCTCCTTCTTCTGCTGCTCACGAACCCAGGCCTTGGTCTTTTCCGAGTTCCCACGCTGGAAGTATTGCCGCATCTGCTTCAACTCGTTGACCTTCTTCTTGGCCTTATACTCTTGAGCATACACCTCGGCCGGCATCGATCCCTCGGAGGTGTCCTCGTCTTCCCGCGTTGGTCCTGAGGGATCATTTCCGTCCGGCTCGTCCTCGGCCGAAGAGTCTGAATTGGCAGAGGATGACTCCGAACCGGATCCCGACTCATCCTTCCCTTCCAGAATCGCATGAAACACCTGCTTCAGCTTCCTTGCTTTGCCATACCAGCGTCCACGTCCATCTCGTCGACGGTGTCCCCCGGCATCTCGGTGTCCCTGACGGTGTTCCTTGCGGTGGTCTCGGTCGCTATGGTCCCGATGGGCCTTTTGGACCAAATACTGGTCCTCGTCTGGAAGGTCCGGTTCCCCTTTTCCAATCGGGTACCCTGCCTGGCCCTCCAGCTGCTCCGACAACTCAAGCATCGCCTGTATCACCCGACTTTCTTCATGAAGGCCTCCAGCTGCGGTCTTGATGAGGGCCTGGTCCTTGGAGGTCAGGCGAGCGGCGTCGATCAAGTGGCCCAGGTAGAACTTGGTGCCGACCCGATAGTTCTGGCATGCATCGTTCTCGTGCCTGTAGATCGACGCTCTGTTGATGAACGACTCCAGCGACTCCTTCGGGAAGCGGTTTAAGCGCATGAACTTTTGCCGCTTCCTGTCGACCTCCTTGTGCTCGAGCAGCTTGATGATGGGACTCTTCTCCATTTCGCTCCGGATCAGCTGAACGCCGTTGGGGCCTGTCACATCTTCCACGGTCAAGTGGTTCACTATCTTCCCGGCCCTCTCCTTAAGCTGCTGCATAAGGCGAGTGGCGCGTACTCCTACTGGAAGATTTGCCCCCTCCGACGCCAGCCAAAACTCCACCGTCCGCCAGTAGTCCTTCCACGATTCTCCCGGCTTGGCTCGGAACTCTGGCGGGAAAGAGGAGTGAAGCTTCAGGAACGAGTTGCCATCACCACGCTCGCTCTTCGAAGTATGGCCTGCTGACTGCTGTCCTGTAACGTGACCTTGCACCCCTGACCCGGCATCTCCTTTCGCTAACGCCACAGACGCCGACAACGGACCACCAGGATGTTCTTGCGGCTGATCGCTTAGAAGACGCCGATCCGAACCTCCGGGATGTTCTTGCGGCTGATCGCTTGGAAGACGCCGATCCGAACCTCCGGGATGTTCTTGCGGCTGATCGCTTAGAAGACGCCGATCCGAATCTCCGGGATGTTCTTGCGGCTGATCGCTTCGAAGACGCCGATCCGAACCTCCGGGATGTTCTTGTGGCTGATCGCCTCGAAGACGCCGATCCATACCTTCGGGATGTTCTTGCGGTTGATCGGGCCAAGGGGCACCTCGAGGACCTCGACGTAGATCATGGTCCTCTCTCTCATCGAAAAATTGGGCTCTCCTTGGCGGCACCACAGTCTTTCTCTCCTCCGCCGGGCTGTTCTCGCGGCGGGACAGTAGCCTCGGAAAAGGAACGCCGTGATCCTCGGGAGGCAGAGGCCATTGTCCAGCCTCCCGATCGTTGCGTTCCCAGTTGCTGTAGTGACGCCTCCAGCCGGGGCGAGCGGCATCCAAGTGGACGGCCCATGGGTCTTCCATCCACGAACGTTCTGACCAATCGTAACTGGTCCACTCCCATGAGCTTTGGCTCCAAGAGTCGTGCTCCAGAGCTCCAGGGGCAGAGGCAGCTTCCCAATGATCCTGCCGATCCGCCCGCACGACTTCAGGGGAGACTCTTCGTTCTGGCGTTCCCCCCCAGAGGCTTCGTCCCTGCAATGACCCATCCATTGAAGGGCTCCATCTCTCCAGACTCACACCAGACGTTCGCCGGTGCTCCGACCAGCCGGCCTCTTGCAAAGCCGACGGCATCACCGTCGTCGTCGAAGAGCGCTCCTACTCGCGGCCCATAGCATCGCGCACGAAGGAACTCATGGCTCAAGGCAACTACCCGGCCACTACCTAAAACCTACCCGTGTAAGTCCTGACCAACAATCACACCACTCTCCAACCAACCACTAGGAGCCCCGTTCGGAGCTCCGCTACCACTAGAAAACCACAACGGCAGAAAATTCCCAACCGGCCTCGACGAGCCGTTTTCCACGTACGCACAGCTATGAGCCATCATCCTTCGGCAGGTCAGGCTGGCGCAACGGCTGCTTTACATGGCGATTTCCACAATAACAATAGCAATAGCAATAACAATAACAATATCAATAACAATGACAATAGCAATAGCAATAGCAATACCATATCAGTAACAGTAACAGTAACAGTAACAGTAACAGTAACAGTAGCAGTAACAGTAACAGTAACAGTAACAGTAACAACTACAAGTGCAATTACAATAACAATAGCACTAACAATAACAATAACAATAACAATGACAGCAGCAACAACAGCAACAACGACAGGCTGTGAGGGCGCGAGGCCGCGAGGTTGCGAGGCTGTGAGGGCGCGAGGCCGTGAGGGCGTGAGGCCGTGAGGGCGCGAGGCCGCGAGGTCAGGGCGCGAGGCCGCGAGGGCGTGAGGCCGTGAGGCCGCGAGGCCGCGAGGTCAGGGCGCGAGGCCGCGAGGCCGCGAGGTCAGGGAACGAGGCCGTGAGGCCGTGAGGCCGTGAGGCCGCGAGGGCGCGAGGTCAGGGCGCGAGGCCGTGAGGCCGTGAGGCCGCGAGGCCGCGAGGTCAGGGCGCGAGGCCGCGAGGGCGTGAGGCCCGCGAGGGCGTGAGGCCGCGAGGTCGTTGAGACGAGGTCAGGGTGCGAGGCCGCGGGCCGCGAGGTGAGGGGCGTGAGGCCGTGAGGCTGCGAGGCCGCGATGCCGAGAGGGCGTGAGGCCGGGAGGCGAGGTCAGGGCGCGAGGCCGCGAGGCCGCGAGGTCAGGGCGCGAGGGCGTGAGGCCGCGAGGCCGCGAGGCCGCGAGGTCAGGGCGCGAGGCCGCGAGGGCGTGAGGCCGTGAGGCCGCGAGGCCGCGAGGTCAGGGCGCGAGGTTGCCCAATCCCGGAATCCCATTGTCAGGTCTGATCTCCAAAATTCGGTCTTATGGCTGCAGCTACAGCATGTAGCTGTCTACTCTCGTTTCCTTGGTGCTTGTAAGTGGCTTACGCAAAGGCAAAGCACTCAGCTCCTCCCACCTGCTACTTCGTTCACCGAATGCCGAAGGCAGCATGGTTTTACACCTGCGATTCAATGCCCAACCAGCTGCCCACTTCATCGCGTTCAACTGTCCACTGCATCCTCTCTCCAGCAAGCTTGAATGCCAGCTTCTCTTCGCTGCCTCCCTTCAACAGCCCGCCGCTTCACACAGGCATTACAGACGACCGCTGATGACCATTGCGGCTCATCGAGCATTTCTGGGGAACCGACACGAAGCTCGTCGATTCTGACATTGCCGTTTTCGTCTGCTCCAAGCTTTAGCCGACAGGCCCTTGGAAGCGAAGGGCTGCAACAAGAGCCATAGTGCAACTTAACATCAGAAACCCTGGCCCTAACATTCAAATTCACTACTAGTACTGGCTATAAACTTGGTAGTGACACGTACTGCCAAGCTTGGATCCCAACCAGGGTGCGGCCGGACAATGGGAAAACTGCCTTCAAACACGCCAGGACATTCCAGCTGATGTACACGCACCACCGAAATCTCCGTGCACATAACTCCATACAGCACGCAGTGGCTTCAGGATCGGACTGGATGGTACCGAAGTTGTCACAGAAGACCTGCAAAATCTGCTGAAATGGCTCATCAAGGACAAACTCCAGGCAGCTCTGCGCGTTGTCTGATGATCAATGTGTGCACCTTGCTGCGATCATTGTAGAAGTCGCAGCACGGAGTGCCTAGCAGAGAATCCAAGCCATCAGCCGGTTAACGTAGTTGTCGGTTGTGTTCCGCACACGTTGACAGGTAGATCGTCAATTTTCCTGTTGTCGTTGCAGGCGAATCTGATGTTTTCGCGAATTGGCACTTTGAAACTTGATGTCTGATGGTTGTGAGTGTTCAGCATCGGCACGCACGGGGTGCCCATTGTTTCGGGGTTCCAATTTCGGATCGGCTGCCGGGGGTTTCGGATCACAGCAGGACAGTTTCGGCACAGCGCGCAAATCAGCTTCGGGGGGCGATGCGGGCAGTTTCAGTCCGATTCTTGCACTGATGGGTCTGACATGTCCTGATCCGAAGCCCGAAACTCAGCACCGAAACAAACCTCGAAAACCCTGAAACTGATGACTTCCGGAACGTGCGATGCGCTTTCAAGACCCGATCGGGAACGGTATGCAAGCTCGCATGTTGTGAAGCTGTGCGACCAACATGCTGGAGTGCCCGATACAGAAAATCGGGGAGGCATGGCAGTGCAATCTGTAGAGTAGACATTATGTCTTCGAAATTTATTTACAGAAAAGGAAACTGAATGAAATAATAATACAGATTTAAAGCAGCAACGAAGTATACTCAGATGTGCGTGTGGTTCTAGAAGAAATTGGCTTTGCCATGTTTCGTGCTATCAAAAAAATGGTTCTAGAAGAACGATCGATGGCTGGATGGCTAGATTGATGGGCACGTTGTATTTGCGTGCGTGTGGGTGTGTGTGTGTGTGGCCGGGTGGGTGTGCACACGTGCGTGTTTGTCTGTTTAAGCGAAGCTCGAGCTATCCATGCCAAAGTAAAAAATACCGGACTTGACTCAATGGCTCGGCAAGGCGAGTAGAGGAATACTGAATACTGCACTGCAAGGAGAGACATTGACATGCAACACTGTGGTGAAAGGCAGTCTGCAACAGTGTCAGAGACGGCTGCAACAGTGTCAGAGACGGCGCCTGACCCATAGCCAACTCCGAGGTCTCCCACCGTCGATGAATCCTGGATGTCTTACTGGAGAACCGAAGAGAATGCGCCCGTTTGCCTTCGTCCTGGGGGATGACGTTTCGCAGTGCAGCCTGGTCGGAAGACTCTCGAAGCCAAGTTGGTCGAAAAAAGCACCGCCGCCTGCTGTGCGAAGTTGCAGCAGCGGAAGGCACCGTTAGTATCAAAGGATTTCAATCCGGCCGACCTTTCGCGGGCGATGCTGACACTGCTGCGACACAGTGGCCCTCACTCTCTGCGAGTCGCGGTCTCGCGGTCTCGTGGTCTGGGGCTCTCAGGAAACTCGGGGCCCCAACTCCGACGTCGCCACTGGAGGGCTGAACCTGAGCCGGGAGTGTTGAGAGGAGACGAAATGGCAAGCAGCCGGACGAGCCACACTGCTACACGCAGCTGACGAACATACAAGCACGACGTCTACATCTAAGCCATCATTCAAAGTCCAGCAAGGTGAACTTCCTTCTGTCTCGCGGCGTAGACTCCTGGCACTGCTTAGTGCTGGGCTCGCTGGAGTAGGCAATGCCTCCCTCGTACCAGGCCGCGACCTGACGCAAGCTTCTTTCACGCCGATTCATGCCGAGTCTCACCTTGTTTGGCCCACCGTTGTTGTCGACACGCGATCCGCGTCTATACCTTCTCGATGGTGCCAAAAATTGTCTGCATCTCGGTTTGTCTTGTCGCCGTCCCAGCTCGGCTGATGTACTGCAGGCTTCAACCCTTCCCCCACATGGAGCAAGGACACCCGGCCTAGGAGAATCACTGACCCTCTGATGTCTCTGCTCCAGGATGCTCATGACCTGGCCTGCAGCTTGCAGACGTTGCCTTGCTGGCAAGTCCTGCAAACCACCAGCACCCCCAAGAAGCCGAGCCCCCTCCAGAGAAGAGGAGATAGAGAGACAAGGGTCCCGTTCGTGAAGTCGGAGAACTGGCAGCTGGCGCCGGTGTAGCCCAAGGAGATAGCAAAGAAGCCCTGGCAGACTCCAACATGTGAGCTGAGCCTGGTAGTGCCTTAGTGCCTTTGCAATTAGGGCAGGCACACCCCTGACACAGCTAGCACCATAGCCTGGGCAAAGCAACCGCTCTCTTCTGCAGCTCACTATGCTTCTGTTCTGTGGGAGGCACGATGCAGAAGACCAGGATCTGGATGACCTATCAAAAGAACAGACAAGAGACCAGAAGGAAGCTGCTCGCCTGCTCTGGAGCTCGGACCAGGCACCAGGTCCTTCGCAAGATGCTCGTTGACAGCTCCTCCTTAGACCACAGGCCCACAGGCTCTGTCTGCGACGTCGACCCAAAAGAACCGAAGCCAAGTTCCGCTCTATCTGTGGCCGCCCCTCCTGCGGAGAACACCCTTCTCGCTCAGTCGGCTCAGCAGGCTTAGCCCAAGCGCAAGGTTGGGATCTGCAACTGACAACCCGACGGCCTGAATCAGCTCTGCGATGTGAAGAACCGTTTCCTCCGTAAAGCCGCAGTCCCTGCCGACACAAGCTGCTGCCGCTCACCCCCAACTCTCCCGACCCTTTCCATGCCTGAAATGAAACCAAGCTCTCTCCGCAGCTCAAATAAAAGGAATGTCCCATGGCCCATGGCCTGAAGAACATCTCGATCTCATCTTCCGGGATGCTTTGGATGGCCTTCAGAATCTGCAGGAAGAACTTTGCAGTAACCCTGCTCGGATGTAAGTTTATGTTTGAGCTCGGGACTCGCAGAATACGGAGGTCCTGCGCGGTCTCCTCTATCTCCAGCCTCATGGCAGAAGCAACAGCCGTCGCCAGTGCAAAAGCTTACTCACCGGGCACCACGCGCTATCAGACAGGTCTTGCTGGCACGGATCACCTCGAGTTCAAAACACGAAAGCTTGCAAGGGCATCTCTTGGGCGTCTCTGGCTTGGCCAGGGCCTTGAGAAGCTGTTGGACCGGACCTGTCAAGCCACATGAGCCCAATTTAGCCCAACAACTAGGTCGGTGCATGGTGCAGTGTTCACTGGGCTTGTGGCTCCTCTTCTTCGGCTTGCTCGCCGCAACAGGCGCCTTGGCTCATGCTGTCCATCTCTGCCCCACTACCAGCCGAAGAACATGAGATGCAGGACCTGAGACCCCCACGGGGGCGCCAACCACCACAGTTCTCCTCGGGGCGCGGGTGGCTTTGTCCCGCGCCGCCTTCGGGAAGAAACTTCGAAGCAAAGGGGCCCTTCTGCTCGCTGCTTGTTTCGCCTTCCAGCGCTCAGGCTCCTCCTCTGAGTCCTGACGATCCAGCATGGACTCAGCGGGAGAAGGGCAGGAGTCTATCAACGTCACAGGACGCATCGAAGCAAGCGCTAGCACTCTGCTATCCTACTGCAACCAAACACATCCCGACGGTGCGGCTCTTTTTGCTGGCCATTCGGCCTAGCTGGCACACCAACGAGACAGATCGCATTCGCGAGAGACCTCGAGGCGAAGAACGAGTCTGCAACTGCCGTTGCACCTGCGTGGAAAGTGTATAGAATCATAAAACGTTTTCATCTATGCAACAGCACTAGTGGCAGAGCTGCAGGTCCTGGCGGCATGAATCGCCCTTAGAAAAAGTCATTAACGCGGCAAGCTCGCAGCTGCCTCAGACACAGGCGACTAAGCGACTTATCTTTTGAGTCGCCAGAGGCTTTGAACTGGCAATGATGCCTGCGAACTCACTCACTGACCTCCTTCGCCTGGCAGCGGGTTCGTGGAAGGAGCGGAGCGGTATTGCAGAGCATCCGGCTACCTCCTCCGGAGTCATTCCGAAGGTGGTTCGGCTCGTGATTGCCTGGCAGCAACTTCAAAGCTCGCCACCCCGCTTTGGAAGCTCCTCGGAAGCCTTGGGCGCAGGGGGCTTGTCATCGCTGGAGTGCCCCTGGCTCGTGATCTTCCTCGGGCCGGGCCCAGAAATCCCGAAAGCCCAAGAAGAGAAGAGCCCACAGCAGCACTGGGCACTGGGACCCGGGCTTCACTGCCTTCTGATACATCTTAAACAGGCGCTGGCACCTTTCGGCCTCGACTCTAAAGAGCTTTGTGACTGCTTTTCATCAAGGGGCCGAAGTGTCCCGAGTCCCGGATCGCCTCTGTGAGGTCCTCATCTTCTGGTGGAAAAGGATTTTTGGGATTCCCGCCCATTCGCCGGATCGTGTCCACCTGGAGCTTCCAAAGCTCCCCTCTCAGTGCCGCCCTGACTAGACTCAGTCGCCGACATTCGTGGGATGGAGGTTCCCAGGCTCCAGAACCTGTACGAGTCTCGCGCATCCTTGCACCGCAGAAGCCCATCCCCAGCTGCACCGCACGCTGCCTGGATGCCCCCTGCCGGACCAACGTCACCCTCCCCGAACTCCACCGGATCATCCAATCGCAAATTCCTGGGTGGGTGGAAACGTAGCAGTTGTCCCAACGGTCCCAACGAATCCTGGTAACTCCCCAAGCTGGGCCCACAGGCTCGATGAAACGTTGGAAGGTCGCGGAAGGGATTCCCTCCATGGCCTGCGTCCAGGCTCGAGAAGAACACCGATGATTGCCCCGCGAAGCCGACCTCGCAAACCTTGTGCATGCGACCTTGGTTCTTGACTCCATTCACCCGTGCAGTGGCCTGACACGGCGGCGTTACTGAGCCGGCCACGCAGGCGTGCATGGCCCACCATGCTCACGGAGAGCTGCTTGTAGCAACCTTTAGAGTGCTGCTTTTTGCTTAAACCCACATGCAACCTTGCGTGACTGGTGTTCTGCCGGTGGGCAAGTGAGCTGCGCGATGAGGACATTCATTAGCAGAAAGACGACCTTCGCTGCCGAAGATGCCAGTCGGTGCAAGATCTGTTCGGCAAAAACTGCCAGCTGCTGTCGCCCGAGTGGCCAAGACTCGAAAGCAGCTCGCCGCTGCAAGAAGAATGAAGCTCTCCTTCTCACAAACCGCTCGACACACAAAGCATTGAAGCTATGCCAATGCCATTCATGCGTATTGTCTGCTTTAGCCTCGCGAGAGACGGCCACCCAATCCGTGTGCCTCCCTCGGCCGCAGCTTGCTGCATCATGCTGCAAGAATGCCCCAAGCCCTATCGGCGCTTTCCCCATCCTCCAGCTGCTCCAGGTGCGAAGCTGGAAACATGTTGATCTGAGTTCGCCACGCAGTCTGACTCGCATTCCAGCAGCGAATGCACGCCACAGCCCATCAGGGCCCGACCGCCAACTGCAGGAAGGCCATCAGGCAGCTTCCAATGCCCTGAAAATCCTGACTGGTCTTGAATCATTGAATATGCCACACTCCCCTCCACGATGGCAACTTCCGCCGCCTCTGGGTTGCCGAGGGATGCCGCCACGCTGCTACCAAAAGTCCTGAATGCGGGCAGGCGTCCTGGAGAGGTCGAATTCCGCCCTCGGCCCCGGACAGCACTAGGAAGCCGCAGGCGAGCAGCGCTAGACCCTGAGCTTGAAACGACGACCCAGACGATGCATGCAAACTGCCCGCCATCGTGCTCTGAGTGCTCCACAAGGTCAGGCAGAACATGGCCGGCTACCAGAAGCCAAGAGGAGAGCCTGAACAGCACGGCCAAGAACGAAAGGGTCTCGCCCCTCCCTGCTCGATCTCAGGCAGCACCTGGTGGAGACTGTTGCGGTATCCGCAGCCAACGTGAAGATCAGCATGATGGCCTGCACGATTTCAGCACCGCATCTGCACATCGCACCACATCGCAGAGTGGCTTAAAGCTCTGAAGCCAAGCGGCGATCATGGAGAGAATCTCATACGGCTCTCGCGTGTCGCTTGCCTCCGGACGATTCGCCACGACATTCTGCGATCCAAGGTTCGAGACCCAGAAGGTCCCAAGCCTGTGGGCAGCGCTGCGTGAAGATACCAAGGCCCTCTGTATGCTGCAAGCACGACAGAATGGGCTCCTGGGTCTGGGGTTAAAGCACTCGGCTCAGAATAGCAATGAAAGTGCCACGGACGTTGGGGCAGCTGCCACAAAGAACATCACGACCAGGGCCAAGGTCAACCCCAGGCTAACCTCAGTCAAAGCGGACTCGGAGCGGACCCCGAGATGCCACAAAGTTCTTCCAGGGGCCCTGCGGCCTCCTGCCAGTCTTCCGTCCATTTCCTGCAACAGGCAGCTGGGCCAGGTAACTGGTAACTGGTCAAACATGGTCAGACCGCGCAAGCTCAGGCACACTCGAGCTGCAGCGAAGCAGAGGGCACGCAGCGTCACAGGGCTCAAACAGAAAAAGCTGAGGTCAAACCGCAAAAGCGAAGGGGGCCGAACATGCCAAATCGGGATTTCGGACACCACAGGTTTGGCTGGCAGGCGCTACGGTCGTGAGGTCTGCTGCAGTCGTGGCTTCGCAGTTGTACATCTGGGGCAACCCATGCAGAATATGGCGCTGATCTCCGAGCGATCTATGGTGGCGTCTATGACGTTTGCTGGCGATGCTGCCGCTGCTGCAGCCGACGGGGTCGTCCCGCTACCTGTAGTCCATGCGACACGTATAGTAGGATATTTACAAAGTTGCCTGGCAAAGCACGCTGGCGTTACTGCCTTTCGGTCTCCGCTATACGTAGTTAGCCCAAGTTGGCGATTGTTATGGTCGTTGGGTCGTCGGGTGTGCATGTCGGTTCACCCATGTAAACTGTACAATAAAACTTCGTTTGCTCGTGCCGGCGATGCTTACGGTCGTCAATTTGTCCTATGTACTCGCAAGGTAAGCCATGCAAAACGTACGGCGCATGTTTGTTTGGCGACGGAGGCGAGTGTCAGCGCCGTGGGTGTCCACAGTAGCTGCGAGTTCATGGCAAGAAAGAATGCGTACAGTTTGCTTGATACTTTTTGTTGTTGACATCTTCGGGTGTTGGCACTGGTTATTAAATCGTCCACACTCTAGCTGGAGGTACGGTCGCGGTGCCATCTGCAGAACTACAAGAACGTCCCCTCTTTTGTAACGGAGGGGATGTTCGAGTCAAAACGATGACATCTAACTTCCGTTCCAAATCAGAATGCATGTACGCCACTCGCCGGCCCGAAACGTCGTGAGGTTTAAGGAACGCATGAGACCTGGCACTATGGTTTGTGGCTTCGGCACGAAGAGGATGTAAAAAAACTGTTATCTGGCACATGCATGTGGTCATACTTTGCATGCGGGGGCATGGTAGGTGAGAGGCACAGCAATGCAAAACGAACGGCAGTGGAACAAGAACGAAATCAAGCCCCCACCCCCCAACCCCCCGCCCCAAGCTAGAAAACACCGACAATACCGAGAAAAACTAAACCAAGCACAACGAAAGCACCAGTCATCCAACAAGCTTTGGCCGGGCAGAGCATCCATGTGAACGTCATTAGGCTTCGGCCATGGACACTTTGCTCCTAAAACACAGACCTCATCACCGAAACTGCCCCTGTTTTGCAATTCCACAAGAAAACCGATGCCCAACAACCAGCACCAAACGCGCGTGTCTGTCACGGCAAAGTCGAACGCGAACAACGGCCGCAACCCCCCTTTACGACCTCGTGCCAGTCGTTTGCCTGCTTGAACAATATCGTAAACCAGAAAATGCTGCAAATTACTGCATTTGGAAAACCTCTCTCGTTTCCACCACAACCGCAAGACGCAATCGAAGATGAAACAAAACAGCAAAATACCGATGAATTTGGCTCCCACCCGAAGCTGGACATCCGACCAGGCGAAGGGTGCATACGCTTCGGAGCGGCAAGTGGCAAACATGGCAAAGAGAAGAGTACGCCCAACACCCAGTGCCAATGAACGACCTTCCTCTGTACAACGCGCTTCAGTAGAATACATGCGCACTGCACGACCTCAATGTCACCAAAGAAGCTTTCAATGATTGCACGTTCGGCATGGATTTCCTGACATGTAAACTGGACGACCCACTCACTGTATCAGTTGTTTCTGCATACTGAATTAAGTGACATGACCACCGGAGGCGACCATGAACGCAGCTTGATTTTTTGTACATGCTGCATCGGTGAACTCACATGCAGACTGGACGACACCGTGACCCTAACTAGCACCCGCCGGTGTCCAGACATTTATCGTCCTGTACCTTCCGTGCCGGGCACAACCCAACTGACGTCTAATCTGCAGCCTTCGTCTTTAATCTGTTGTCGGCGGGAAACATTTAGTATCAAGTAGGGCCTAGTAGGGGCAACCCATGGTTCCTTCTGCCCCTGCTGGCTTCAGTTCCTGCAGTCCGGAGATAGCTTTGGGAAGGTGCCACTCGCCCTCCTGTCGAGCCCGTCGAGATGTTGGCTAAGTTGGAGCTTTCATTTGGGCCTTTAGCCACCTGTTCTCGCAGTTTCAGGTTCCGCCGTGTTGGCAGAATTGGCCCTCCTGCTTTCCTGCGCTCCCGTTTTCGGATTGACACTCCGACCATGCCAGCCTCGGCACTCGGATACCACCGATCTCGAAGAATTCGCCACGTTTCACCGCCTGTCCCGAGGGTGCAGGAGGCTTTGTCTCAGTAAGCTCAGGCCAGTGCTCCTGATAGACGTGCTTGGTCCGGTAATAGATCAGCGAGACCATGTAGAACAAGTACACGACCAGCCTGCATCATGAGGGACAGGGAAGCACAATCTGTGCTCCTCCTCCACGATCAAGAAAATCAAGGGACAGAACTTGGCTGCGACGGATGCCACGGGTAGCAGACGCGTAGCACACTCGTGAGGCTCGCTTCTTGTCCAAGCAACCTGCAGATAAAGGTGGCGACCCGCTCCTCGAAGGAGCCTGCTTTCAAGCTTGCAGCAGAGAGAGACGCCACTGCTCGCAACCCTCCGCTGAAGTCGTTGCCCCGATGTCTTGCAAGGCACAGGGGGTTTCGGACAACCCCCCCACCGCGCCTGCGCTTTCCACATATTGGAGCATGGACTGGCTGACCATGAAGATCCCGGCAGTGCAGACGAGGGACAGCTTGCCTGACGGGATGATCTTGACATGAAGGCGAGCCTTCAACGAAGCTTTCTCCCGTAACCCGTAGACAGTACGCACACCCAACACCAGGAACTATGTCCTGATACCCTCTGTTACTGCAGAGAGACACACAGAGAGAGAGAGAGAGAGCAAGAGAGAGAGAGAGAGAGAGCGAGACACAAACACTCTTGGTGAGAAGGCCTCGAAGAAACCGCCAGTACACCAGGTCGTTCCTTAGACCATGAATGCGAGTTGACATCAAATCATGGCATACTCGATCTCGAGCCTGCACTAGAGGTGGAAACTGCCATTGCCTTCCTTGCAAGCAAGGCTTCCAAACGAGGTCACCTAGCTGAACGAGGATGGGATGAATCGCGATCTCTGGGTCTTGCAGCTTCACGATGCAGCTCATCGCCTGGACACGCTGCAATATTCGTGGCGGGCACAAGAGCCTGTTAAAACAAGAGGCATTGGAGAACTTCCCGTGTTCATCCTCGGTTCCGCATGGCACATGGCATCTGCACTGCCTGAAGAGGGACGTCAACAGCTGCCCGCCGAGCTGCTACCAACAGGTGCTTCAGGTAGTAGTTCACGCGTCTGTTGCCATTCACGACAACTCGAGACCTGCAACCGTCCCGAGCTGTTGCAATCGATCCAATCTAACACTGTGAGTTGATAGCTACTGAAACCCCTGAAGGCCCAAACCTCCAAATCATGCCGTCCAGCATCGTCCGGAGGAGCTCCTCTGGCGATGACTACGACCCAACATGTCGCTCCAAAGCGCAATGACGCAGTTGAGGCACTGCATCTTACTTTCACGATTGGGGGATTCCGTGTGGGGGTGCACTATGTCGCGAGTCAAGAGCCTAGCCCGGACCAGCCCAGCCGTGTCTGCGGACTCTCGGACACTCAAAGGCGGTCCGGCGCATCAACCGTGAGCTTCCACACGATATCAGGATGCCACTTGAACAGATCGTCCAGACAGTAATAGTACCTCAGAGACGTGACGTGCCGTGCTTCGAACTTCGATGTGCCATATTGCTTGGCGGGACTGTGGGACATGTTTGTCGAAATTATGCACTGATGTATCGAAGCCTCAATGTGAAAACGAGTGAAATGCCAAACATGAGGACGACGAAACTACACTGATAGCATCTGCCTGAGGCACTCGAGCATGCGTGTTGAATGACAACGATACGCAGTCATGTTGAATCCGCTGGACATGCCGAAGGGGCACTTCGATTGTGCACACAGCTCTATGGACTTCTAGTGTGAGTCATTATTGCAAAGATTCATGTCACTGCATGCAAATGGCTTGGTTTGGAGAACGGAAAAGTCGGCACAGACTTGCCCCGAATATGCTACCTAATTTGCTGAAGCTGCCTGGAACGATCGGCACGGATTGTCACAAGATCCTGCAGCATCACCTGTGCAAATGGAAGGGGTCTTCGTCTTCTGTTGTGGTCAATAACACAAAGGATGTTTTTTCATCGCTCCGCCCACCTTGGCGGCCTCCAGGTTCCCAGTGTCTATGGACATGTACAAAGGAGAAACGGACTGGGTGCCGACCTCACATTGCTTCCGCCGCACTACTATAGCTACTCCACACCGTTGAAGGTCCAAGCAGCCGTGACATCTAGAACCCACATCGCTCTGTTTGCACGTGGAGCATAAGACAGTGCACGCCTTACCTGGAGCAATCGAGCTTTGACGGCTCAGGTCAGAAATCTCATCTTTGTCCCGGCAAGCCTGCTTGGCATTGTCTGTGTTGATGGCCTTCATGACGAGAGTCGCACCCTGCTCGATGGTCCTCCCGGATTGCAGACCACCCCTGTCCGTCCGCGTGGCTTAGAAGATTCGAGCTGCCTCATCAGGAGCTTGGCAACTAGGCTGAACGACCACCGAAAGGCATCTGCCAGATCGTCGTCGCCTCTGCTGCATCACACCAAGCATGAAACCGTGGACTCACATCACTTGACTATCATCCGCCGAGCTTCCCGTCAGCTCTTGGAAGACCTGTGTCCAGCCTGTGCACAAGCCAAGGCGGCTTTCGTCTGGACATGTCCTTGCTCCAGGCTCCTTCAACGAAAGGCTCGAAGAAGTCCGTCGTGATTCCATAGCCCACGTGCCGCAAGCCCAGGGCAGAGATTGCATCCACTGTCTTAATGGGCTCCTTGCAACTTCAAGCCAGCAGTGAGCACCAGTCGGCAAGAGGGAACGCAGACTTGAGCCTTGTACAACTCCAGCGTGAGCTCGATGGCCTTGTCCGCGATAAAGTTCAGTCCTTCGGATGGCAAAAGGCCACACACTCAAAGGACACAACAGAGAATCGCACACCAAGGCGCTTGTGGAAGATTGTTTGAAGTGCTCTTCTCCACCAGGGGCCAACTCAAAGAAACGGTCAAACACCTTCAGTTTCTCAAAAACACAGGCTCACAGACCACCGAAGTGGGCCGTTGTTGTGCCACTGGCTTCACTGCATGGGACAGGTTGCCGTGTCTTCCTTCATCTGAGTGGCTTTTTCCCGGATCTCTTGGCGTAGCTCGTCTTCTAGAGATCCTTCATGCAATGCACTCAAGCTCACTGGGCCGCTTGGCTGTGTCCAGGGCTTCAGCTAGCCAGTCTCAAGATTCAGATTGCAGAAATCATGCAAAACCCATGCACAAAATCGACGTTATCTGCCATCCGAGCCCGCTGGATCCTAGGAATCTGCCCAGGATGCGCTCGCGAGCGCGGGGCTTCTTCAGCTCCTCTGGCGCAGTCATGGGCCGCTTCAAAGCAGCGAAAGCGCTAGGTGAGCTTCGCGAGCTTCGCACCTTGCTCAGGAGCCGCTCCACCGTTTCCCAAAGCCAGTTCCAGGCCACCTCGTGGTCCGGGCTCCAGTCCTGCCGAGCTTCGCAAGACTTCGAGGGTACAGTAAGTGCAAAAGGCCAAGCACTGCCTTCGGAGACAAGGCCCGAAGGGATGACAGCATCACGGCCTGGGGCCAAGTCGGAGGCACTCGGGGAAGAACCCCACATCCCCACTCGGCATGCGACCCTGAAGTTCTTGAACTTGACATCGCCGCTGGCTTTTGCAATGCGAAGCGTAACGACGTCGCATTCTACCTGCCAGACGGCACAGAACTGCAGTCAATACAATGAAGCATGCTGAAGTGCTGTCAGCTGCGGCTACTGGCTCGGGCATTCTTGCTGTTAGCCCTTCCTGCAATCTCTGAGACTGGGCGATGCTGTGCACGATGGAGTCGAAGGAGTCTAGCACCTTGTCACAGCGGCAGCTTGCCAAGCGCCGCACACCAGCGCCCTACTGCTGACACACGCCTCGTACATCCACTCCTGCGTCTGGACGTTCATGACGGCCATATTAAAACGGAACATCTGATCGAAGGTTCGAGGGACGGCCTCTGCAAGAGTCAATGCTGAAGATCTTTCAACCCTCGCTTTTGTCCTCGGCCTGCCTGCAGATTTTCCTGTCAAGATGGCAAAAAAACAAATCTCGCTAAGAAACACAAGACGGTGGAGTACCAATGCCTGTCCTGCAGCTTCTGCTTTCGGTCCAACTTGTCGGTGGGCATCTTTGTGACCACCTGCCTCCTTGCCCCGCATAGCCTTGCTGGGATCATGTTGAGTCGCAAGCTCCCTAATTGTAGCATTGCCACTCTGGTGGTAACTTCGTGCACAGCAGCCAAGCGACGATGCAAAGAAGCCCTTCTTGCTCGGGGCACTGGCACTCGCAGCTGCAGATTTGCCAGCGATCGCGAGCTCGCCTGGAGTCGGAAGCCGTGAACGGCAAATGCAGCCCGCGCGGTTTCGCGTGGAACTCGAGAGAAGACGGAGCTCTGCCTTCTTGCTCCTCCTCGTCATCATCCTCCACTTCAACGGCTTTGGTCTCCAAAGGGGCCGACAAGGAGTCCTGCGCTTTCTCTCGCACTTGCATCTATCTGACTTCAAAGCACGGAAGATGAAGCTCACAGCTGCCACTCCTCGAGGTCTCCCACCTGCGAGGAATCAGAACATCTCTTAGCAGTTGGGCCGCACACGCAGAAAAGAGCAACCGCGAGCCTGTGGTGCTTCGTCTTGGTTGGCAGCGGCATTTGCAAGCTTCCAGCTGTTGCCTAAGGTTTGCACACTATTCAGGAAGAAGAGAAAGAAAGCTGGTCGGGACGCACAAACAAAGCACAACACACATTCACAGAGAGACAGAGAGAGAGAGAGAGAGAGAGAGAGAGAGAGAGAGAGAGATACGCGCGCGCACACACACACACACCTGCGCAGCAAGTCGAATGTTGCGGCTGACAAGATGCTGATGATCTTCAAGCGCTTAGAATAGTTCTCGCGGATATAGATCAAAGCTCCGCCTGCTCACTGCAAGCTGCCGCGAGGAACATCAGACCCGAGAAGCCGAACAAATCGGCTCCGCACCAGCGTAGCTCACGAGCCGCCGCAGCCCGTAGGCACCGAGATCCGTTAGCTTCTCCCCCAGCTCCGCGCTCACCTCTGCACATCGGCCGCCGGTGGTTCAGGAGCGACGAATGCACCAAATGCCCCCAAGTGGCCGCATCGCACATAGCCTCCCCTGGTTGAAAGCAGAAAGCTGAGAGTTCAAGAGCAGTTGCCCCCTCATGGACGACCATACAGGAACATGATTCGCGCCGGCCACACGGCTGTTGCAGGCCAAGTGCTGAAAATTGCAATGCGAGGAATGTTGATGTCCACGTCCAGATGCTGAAAACCAAGGTGCTCCACCTGAAGCACTTCAAAGCGGCCGCTCCAGAAACTGTGCGACATCAAACCCTGCCTGCAGAGAAACGAAACAAGCTGAAACCAGATCCAGATCTCAGAAGACCCATTGGCAGAAACTCAGCGCAGCACCACACCCATCAATCCATCGGGATTCCGCAGATTGTGTACCATTTGGCTGTATCCTCACGGAATGACACCGAACTTCTCTCAGTGGATTACCGTGACAGGCCTCCAACATCATGCACTTAACATCATCAGGGCTCCAGCCACGAACTTCCCAGCCAGAAGAGCAGTACCGCCGCGGAAAAACGTCTGTAAACTTGGAGCGGCATCCAGTATTGCTGCAAAGATTGCCTTCCGAATGCAGACACCCGAGCATTGACATGTCCAATGTGTTTCAAGAGTCGTAGCTGGCGAATGCACTCTGCCTCACCGGCATGCTCCGGCTTTGGGTAGCAGTCCAGGAAACCTCATCTTTTACTGTGTGCCAACTCTACGTAACAATGCAGAAGCTTCTGCCGAGTATTAGACAGCACGATGCAATGAATCTGCATCACCAATTAACGGATTGTGCGGAAAAGCACGCTGCTGCAACTATGCTTATCGAAAGCCCACTCCTTCCCCAATGCCCGGTGCAGAGTCTGGCCGCAAATCACTCAGTGCCCAGCCCTGCCAGCACTCGTTGACTTCCACGATTTGCGCCTCCAGCAAGATTAGAGGGACCAAGCTGTCCGTCACCACCTCGTCGGCATCCACCTCAAACCTGAAGTGTTGGGTGCCGCTTGTGCAAGGCTTCTCTCAAGGCTGCCAAGTGCTGCAGTGAACCTGTCGTCGGAACCGTTGGAGGCGAAGGATGTGGTCGCAAATTGGACTCGGTCCTCCTACATGCAACTGCAAGAGAGGTCACCTCCACGTTCTCCGCCATCTGCCACGCACTCGCATGCTTTTACATACCACTGGCTGTGGCATGCCTGACAGCTCTGATCTGAACGTTTAGGAACTTCTAACTTGTGCTGCTTGGAGTACCATCGCGTGTGCAACCTGTACAAAAGCTTTTCCCGTCCCCATCTTCTTCGGCATCTTCGCGATTAGAGTCCATGACGCTGTGCCCTGCTGCATCGTCGATCTCCGAAACAAGAGCCTGGCGAGGATCGCTGCTCGAAAAGCTGTTTAAGGCATCTTAGCACTAGAGCACCAGCAGGCCTTGATGCGCTCATCGTCTTCGAACGCGGGCAGGAGAGATCTAACTGCCTGCGAGGCATCTGAGGCCACACAGAAGTCTGTATGACGTCCCAGAACAACTACTGCGACTGGAGAATCGCGGTTCAGCTGACCTGAACGAGAGCGTCGCTGCCCCCCAGGCCCTTCTCCTCGATCCCTGCCAGGAGCACCTGCATGGGTTTTCGTGCGGGTCTTGCAACTCGGCAACTCAAAGCTAGCATCGGCGACCTCCTCGAAACCGAGGAAGGTGGAATCCTGGAGGAGGTCACGACCTGCAAAATGCTGCAGAGCTTTGATTGTCTGTCTTTGTTTAAGGCTCGGGGTTCTTCGCACCTATTCGGATATCTGGAAACGAACCAGCGAAGGCATTGCCTCGGCTGGTGAGGAAAGCTTGCTTGCCCCGTGACCGAAGACTTCTTATGCTCACAAAACTCTGCATCCGGGGAGCTTAAGAACTGTCGCAGCTCCTCCTTGACAGCTGCAGATATGGACTCCGAAACGTGCTTTTTCAAGAGGCTGCTGGCGAAGAGGCCCTGGATGACACAGAAAGTAACACCGAACAAAGCATCTCTCAACGCGGGAACAGCTAAGGAGCCTTGAAGAGGTAGTCAACAGTGGCACTCAAGGCAGCGTCACCCTGGAGCGCTCGTGGGTGCCTGGCACCCCTGGAGGCCATAGCTTGCGCCCATGAGAACTACATCGGCCCCGAAAAATGACCCCGGCTGTGCCGCTGTGCTTGGCGCCGGCCCGTGCTCGCACATAGGACTTGTGACTTGCGTTTGCGTCACCGTGTGCTTAAAGCCTGCCGTGTGGGCGATATGTGCACAATTGATCACACCGGTCGAAACTAGTAAGTGACATGATGATCGTCGCAATAAGACGCAGCTGCACTAGCTGATGAGTGTCACAAGAGTGCAAAGCGCCTGTGCCATAGAGCATTCTACTCACCGATGCCACGAGCCAGAATGCGCAGGCATTATTCCACGTGCCATGGTACAGATGCAGCCAAGTCATGCAAAGACAAACCTCACGCTGCAGCATCGGACAGCATGCCGCAGCTTCTGACAGCTTTGCTCCTCCGCCCAGGAAAGCATCCTCGCAACTGAACACAAACTGCATGTGTGAACCAGCAAGAGCGGCGAATACCACAGAAAAGAAACTGGCGTGGAAGAAACGGAGCTAAGACCGCTAAGAGTCAGGCAGCCTCCCAGCGAAAACACATGGCGCGGAGCAGCATCATTACGGTCGGTGGAGTCGGTGGCACATCAGGTGTATTGATGGAATGCCGTCATAGGTCACGTCGCTGATTTTCTCACGCTACTCAACTGCCAAGTATATGGAAGCTGCACCTTTGTAGCAAAAATTTGCCTGACGGAGTGTGACGACTTCATGCTAACTTGCAGCACCTATCATTGGCCGGAACGGCTAGCTCTGGCTGGCCCAGCATATTGCAACCATCGCAAAGCGACCAAATCTGGCTCTATGACGGTACCTTCTATGGGATGAAATCGTCGAGATGAGATGCTCGCTGCCGACATCCTATGCATTTCTGATGGAAATTGCAGCTCTGTGACGATGCTTCTGCTGGTGCTAGCCGGTTGACCGGAGCTACAGAGCTGGGCGAGCCAGTGGGCGAGCTCGGATGAGTTCAGTGCGGCACCACAAACCCTGCAAGCCCTGGCGCGACCGGGTGCACGCAAGCGTCATGAAGACTACTTTCGGCAAGATATAGCTTGAAGATTGCCTTTCAGGTTCAGGTGAGTTCTTTCATAGAACATGCAGCCATGATGAACCTTTACTCAGTTCGACAAGTTCGAGAAGCTGATAGCAGCAGCGCTTTTTGCCGTGATAACTCCCTTCTTCAAGGAGATGCCAGGTCTGCTGGTTGGACCGTGGCACCGTGCATCACAGCGGCCCGTGCAGGCTTCCCACGAACTCGTCTGCAAATCAGCTCTGTCAACAGGCAACGAAGCACGGCACGAAGTGAGGTCAAGGTATTCGAAAGCAGAAGATGTTGTCGTTGCTATGCGCAACGACCTCGTCCACGAAAGCCTTCATACATGAGGCGCTCGAATCTGGGCAGAGTGCATACAAGTTTCCATATGCTCTGTTCCGAGTTGCCGATCCTCTTGGATGCAAGAGGAATAGCTTGAAGAGTTTGCTAAGACGCACCAGCATAGGTACATAGTCTGCGGCTTTTGAAGGCGAACGCCAGTCCCCGGCATTGATCTCAAACTGGAAGAAAGAAGTACGTGCTAGCAGCTCCCAGGCACCATTGATGGCATCCAGTTCGAAACCATCCACATCCAGCTTCAAGACGTCGACCCACTTGATGCCGAGCCTGGTTCCTTCTTCATCCAGTGTGACGAGCTTCACAGCATTTGGGTCATCTTCCGTGACCTGGCCCCCCTTGTTCACAAATGCACCCAGCCATCCGGTGTTTCGAAAGGCTTTGCCCTGGTTGTTGTTGCCGGCACTTCTACCTTTGTAAGTGCCTGAGGCGTCCGTCGCGGTAAACTTTGCAAGCGAGGGCGTGCTTGCCACACCGAACGGACGCAAGACAACAGACTCACCCAAGCGATTGATGCAAGCGTTGTATTCGATGAGTGGTGTCAAACGAGGCTGTATCTCGTATGCAACGACTCTACATCCCATGTTTGCGGCTAAAATGGCATAGACGCCGTGGTTTGCCCCGACATCGATAACCGTTCCTCGCTTAATCGTGCAAGCAGTATTGAGGAAAGGCCTGACATTTGCAAACAGATCTGCCTCGTAGTCCCCTGCGATGACTTTGTCCATTAAGCGGTCGTGCAAATGGTGGCGCATCCAGAACATCTCACCAGCAACTTTGACCAGTGAGGTCTTCAATGCAGCACCTTCAATAGACCCACTCACGGTGGCGCAATTGATAGGAGGAGCCAGAAGCTTGTCGTACTTGGCAGGCTGCGGTTCCGCGGGCAGTGCCGCATGCGGAGGCTCTGGAGCTGGGACCGCAGGGGCTGCGGTGGGTCTGATCACAGCCTCGGCCATCGCCGGAGTTGCAGCACCAGTCCTCGGAGCTGCGTGGCCTGTGCCAGGGACTCCGATGTAAGCGGAACCCTCATGCTGAACCAAGGCAGCCCTGCAAGAAATATAAGGCTTGCCGGTACGAACTTACGCCGCGACTCACGTCACAAGTATCAAAGCTCTCAGATTTCCCAGTCGTGCGTAAGTTCAACAGATAGGCACGTGAGGGCTTTGAACTCAACAGCTTGCTCAAAAATCTTGCAGACTTACAGTCACATGGCCTGCGCCGAGGCTGCATGCGCGAAACACGGCATCCTCCAAGGAACGCATCGCTACATTCGCTGCGTTCTGCTGAACTCCCCAACATACTACAGGCTGAGCACAATCCGTAGGTCGAACGTCCTTCATCAGACTGGAGACTGGCCTTCAAGAAACCGGAATTTAACGAAGAGCAACCCGGACACGGAGCTAGTCCTAAGCTTCGAGTAGTCAAAAGACACACTTCCGGTCTCCAGCGACTGAAAGGCACGGCGTCCTGCATAAGATACCCCGACGCCAGCATGCCAACGCAGATGCCGGCATGAGCAACCAGATACACGCGCGACATCTTTTCTGCTTCGTACTATTGAACAAACGATGGAGATTTCCGACATACAAGTTGTGCAACACGCCATCATGGATGGAAATGTCCAGCAGTCTAAGCAAATTAGAACAACATGAAACATGAAAAACGTTTGAGATTACTGTTGGCCCCAGCGCCGTTGAATGTCTTTGTCAAAGGTCTGCACGGGTCTCATTCGGCGAGGAATTCAAAGCAACACCAAACAGGAAGCTTATACACTGCGCGTCTGGCCAAGCATCCTTGTATGTGACAGACAAGAAAATTCTGCCTCGATTTTCCCATGAATTGACGTGGGCAAAGCTGCTTCAGCAGTCGGTCGGAATTGCATCAGCTATCATCAGCTGCCGCCGCTTCAATGCCTCCTCCGACTATTCGGCCTGCAGCGTTTACGGGCACGAGCAGCTGAAAGTCGCTCGCTGCGGCCTGCAAAGGCAGCGGTGTTGACGGCGTGACCTCCAAGCACTGAGAGTGTGTCAACAGCTAAGACAAACCAAGCACGTTATTTCATGGCTGCTAGCATCTGGGCCTGGTTTCTTCTCACTTTGCACTGCTCAGCTGCTCTTGCTTCAAGGTGAAAGCCCCATGAAGCCCTGATCCGACGACAGCTCCCTTGGCCCTTTGATCGCTTCCTTCGGGGGTGGCAGAACACCAAATCGTGTCGATCCCTCAGTGCACCGAAGCCCCGCGCAGACCCGCGTACGTGAAGCTACAAGAAGGCGGCTCGTCAAAGCTAGACAAGGCGACCACTTGAGGAGACTTTCCAGGCGAGTCCTGCGGCGCGCAGACTCACGGAGGAAGCCCTGCTGCAACTCCAAGTGACATCCCTCGGCACCTGCAGCGCTCCATGCGATCCATGGGACAGCTTAGGACCCTCTGGCATGTTGCCTCGCGGGATCTTTCCGTTCAAAACCAAGAGCTCTCGAACCGACAAAGGGGTCCACTCGCTTGGCCGCTGGCCAAGCAAGGCTGAGCCATGGCCAGAGCTACCTGCAGCACCTGCAACATCACAACTTCATGCGCAGATGTCAAAGCGAAGCAAAACAGCAGGGGCGGGCCTTTCGAGTGGACAGTAGAAGTTGCCTCACGCTTGTCAGATGCGATGCGCTCAGGCTCCCTGAAGATACTTCCTTTACAGCACCTTCGGAGAGCTGGGAGTCGGTGAGTCCGAAGGACGTCGCAGAGTCTGATCATCCAAATATGAGTGGCACAGCCGCATTTGATCCGCGCCGCGGAGTTCTGCCTCCTGAGAGGCCGCGGAAGGTCCCAGGCCGTTCGTCTGGCTAGCCTCAGAAAGCGCAGGCCGCGGTGCTTCAAGCCGCCCTTTCTGGTGGCATATGGTGGCATGCTCAAGAATTGGATTTCCCCACTCTCTCTTGCTTGCTTGCTTGCTCAGCGTGTGGGCCGAGGGCCAGGACGCATGCGCTACGCTGTGTGTCCAAGTCTGGTTGTAGAGGTGAGACCTGGAGGTGGAGCGAACGAGCTGGTCAGACGGGCCCAATGAGTTGGGCGTGTCCCCGCTTCTCCCTACTCCAGTGTGGCTTCGCTCCCGCCTCGTTCAGATCGTTTGCTCCGGCCTCCACTCCTTTGGGAAGACTATTGTCTCGCTTGGCCCTCTTTTGTTGGGTCCACGAGCGTGAGTCTGAGCACGGCCTCTGAGTGCAAACAGAGTTTACACACAACAAGGTAGCTAGGTCACATACAGTATCGACACTGACAGCAAGGTGTCTGGGCCCCGTGCTCGACTCCTAAGGTACAGTTGCTAGCTCTCGCTGCTCCGGCAGGTTTGGTGGGTCCCCTAGGGAGGAAAAAAAGGTCCAGGGTACTTCAAGTGATAGTCGGGGGAACACTCACAACGATTTGGGTTTCCAAACTGCCTGGTGAAGGTGTGCTGTGTCGGCCGCGGGTCCCTTGGGGGCGAGGAAGCATCAGGGCACTCTCTGTCTATGGGAGCCCGCGCCTGGGCGCCCCCTTCCACCAACAAATGGAACAGAATGGCTACTATCTCTCTCTGTTCTTCAACTCGGCCAGAGGGGTGGTCGCCCTCTTTTCGCTTCGCTTCGCTTCTCAAGGGATAGGTCCGAAGACCCGGGCCAAGGCCCCCCCCCTCCCTTCCGTGGTGGTGGAAGAGGGGCATTGGGGTCGAGTGCACGGGGTTGTTCCCAACGGTATGTACGTGCAGTAGAGAGCGTCTGGCGATTACCCCCTGAACTTTAGCCCGCGTCCCGGCCTCGTCCCCGCGCCCTCTATGGCAAAATCCTTAGTACCTTCGCCAGACGCCTCCCTCCTGTGTGCTCTACGTTTGGTGGCAGATCCCCCTAGCAAACAACTGAGGACAGGGCGATACAGGACCATAAAGCAAACAACTAACGTGTTTGAGTATCGTGGGGCTGCCATTGGTCGTGTTTGCCAGCTAGTTCGGATCCCCCGCTTTGGCAGTATGAAGCAACAGCGAAAACAAGCAACCGTGCAAGTAACGAAGACAGCGGGTTCACCTTTCAGGGAGGTGTTGTAGTGTACGGCAACAGTTGGCAAGTGTGGTCCCCCCTGTCGGGGTCCCCCGCACTGTGTCTCAGGACTTAAAGTTCCCTACAAGGCTGCTTAAAGAAGGTTCGCCAACTCTTGCAGGCTGGCTCCCCCCGGGTACGAAATCCCAAACAAGTTTCCTATTCAAAAGCTGAATTGACGGCCGGGCTCAATCTCAATGCCGTGTTTTGCAGTGAGTGCAGAAGGGGCATGAGGCCCCAGGTTGGCAGTAGGTTTGATGGCTCCAGCGGCCCGTCATGAATTAGGCTTGGCTTCGCAAGCTCACTGGTGTGGTTCCCCACCTTCTTGCAAAACAACAAAAGTGCTTTAGTGCTGGCGGACTCCCCCACACTTTGGCGGAAAATTTCGCCTCACGCTCACTGCCGCTCAGTGCTGGGCTTCGTCTGGTGGCGTCGCATGTACTGCTGTACTTGCTGCACTTGCCACTGTAAGCTTGGGACCAGCCATACATGGCTTTGTCCCCCCGGCTCTCCGTCTGGCTCATTTGGCTTCATCGCTCCCAAACGGCGCTTATGCGGTGGCTCCCCCTCCGGCTCGTTGGGTCTTTGTGACCCAAGCGTGCACGGTGGCTCACGAGCACTCCGGTCCCCCTCCTCATTGGCGCTGTCATGGGTCTCTGCGTCTTGTGTTGAGGGTGCACTGGCTGGTGTAGCGCTCCCCCAGTCGACTTCCTCATTCGGCTCCAGCTCCCCGCGGTGGGCTTCTTCACATAGGTCCATTGTTGCTTCATGTCGGGCTTTTTCGCCCGTTGTCCGCCCCACCTTTCTCGCATCAACTGTCTCCTCCTCGTTCTTCTGCGGCCTCTGGGTGGTGCTTGGTGCGCTGCTTCCCCCTTTGGTGGAGGTTGCTCTTATGTGACGGGCCTTGCCGAGGAGCTTCTTGACTTCCCCCGGGAAACGGATCATGTAGGCTCGCGTCTCTTGTGCTACGTGTGGGAGGTATTTGTCGACGATGTTGGCCAGCTTGTCGGCATGCTTTGCTGTATGACATCTTGCTCGGTGCCTTTTCCGGAATTGTTTGTACTCCTCTGGCTCTTTTTTTGTCAGGGTTGTCCTGAGTGGCCATGGCACCATCCCCCGTCTACTTGGACAACTTCGCGGTCTGCCCATTTGTCGAGAGGACCGGGCAAGTAGTGTAGTCCGATCCCCCCTGGGGTCACATAGGCTGTCATCTTGCTCGAGTGGCACGTGTGGTGGTCTTGTGCGGTCTCCCTTGTCCCCTCCTTCTGTCTGCGGTTGGCTTGCCGTGCTTCTGCCACGCGACCACACAAAGGGCTTGTTCCCCCGTGCCTCTGACCCGTAGAACCTGCATTGTGGGTCAGTTCTCTCGTGGGTCTTCCTCATGCCCTGTTGGCACAGTCCTCCTCCTTCTCTGCATATTCTGCAGATTTTCTTGCCTCCCCCACCTCTCTTCCCCATGTTCTTCACTATCTTCTCGGCCTTGCCAGAGTCACGATCTTCCGGTACTCAAACTCCCCCGTCCAGCAAAAGGGTTGCTCTCGCGATGCTCGTCGGTCTTTTCCCGAAGGTCGTTGGTGCAGACGATTTCCCCTTTGGTGTGCAGAGCGTTCACGAGGAGGATCCTGCAGTCCCTAGGTCGTCGCACTGCAAATAGTATCACACACTCCGGTCACCTTTATGGCTCGCCCCCTTCAATACTAACCTGGCGTCCTTAAGCAGTGTGGCGGCAGGTATGTGACTCAAGCACCGCTGGGGCAAGTGTGCAGGCTCCCCCAAGGTGTACAGCCTTGGGTCAACCTCACACCTCCCCCGATGCAAGGAGGCGGCACAGGCCTCCGAGCAAAGGTGCAGCACTTGAGCCAAAATGGCTACGCTCTCTCTCTCTCTCGCTCTCTTCTTCCGCAGGGCATGAGGGGTTGGTTAGACCCCCCGGCCACTAGGGCCATGTGGGGACCTTGAACAAAACGCTTTCACACACACTCTCTCTCTCTCTCTCTCTCTCGCTCTCTCTCTTCGCTCTCAACCGAAACCGAGCGGGACTCAAACTCTACGCCCCGCACCCAAACGCAAGCGGCACGTGGTCTGAGAGCAGTGCATCCGGTGGAGGCAAGCTGCAAAGCTTTGATGAGCGACCTCAGCACAAGACATGGCGCGACCTACACAAGGACGGCGCTTGCCGGTGCTCCTCCAAGAGAAACTACCGGAGGAAGGAATCTGATACGACGGCCCTGACGGAGTTCTCAAGTGGGCAGGACCAAACGGAACGCTGAATCGAGTTGGAAAAACTTCATATGGTTTCGCCCACCACTGCACGGAGCTCGGTGGAATAAGCTTCAGACTTGCTGGCTCTCCAGCCTGCTGGTCCAGACATCGAAGCCTTCTGATGTTAACAGGTGTGCCCTCTGCCTGCCCCTGCCCCGGCCAGGCAGACACTGGCCAATCAGGCGTGGTAGGGCAGCCTGGGCCGGGCGACATACGGTGGTCGCATTAAGACGCGCCGTTCAGAAAATTCGCCTAGAATCAGAACCAAGACCTGCACTGTCGCTGTTCGAAGCACCATGCTTGGGAGACGCCTGCATGGCTCTGTGACAACAACGCAGCAAAACCTTCTCCTCTTTCACTGCTGGAAGCGCATCGATGCTTCCGTTGGGCACGGCACTCGCGCCACAAACAAAATCACGAAGTTCCACATCTCTGCATGCGTCCCACGGCAAGGCAAGTCGCTGGATCACATGTAAAGATGCCTGCGCAAGGAAGGCAGGCAACGTGTTCGAAGATCTGGCCACCTGAAGACACATGTCCGTTCACACGAAGGTGCACGTGATGTCTCGAGATAGACTGCTGTTTGCATCGTGAAACATGTGAGATTCCCTGGGTGGAGCAGCAGTGAGAGCTCAAGGACTTGAGAGCCTCCAACCCGAAGCCGACTTCACTCGGTACTCCACGCGCCGGCACAAGTCGAGATCTTCTTCGACACTACTCCCGGCGTGCGAAGCCGGGCCTGCTGCAACTCTGCCACAACGGCTTCGCCTCAAATGCAAACAAGGACGGAGAGAAAAGATGAAGCCACTACGGGGAGAAAACCGCACCGGGCTATGACAGAGGGCGGGGCAGCTCGAAATTCGCGCGCTGAGATGCTGAGCCTTATGCCAAGACTTGGGGTGAGGACATGCTAAAGTGGACGATTCAAGCCTTCAGAACATGCTCTCAGATCAAATACAACCGAACGGAGATGGCAAAGGCTCCTGTCCCTCCAAAACCCCGCAAAAATCTGATATCTCTGACAGACTGCGACTGATTTTAACCGAAGCTTGTGCTGCAGCATGCTGTGGCAAGGGCGTGCTTTCGAGCATCACTGAGCTCCGCGAAGATCTGCAGTCAAGCTTGGAGGCAGCGCCCAAAACAAACTCCGTCCATGCATGAAGCCCACTTCTTCAAAACGCACCTGAACTCGAAGCTCATCTAAAGCGCGAAGAAGGTTCGGCTGATCGAAAGCCTCAGCGCTGCACTTGCTTTCATGCTGCAGAGCGATGTCTCGATTGCTACGTATAGATCTTCTAGCCTTTCCGGAATGCAAGAAAAGCCTCGGAACACATGATGGCTTGGGGATGGCTAGTAACAAAGCCGATGAAACCTTGAAAAGATCTGAACGTGCTTGGCTGTACCGGGCCCAGAAACGTTCGGGCCAACTTTGTCCCTCGGTGACAGCACTGGCGACTTCGCTAAGTCCTCTTCAAGTCGAGCAATCCTCTTCTGCTGACGTTCCTTCTCCTGACGTTGAGCGCTTTGAAGTTCCCCTTCCACCACAGCCAGGCGATTCGCCAAAGAAGAGGATGTGGAAAAGACGTGGGCATGAGCCTCAGTGGAAGCCTGCGCACGTTCCATTGCAGTCTGCGCTAACCGCTGTGCTGCATCCTGCAACTCTGCCAAATGCTGTTCTCGCTTGACAGCCTCCTGGCGCAAGGCTTCTTGACCCTCTGCGATAATGCCGTCTTGCTCTCGCAAGCGCTGCCTCAGCTGGCTGGCGAGGTCCTTGCTTCTTCTCGCTTCTGTTTCACACATGTCTCGCAGCTCTTGAATCCCCACGGAGTAGTGGGCCTTCAAGTGCTGCTGCACCTGCTGCTCCAGTTGCTGCTGAAGCTGCGGCTGCACATGTACTTCCAGTTGTTGCTGAAGTATCTGATGCAATTGGGAGGACAGCTGAGTGGACAGCTGTTGCAGCAGTGTCTTCTCCAGATGCTGCTCCAACTGCGGAAGCAAAGCATCGGGTCCTACTGCTTGGAGTCTGGAATCTAGCTCTTGCCGGTGCGTTGACAGCTGTTGTAGCAAGCTTGTCTCCAAATGCTGCTGCATCTGAGGAAGCAGAGCATGTGGGCCCATTGCCTGGAGTCTTGAATCCAACTCTTGCCGATGCTGTTCGAACTGCTTCTGCAAACTCAGGAGCCCATCGGAATGGGAGCGTGATGAGACCTGTCCCTGGAATTGGAAGAATTCAGCTCTTTGTTCTTCCATGTTGCGAAGGAGTTTCTGGTACATGTCTTGCAAATGCTTCTGATGCATAACTTGCGCATCCTGAATTCTTGCTGGCAGACCATTTGCAGCCTGTTCCAGCTCGGCAAACTTGCCGTTGAGGCTTGCGTGAACCTTGTCAATGCCGACCACTTTGGACTCCAAAAATGTGAGCCTGGCAGCTGCGTCCCCATCGCCGGTTCGGAGCCGCAGGTATTCCGCAGCAAGCGAATCATGACGAGCGACTTCTTCCAGCTGAAACTTGTGGAGAGCATCGCGTAAGGAGATTTGGTTCACGGAATGATCTGCAAGCTGGCGATCGTGCTCGGCTAAGCGTTGCGAGAGCTCTTGGGAAACATCTTCGATCACACGCACCAGCCGACCCTGAGCATCGGCCACGGCCTTCACGTCGCGAACCAACCGGTCGCGGTCGTTAATGACGGAAGCTTCCAACCTGCGAGAGCTGCTCCGCGAGGGGTTCCCTCCGCGGGGTGATGCCAGTGACTCGTCGTCCAGCCGCCGCCCTCGCCGTGCCTCGCTCAAGCGATATGCTGCCATCTGCCAGCCGGTCGGGTCGGCAGGTCCGGCGGTCCGATAGAGGGTTCCCTTGCTTCTAGGTTAGCTGTCTATCCCCTCACATCCGTGCTCAAGCTTGTGCGCACATGGAGACTTCAAGCAACCAGCAATGATCCTCTAGCTGGGCTTGATAGTGCTCTGCACCCTAAGCATTTCGCTCGAAGCCTGCAATCGGCTGCAGTAGGGAGCCGAGTGAACATTTACACAAACCTTCAAAAGCACCAAGGGGACCCCACATATTTCCACGGCATGTACGTGCAGTCCCTTTGACTCTTGCAGGAGATTTTGCACAGCAGCTCATACCTCAACATTTGTGCTAACTCGTGGACATCATCAGGACTGGGATCTTGCAACCCGCTGTCATCTTGTTGTTGCAAATTCCTGCATCGTGTATGAGACTTGGAGTCATTGGCACTGGAGCTAGACTGGAGAATTGGACCCTTCCCGCACTATTTTTTGTGGAGGAGAACCTTACGAACGTGGCAAGGACAACGGGCACATCTCCCAAAATCGGATCTCCGACACTTTCGCAGTGATACGAGGAAGCTGGGTGCTTCGAGCAACCCATATTGGGATGCAGATGCAGACTGCAGGCCCACTTTCAGGCCCGCTTTGGTGATCAGTGCTTCGTTGGAATGGCCGTTTCACTTGTGGAAGCTGGCGGAGCTAGCATTGTCTAAGACTCCCGTCATAATTCCGAGAGCTTGAAAATGAGACAAAGGGGGGCCAAATCTGACCTCCCATAGAGCATCGGACAAACATTTAGCTTCAAAGATGCGCTCACCGTCCAACAGCAGCTCAACGGTCCCATCATCGGCGCTGCCGGACAGGACATGCCTTGAGCAAACACTTGCGGAATGTCAGCAGATTCAGACGGAACAATGACAAACCACATGCATGCCAAGAAAATGCACGCAAACCACCAAAGGGTCATCGGCAAGCCGTGATGCTTGAACGAAGAGGACCGATTTTTGGCTGCGGTTCAAAGAGTTGCAGCCATGCTGCAGTTCTTCCCACCTCCTTTCGCGGTAAAGCTTCCAGAGTGGCTGCGGGAGCATCGCCGTTTGGTCGCAATCCTGTCGTGCATAATGACACAACCCCGAGCGGTGAGCGCAGTGTCGGTGCGCCGTGAGCAAAGTCAACCCTGAACTCTGCACTGGGTAGTCCAAGATTCCGAAGCAGCTCACCTCATGCCTCATTAAACAAGCCCAGCCCTTCTTCTGGCCTGCGTTGAGGGCGGCATCGCGAATTCGATGTGCAGCCTCCCAACACGCCTTTTTGTCTTGAAGTGCAACAATCCCATTTCGCGCGTGTCACCTGCGACAGTGTGCAGTCGCAGGAAAAATTGCTGCATGCTGCCTGTCAAGCAACCATGGAAAGCACAAGGAGGTAGGATCACCAACTGCGGTCTGCGCACTGTGCGGCATCTCCATCTCCGACAGGGCGGCTTTCTTGCGGCCTGGTTCGTTCAAGCAAAGTGTTTGTAATGTGTCTTGTAGATCGTGTCACAGAGTCGTCGATTGCCGCAACCGCTGCATCAAGAAATTGAAAGTGAGCGAGATGGTGTCATGCCGAGCCTGCAAAGCTTTGTCCTCCCAAGCCGTCACATAGCAAGTATTCCTGCGGAACATATGTAGCTCAGTAATTAACAGGCTCTAATCAAGGAAGTGACCAATTCCTTGTCTGGTAGGCATCGATAGATTCTGCCACGGTACAGGTCCAACCCCTGACAGGCACATCATGCCGAGCAAAATCGAGAAAGTCCGCCTTAACACTCGACACGAAAGAAAGGCGTCCTCCTGCCAGACTGGAATCGATACTTCTTATGCTGGCAATACATTCTTGCTTAAGCCCTGCAAGCGAGCGAGCTCATTGAAGGGGCGAGCATAGGGGAAGAACAGCCCCTGCACAAACAAAAAGAATTCACGCAGCAAGTGCCTCGATGCCCAATGCAAACTGTCGGCACACGGCATGTCCTGGGCACAAACAGCTGCCGGATGCAAAGTTATCAGACGATCTGTTATCGTTGTCGTCTTTGTCCTTTCCGACGGCTTGAAACCAACGCGTAGGAGCCATCTGCATCTTTGGCAGAGTAGTGGAAGCTCATACCTTGCAAACTTCCCTAACGATTGTATAGCGCTCAGACGATGCGAAACGGCGAAAGCCAACGATCCTCACCAGGTGAAGTTGCGGTCACCACGAAGACTGTGTGACTGTCGCAGAACACCATGGGACTCAGTGACCACGGAGTTCAACAGCCACGATCGAACCTGTCAGGACAAGTCAAGCCAAGGATCGAGCACGCCTTTTGTGTCTGAGTCTCAACATGAATATAACCAACACGGCGAAGGCCTTCAAGCCATGCCAGACGCCCAGCTTTGCAAGCTGAGTGGGGGCGCCTCAAAGCTTAACGCTGACAGATCGGGAACATGCCATTCAGCACTGCAGCCGTCGGGTCCTCCTTTGCGCAAGCAGCTTGCGTTGAAGATGACCTGCACGCAGTCCCCGCCCAGGGACGCAAGCTGCACCTGCCGTGTGGTTGCCGGTAGCTGTCTGAAGTTAATCAAGGATCCATAAGAAAGGCCTCCTCCTGCAAAAGACGTCCGGCACAAAGTAGCTGTACAGCCTTTATGCAAGGGAAGCTGGACCCAAGATTTACGTCGAAAGACAGCAGTGCCTGCTTGGGGACACAACAAAGGAAGGCAATGTGTTGTCGCGCCGTGTGAACCGTCGCTTCCCGACCTTAGAAACTGGAATCTTGCCACCAGCCCTACTCCTCAAAACATTCCATGCAGTAAGCACGGAACGGAATCGCAAGCACAGCTGTTGACCAGATAGGAAAAGGAAGCGAATCTCCAGTTCCGCGTCAGAGTGCTGGCAGTGCTCACGGCACGTGCAGACAGCGCTCGAGAAACCAGATTGGTCGAGACCCCAGAAGTTTGAAATATACTTTGGGATGCGCTGCAGGCTGATGCCACTCAGCGAGTGAGGCTTTCCTGCCCCCACCATGCCACCCATGCTCACGCACAGCAGCGTGGCACCAACGAGATGTCGAACATGAGGGTCATTGCGAAACGCTGCTTCTGCGCCCCATGAGCAGAAAAATCAGGCGGATAGATCGGGTAGCTGCATGCATGGAAAACCAAGGTACTCGTCGACAGCATCGCTGCCTTCAAAACTGCGTCAGAAGCCGGGCTGGCTTTGTGGCAGAACAACAACGAATTGATGGACGAGACACGAGTTACCGTACCGCTGAAAGCAATGCCCCCCAAGCCAAGAATCCTACGGGAACCCATGAAGGCAAACGGAGCCTGGGGGGTCTTGGATGCTACAGTAGATAGAGCAAGCCGCGAAACTTAAAGTGTTCAGCTTCAGTCTTCAGGCTGACAGCTACCAACAGCTACGGACAAGCCATACGATTAAATTGAGGCGAGGAACTCGAGTAAAGTGGCACACTTGGTGTCGGAATCAGATTAATGGGTCTGTGGCTTTGCAATGAATTCTCAGTGATAGCTTGAACAGCGAACGAATTCCTAAAAAGAACGCCAAGCTAGCACAGCCGCTAAGCTCGAGCTCTTGTCGAGGACAGCTGCATCAGAAGCTCCCAGCGACCTTCCCCTCTGCAGGAGCTAATGGCTGATCGACAGCCGATGCGATCAGTCGCCATCTGAGCTTGCTGCATGGACATGAAGAGATGCAGCGCCAACTGCCATTGAGAAGATTCCTGGCACGAACTGATAGTGGCACTGTAGCTGACCTCGTTAGGGAGAAGTTCAGCAGCTGCCATGGAGTTGAAGAGCCGCAAAGCCAGCTCCCAATGTCCGTCTTGCTCACACGCACTGATGGTGGCGTTGTAGCTGATTTCATTGGGCTTGAGGCTTGCTCTTGGCATCGAGTCAAACAAATGCAAGGCAAGCGGCCACTGCCGAACCTTCTCAAGAGCACTGATGGCAGCGCTGTAGCTAACGACATCGGGAGACAGATCGGCCTGCGACATGCCGCTTAAGAGCTGCAAGGCAAATTGGGCTTGGCTGCCTTTCGCACAAGAGCTGATGGCGGCGTTGTAGCTGATGACGTCCGGTGATATCTTTGCTTTTGGTATGGAGTTCAACAAGAAAAGAGCATGTTCCCATTGACCCCCTTTCTCACATGCACTGATGGTGGCACTGTAACTGACGACGTCAGCTACCAACCTGCTTTGCAAAATGGAGCCGAACAGCTGAATTGCGAGTTGCCACTTCGTCTGCTTCTCACAGGAGCTGATGCTGGCGCTGCAACTGACGACATCAGGTGCAATCTTGGCAGCCGGCATGATGCTGAGCAAATGCAAACTAAGTTGCCACTGCCCACCTTTTGCGCACGAGCTGATAGCTGCATTGTAGCTGATCTCGTTTGGGCAGAGCCGTGCACACGGCATCGACCTCCATATTTCCAAAGCGTGCTGCCACTGGCTCCTATTCTCACATGCACTGATAGCTGCATTGTAGCTAATTTCGTCTGGGATAATCTCAGCATTTGGCATGGAGCCGAAAAGGTTCAAGGCTAGCTCCCATTCCCCGTTGCTGCCGCATGCACTGATCATGGCATTGAAGCTGATTCTGTTGGGCGAAAGGTTTTGATTGGTCATAGAGTTGAAGAGTGATAATGCACGCGGCCATTGCCCGACCTTCTCAAAAACACTGATGGCAGTGCTGAAAGTGACGACATCTGGAGACAGCTTGGCCTTCGATATTGAGTCCAGCAGCAGTACAGCAAAGTCCGCTCCGCCGGCATTTTCTAAGGAGCTCAACGTAGCGTTGTAGGTGATGACATCTGGCGAAATGTCGGATTCCGGCATGGACTCAAAAAGATGCATGGCCCGCTGCCATTGCTTGCCCCTTGCACATGAGCTGATCGTGGCGTTGTAGGTCACCACATTCGGGCTAACAGGCCCCCCGTGCAGACCATCCTTCATGGACTGGAAAGCATGCAAAGCACGTTGCCAGTGGCCGTGCTTTGCACAAGAGCTGATGCTCACATTGTAACTTATAACATCTGGGACGAGCCTGGCTGTGGGCATGGATTCGAGCAACTGTAGCGCCTGATACCACTGGCTGCCCTTGTCACAAGAGCTCATGGCAGCGTTGTAGCTAATAACATCCGGGACATTTCTGGCTTCCAGGATCCAATTGAAAATGCACAAGCCTTCCTGCCACTGTTTGGCACGAGAACACGCCGCCATGCCTATCACATACTGCGCTGGCCCGACAGTCTCCTGACCGACCTGACCCCATCGCTGAAGGGCTTCCAACACGGCAAAGATCAAATCTGGACGCTTCAGGCCTCGGAGGTCTCGCAGCACGTGCATCACCGCTCGGGAGTCTTGCTGCAGTCGCGGTAGCAAGACGTCCGGCAAGCTAGCATTGCATATAGGCTTCTCCAACTGCTGCAGGCTGTCAACAACTGAATGGGAAAGACTTGTGCTCTTGTGGGGTCCAGCACCCTCTCGTGACGAGGCACGAAATGCTCGACCATAAAAAACTTGAAAGATCCATCGAGAAACCATCGCGGAATGCGGAACAATAGTGGGACAGACAAGAAACCTCCGGAAGAATAGAATAGAGTCTTGGAAGTCAAAGCGGGAGAAAGCTCGGTCTCTCATCCTGAACAAAACATTCATGTAACCTCCCCAACAAGGCAAACTGACAAGTAACGCAGCATGTGCTGTCGGCAACTACAGGGACTAGAATCGCTGCCACACCCGTGATGCATGGCCCGCGAAGCTCGGGCGGATGTTACGGCTACGGGTACGGGCCGTGCTGGTACACCGAACTCTCTGCGGAAGGATCCGGAAAACAGAATCGAAAACAATGAGGACCGATTCAAGAATCAAACGACTTTCACGAAAACTTGCTAGGAAAACAAAAAGGAGACGGGGATTCGTAAACGAGAACAGGAGCAACGAATCATTCAATCCGCAAGCCCTGCAAGTGGCTAACAAAGCCCCAAACCCTAAGGTGGCAGAAGCGGCTGGGAACCCCAAACCCTACAAGAACAAGATCTTGGCGGCCCCAACTCCCGAAGGCGAAAGAAATCCAACTCGGGCTGAATGCCTCCACCGGCACTACATTCACATGACCAAGACATCCAAAGAGCATGCGACTCGCAACCAGTTTTCGGAGCTTCATGCTGTCACTGCGAGTGCGGTTTGGGACAATGTCTTGTTGACATCTTCTATGCCCTCAAGAAGCTAGTCCACCATAACTTCGCTCAACGCACGCTTCGTGGAAACGGCAGTCGGAGCAGCACCTCGAGGGAAGAGGGAACGTGTCTGGGAGGTGCAGTGATATTCCCTGCTCAGCATCTGACCGCCGGAGACAAAACTGGAACCGGGTCCAGCTCGACCTCAGCGCAGAGCTGTTTTAGAACTGTAACTCTTCTCAGTATATTTTTTCGCTTCGGAGGGCAGCTTGGGACAGGACTAACAGACACAAAAAGCTGGTCCGGCTCGGTAAGAAGCGTCCTGGCTTGAGCCACGCATGTGACAACAAGAGCTTCAAACTATGCTGGGGCTCTTGCAGATAAGCATTCTGCACATCTCTCCATGTCAGCGCATCGAGCCTAGCATTCAAACACGACTCCGCTCAGTTGCGACGGAGAGTGCATTGAAGGCTCTGACATCATCTCGATATCCCGCACGCAGCTGATATCCTTGTCTCCACGTTGTATTGCTAAAGCGCGTGTCAGTGCACAGTGAGTCACATTGTCCATCCGAAACAAGCGTGGTCAATGCAAAACATGGTCCTTTGGATTATCATACTGCAGGTGGGTCAACAAAGAGATCCAATACCTCAGCCACCGGTCTCTTTCGGCCGCCCTGCAACGAAAAGACATGCATCGGGAGCTGGCTCGTTGCTTTGGAGGTCGGTCTCATGACGGCGCAGCAAGGTCCTCGACAGGACAGGACAGGTCTGGACTCAGGCACTGCCAAACAGTCAAACAGTCTATGGACTCTGATCCTCCTCGCAGTGGAGAGCTCCAGTTCTGAAATCGGGCGTCTCTTCACGCCTGAGAGCCAGTCTCGGATACGACGTGGCTCCGGCATGCTCCGGCAATCTCCGGCACTGTCCTTGGAGCACGCCCTTGGCTGCATTGACCGCCTCCATGATCCTGGACCTTTAACTTCGCAGGTGAGGCTATAAAGACACATGGGACATTGAGGTAGGTGCGGGTGGGCACTGACGGTGCAGCTGTACCATCCAGCCTAACAGTTCGCAATATCAGGAAGCATCCTAGGCACATGCGTGACTTCGTCGCGCATGAGTTGCAGGATTTCGCCTCCAATCGGTCGAACATTGAGAGCTCAAAGCTACCTCGCCAAGCGGAGTCAACAAGCTTTCAAGGTGAGGCCGTCGCAATTCATGCCATGCCGACAGTCGTAGGACAATCCCAGCGAATCTCGCACCTCAGTTTCATCTGGTGCTTAGCCTTTTCCCTGCAGTTCCGACCAGGGTCTCAGACTGTGGAGAAGAGCCGCGTGTTGATGACCTGCTGGCTTCGGCTTGGACGCTTTTCCTCCACCCTGACATGAAGCTCTAAGCTTGGCCACCTCTCGCATGGCCATGAGGCACATGGATGGGTAGAGCCTCGGGGGAGGTTCACCAATTCTCTGGCTTGCGTTTTGGCTGACCGGCTGTGGGCCCGGCGGATGATCCTTGAGCTTGGAATTCGGCGCATCCCAGGAGAACTTTTTGGCCACCATCATCTGAGGACGATTGGGCTGCTGGCATGGCAAGAAACACTGGAGAGTTTGTGCCTCCTGATGGTACTTGTCGCCTTTGCCCCAGCGGTTTGGTGCACCACCGCCGATGTTGGCAACCGCTCGCTCGTCGCTGTCCTGCTCTGACACAACATGTGGGATTGCCCTGCTCCCAACGGGCACACTGCTGCTCCTCGATGTGCGCTGAACGCTGCCGGTCTTCCGGAGACATCTCCTTGCGTGTGGCGCACGTCACATGGCCCTCGTTGCAGTGAGAAGTTTTCTTAAAGTCGGGCCTCGCCCTTGTTGATCTGTGGATGGCGGTCTAGGTTGACCTCAAGCCGTTTGGAAAGTAAGTTCGAACTACGCCTGTTGCAAGAGTTCCGCACCTGCTCCACCTCGCTGGCGGGAAGCGAGCCCAGGTACTTCCACAAAGCTTCGTCTAGCTCCAGAAACCTTCGCTCGCGCTCAGCGACGCACTCCAGGGCACTTTCTCTCTTCACCCTCCCGGTCTCCCCTTCCTTGAAGACTCGCCTGCGCTGCTTCGCTGCCTCGGGAAGCTCTACCTCCTCCGGTTCGACTTCTCCCTCCTGAGACAATGCAGGGGCCGCTACACACTACTCTGCTCTCTCTTGGTGGGGGGGGAACAGCCTCGCGATGCTTGCCGGTGCTGAGTCCGCCCTCCACACCTGACAAGCACAGCCCCACCGAAGCCTGTGGGCGCCTGTACGCCCTCTTCGGCATCTCTGGGCCATCGGCTCGCCATTTTGCCGTGTCCTCGGCCTTCGAAGTCGGCAACCAAGTTGATCTCCAAGTCCTCGCAGGATTCTCTTCACGGGGTCTGTGCGAATCTCTTCGCTGCTGAAGAGGCGCTCATGACGCGCTCCATCATGTGAAGCGGACACAGTAATCACAAAGGACTACTGCTGAGGGGACGAAGCGCCCTCCACCGAACATAACACAAATTCGAGTGGAAGAAGACGCGAAGCCTTGCGAGCCTAGTCTTCAATCTGGAACCTCCTTCCCCAAGCTTCAAACTGCTTAACTTGTGCGCTCAAACTCTGAAAACTCAGCCTGAAGCCTCAGGCCAAACCCCTAGCAGCCCTAGCATACAAAAAGGCCTGAGCTTCCCCTTCCTGCTTAGCCAATTGCAAAAACGAAAGCTCAGCCCTTTTGGGTCTTGGTGCTGCTGGCAGCAAACACCGCATACACCAATTGGTTTCAGTCTTGATCGCTTCAGCCTAGCAGAGTCCCTGCCAAAAGTTGATGGCATCGATGCTCAACACTTTATGCAGATGCCATCGGCTGCAGACTGGCTTCTAGGTCATCAGCTAGACTAGAGCTAGAATACAGGCCAGTGTGGACAGTATTATTGCACCCCCACCCGTGACGTGAAGGGAGATTCCGAAAGGCCGCCAAGACGGGCCCAAAGGCCACCATCCTCGCCCCAAGCCTCAAGCATTCCGCCTCACGGTGGCCAATAGCGTGTGACAGATCTGTGAGGAGTGTTCGTGACGAGTCAATGCAAAGCAATCAGACTACTGCAGCCGGCTTGAGATAGGGACTTCAAGACAAGACACAGCGCAGACAACACTGGAGGAAACACGCACGGTCACACTTCGCGGCGGTAGCTCCTAGGATTGTCGGCGGCAGCACCCTCAAGTGGCCGTCAAGCTGTGCGAATGGTCCCGAAAATCTCACCGGGTGCCACTCCAAATCAAGGATCTTCGTTCAAGGGTCAGTGTAAACACATGTCTCCTGAATACTCTACGTTCCCAACCTGAAGACACGGACGATGCCCGAGAAAAAGACAGATGTTGTGAAATCAATCTCACCTATTGCCCAGAGGATGTTGCTCTCTGCGGGTTTGCGCATAACTTCTCCACCCCAGTGTCCTGTGGTCGGAGCTGTCCACTCACAGCTCTGCGAACCTGCGCAGGGTCGGCCAAAGCTTCCGAAGGCACTTAGCACTCTCTCGCAGACAGGCTCAAGAGGATCACGCTTATGTGCACCGGCCTTGGCCAGGGTAAGCTTATTGAGGTCCTCGATCTTCGCTTCGGAGACACGCGGGTCCTGCAACTGCAAGGAGCCCCCTCCTTGCCGGAGGCGCGAGCAAAAGTAGCGGCCAAGCAGCGGAATACATCATCCGCATCAGTCGATCCATGGTGCTCTGCTCCTCAGCTCTGCCACAAACCACAATCAGCTGTTTCGTGTCGCGACGTGCGGCCGTAAGTTAGAAGCCAAGGATTTCTGGACTGCGTATGCTTGAGCCTGCCGGGACCAAGCAAGCAGACGGTGAGAAACCTCGACATACAGCATGTCACAGCATTTCGCCGCCCAGTCCTTGTAGGCTTGCTGGGCCCTCACGAAGGCTGGCACCTCCCAGCGTGGCTCCTGGAACGAAACGGCGACCTATGGACCTGGCCAGCTATATCCAGCTAGCAACGGAAACACGAGCTCCTGGAAGAGCAGATGCAACAGCTCGAGAACCTCAGCATTCCACTCCACATGCTTCAGCTTTTGCTACATTCATCCGGACAATGTTTATGTTTCGTATGTTAAGCTGATGTTGCAGGTGCGGTCTCAGCACCTGCACTCCTCGCACATGAACTTCAGCATCAGTTGGGAGCCGGACAGCTGTCAAACCTGCAAGCACGACTCACAGGAGCAGGCGGGTGATCCACTGCGAAGGGTGACTGGCACTAAATACTTGGTCCAGCCGAGCTGCCACCCGTGGTGTTGGTGAAGTTTGCATCAATGTAGCAGAACTCGAGATTCAAGTCCTCTCTCGTAGCGGCTGGAGACATTCATATCGTCAAAACAAGCAGGCGCTGAGCAGCTCACCAGATGGACACTCATCAAGTTTGAGACTGCAAACAGCTCAATCTGTTCTCGCGAGAAGTCACTGACCTTCGCTAAGTCTGCAGACAGCTGGAGGCTGAAAGTTCCTCTGTTCTGTACAGATTGGGTCCCCGACAGCTCCAGATTCGGAGATGGTCCTGGCAGTCACCAGCACAAGGCAGAGACGAAGCCCCATTTGCAAGTCTGGCTTGCAAGGGCGACGGGAGCGTTTGTTGTCCATGGCCCAAAGAAAAGCACATGTCAAGTGGGCCGGATGCCAACCATAGCGGAACCCAGCTCATCCGACTCGTCGGAGGACTGCGGTCAAGAGAGCGGGAAATCATGGGACCAGAAGAGACACGAGAATCTAAGGCGCCAACCCGACCACCAGGAACCAGCATGCGCATTGTTCCTGGACTACTCCCGTGCAACACTTCCCTAGAGATGGCAGGACCAAGCCTTGAGACTCGTTTGGAGTGCATGCATAGTTGACCTGCCACAACTGTAAACAGGGACAAGGCTGCCTTCATCCTGTCATGCTCCGGCATATTGCCCTGGTGATCCCGGAACAGTTCGGAAAAGTCATTGGTTGGATCATTTTCATCCTCTGACTGGACCAGTTGGAGTTCCGGCTGCCACGGAAGATCTTGTGCACCGCAGGTGCGACAGACAAGCAGCTAAGTTGCGGCGGCAGTGAAAGTGGCTCGCCAAAGCAGAAAGGTATTGTTTCATATTTGGTTTCCATATACATAAACCATGAATACAACAATACGTGTCGTACGTCGTCACAGCTAGCTGAAAGAAGCTGTGCTTGCGCACAGCCAAGCAACATCGTGCCTTCTTGCCTCCTACTCCGAGTCGCCGGCCCGACCCCCCACCCAACGTACACGGCAAGGGCACTCCGCAGCATCAGTCCCCTTGAGTCATGCAAGGGCTACCCGCGCCCCATTCGGCAACATGAGCTGCACGATTCCGGTGGCATCATCTACCTGCCCAGACTGGCATCGCGATGACAGCAAGCTTGAATGGCTTAGACAGTTCTGCTGATGCCTTTCGTGAAGACGCTCTCCATGCGGTCATTGCCTTGGCAGCTTAAACCAGGAAATGCTTCGTGATTCCGGTGACCCAAGGCAAGTGCATCAATGGGACTCGGTGGCAGCAGCTTCTCCAACTTGTCTCCTTCCCGGTTCAGCACGGAAGCTGTCGACAATCGAAAGAAGCTCCGAAAACCAATGAGAACCTCATGCGATGGTTTGCGGATGTTAGCGGATTGACAACCATTTCTTCTGCGCATGCTTGATACAACGCCTGTTTTATCAGTGCATGCTGCACGAGGTCGTGAACTCCACTGGAAGGCCTGCTAGCAGGTTTTCCGGCACATCCACCTGCATTACAGGGCACCGAAACGCGACAGGTTTGGACCGAAGGCTTCCTGCAACGACCGGGCCTGATTCAGCGCTTCCTCTTTCGTCTTGTCAGGCACCTGCGAAAGATCGACACTTCCCGATGAGGCACAGTGGTAGTCTCAGGGCGATACCGAGATAAGCAGCTCTATGATCTCCTGCTCGGTTATGCTGAAGGGGACCTGTCCAGAGAAGTTGCAGCAGCTCGCAATGTGCAGATGAAAACCCTCAGCGTCCGGCCCATTTGCCCGTGTGCTCCTGCAGGCTATGTGTGAGCGGTGTGCGCTCGGACTTCCACTCGCAAGCAAGTCCTCGTAGACCTGCGTTGGAGTGCACCTGGGTTGCACTTCTATCTACATGCTGCACCTGCTATCAGATTCACTGGTCCAAGGCCCACACACAACAATGGCAGTGACCGGGGGTGCAGTAGCAAAGCCGTAGTAGCCGATGAAACCCAGCATCCATTTGGCCGTTGCATGAACCTCTGTGCGGATTGATCTACCATTCAACATCTGAGCTTCACCCTGCAGCTCATGGGGTTGAGGGTGGGACTAGCGGCTAGCTACGACCCCGTGACTTCCCAGCTCCCTGCATTTCCTTGCGCAATCCTTTTGCAAGGAGAAGACGCTGACAAGACGTTCACACTTGTTCGCCACAGCCCGCACATGGGTACACGATCAGCTCTCTCCCTAGGTCGAACAACAGGTTTAGTCATTTGTATGGAAGTTTGTATTCTGCAGCTACATTGCGTTTGGCTTGAGTTTGCAAGCTCGTAAGTCGTATGAGTTAGCACCAAAGTCAAGCTTAAGACTGGCTTACAATGGCCTGCAACAGACAGGCAAAAAGCAGCCTCGGGCGTTGTTAAATGTTGTGATGATGCTATCCATATCCCCTGCACTTTGACAGCACGGCTGTGGCTCTGTAAGTTCGCACCTCAACCTGAGACATGTGCCTTTTGCAACTGTTGATACAGGTTATGCTCTTGCTAGTGCTGTTTTTCGCAGTACTACAAGCGATGTTTAGAACGAGCCTTCAACTCGTAAGGCTGTCATCGCTCACGGATTTGTGCGGTCGGTCAATGCGGCAGGACTGTGGCCAAAGCTTTGGCGGCGTGGACAGCCTGTTTGTTGATCTGCGCAGCAGTCAGCATCAGGCAATTCAGGAGTCGAGTGCGATGCTGACCCTTGCTGCTGCCTGACGGACAATCCCGGGTGAATTTCCGTGTGGTCTTCCATAACATGGATGTGTGTTCGTCAAGCTCGGCTAAGTATGAAGGGTTGCTGCTGCAACTTTTGTGGACAAGCTTGTGTTTCCTGTCCGCTCCGGAGAATTCTGCGCATTTGGGTCAGCGTGTTCCAGCTTGCTGGGTGGGCACTTGTTCATGACTCATTGCTTCCATTGGGTATTCCGGCCGAAGAGTAGAACCAATCGCAGCAAGAACTGACGACATTAATCGCGGCGCAACTGCTCGCTTCGCGATGACCTAATCTGCCGGACCGGCCTGCTCCATGGTCACGGTTGGCGCAACCTGGACCAGGGATGAAGCGCCTGCGAAACACGAACCCGACACTGCATAGAAGGCCTCCTTGAAGGCAGCGTAGGACTGCTCCGGATGCATGACTACCTCCAACACACCCCATCGATCAGGAAAACCCGTACCCTGCAGAACATGAGCATCTTGCGTGGTCGAAGACATCGCTTGTCATGATGAAGTTGAGATGATCCTCAAGCTCCAGCGATACGTAATGTGAGCTCAGACGAACATGCTAGCACAAGCTGCAGCACTGCCGAGCAAAGGACTTCTGAGGGCACCGTGTCATTCTCTTGCACACCCTTCTGCACGTCCTTCGACTGTTGACAATTGGGCCCACCCGCATGTTGTGATCTGTGGATATGAACCTGAGACTACGGGCGCATCTCCTTCAGCATAGCATCCATGTACCGTTTCATCTCACTTTCGGTGATGCCATAGTCGCAGATTGCACGAATCTGCAAGGCATGATCCGATAGCAGCATTGTGAGACAATGTGGCGCCAACAGCTTATCTACGAGTTGACATGTCTGTTGCACGAACCACACAGAATCGTACCTCTTGAAGTACGCAGGCCAGTGCATTGCGCCAGTCCCGAGGATCTGCGTTGACGGTGATTGAGGTCACCTCAGTCGTGATTCACCGCATCGAAACGAGCCACTCATTTGGCGAAGCAACATCCATCGATGCAAAGAGCATGATGTGTCGCCCACTCGCTAAGACTGGTGCAGCACAGCCTTCACGGAAGGAGTCACTGTGATCAATTTGGACCGGTGCCTGCACCAGAATCTGCTTGTTCTAATGTGACGTCAACTTCCAAAGGAAAGCTTTGGCCGGGGCGTGGTTCGAGGAGTACCGCGAAACAATGCGGAACTGCAGGACGCCTCTTCGGGCAAAGCGATGCATCCGATGCAGTGCACCTTCTTTCAGATGTTCTCAGAGGCACCGAGGCACCCGCCCACAAGGATTCGGACGGCGATGAGATTCCGAATGTCCTGAAGCATACGAGCTGCTTCTGTACCGCCAGGCATTGCATGGCTCTGCCATGGCAATGCACTGCAGATCTTGGCTCCTCGTAGGTCCGCAGGGGGCGAACTGGCATCTTGGCGTAGAAGTTGAGCTGCACCAGTGGAGTTCTTCACACTTTCAGAAGGCAGGAGCTGGGCGAGCTCAGCGAGAGCGTGGCGAGAGCGTGTGAGCGTGTGGCGCCTGCAGGCCCTCGAGCAGCTCGTTCCGGAAGATGCGCAGAGGTCCATGCCAGGGCCTCTGCGGGGAGTGGGCATGTGCCGTGACATGCCCACCCTTCAGCTTCACTACGAACTACTGAGATTTCAGATTTCAGAGAGCCGAGGGCCGCCGCTTGCCGCCGTTTTCGGGATCGAAGGCAGCAGCCTGCAGACTCCAGACATCTGCAGACCCAGACCAGGGCAGCGAGATGCAGTCACTCCTTTGGTTGCCTCCCAGGACTGAACACGCCAATCTGGCAATATCCGGAAACAGATAGGGCAGCTATTTAAACAGTTGAATCTGAGCACGTTGGAGGAATCCTGCAATCCTGACAATACGTTGGCAAACCACTGCACATGAAATTTCCATCAGCCCTAGATTCGCTGGAATGCTAAGAGTCCTCAGGTGCCAGCCTTCGGTGGACGGCTCAGAGCCCCACGAGATTTTCGAGGGCTGAGGGGGATCAAAACTACGTAGCGCAGCCCCGATGGCACAGCAATGGCACCACAGCCTCACGTCCACGGGGGCGCGCTCTTGCCCCTTTCGGGAAACGTGGCACGGCACCGCGCATGTGAGCTCCGTCATCTCAGCACTTGTTTCTCCAAGCCCTACTAGGCAGCTGTAAGCTCATACTCCACAGCGGAGATATCATTCCTGAGCACAAAGACGACAGTCAAATGAACACTCGACGCAACAAAGACACGAAGACTTCCAACTGGTACAGCCACTGACATGAACTAGCCAGAGGCTCTTCCCGTCGACGCTGAACTCCAAAGGCGCCTCTGCAGGCTTCAGAACCTCCAGTTCGGGCATCGGGCATGGCTGAACATCTGGCAGGCTTGTGACATCTCAGTACAGGTAGCGTTCTCAGAGGTTGTCAAGAATCTTAAAAACCTTTCTGGCACCAAACCAGCAACGGCCCATTTGTCCACGTTCAGGCGGATGTAGCCCTTCACCATCACAACCTGACGGTTGGCTCTCAGTGTATCTGCGGCCAGCAGCCGAACGACATCCTGATGTACCCAGATTCAGCCCCACACTCTTGCATTCTGCAGTCTCAGGGATGCATCTGGTTTGCACACCTGGCCGCACCATCCCTCACCCGCACCGCCATCTCGCTTGATGACATGTGCCTCTGCAATCTCTTCGCTCCGAATCGACAACGTCACTGAGCCGGTCTCATCCCCGCATTTCGCTTCCCAGATTCTCAAACCTGCAGCGTAGAACGCTGGGATTGCCGGAGAAGGAGACGCCTACCTGCCGAAGTACTCTGGGACCATGGGGAGCCTGAGGAATTGCCTTCTGCCTTTGTCTCGGAGCACGACACGCACTTCCTTGGCCATAAATGGACATGTAGCAGCGTGGCAACACCGCAACTAGTCTGCGAGGGAATGTCCAGCTGCTGTAACGCCAAGTTGCAGCATCAGGTTCACTCCCCGCTGCTCGGGTTCGATCTACACAAACACAACTTTCCACTCGTTACAGGGCAAGTCATGTGGGATGCGACGTGCCTGCTTCACCTTTGTGAAAGTCGGCTTTCGCAAGGGCTTCCAATGCATGATGTAGTTCAAAGTGCCTCGCAAATGGCGACTCCACTGTGAAAGGTCTATGGTGGAGAAGCTTCAGCAGATGCCACAGCAGCAAGATGTCATTATCTCAACTCGAACTTCGGTCAGGCAGATCCACATAGTCACAGGCGAGGCTCGGTTGAAAGTGTCACTTGGTCGCATCGCAGTGCCTTGGACAGCACAAGACAGTCTGATCAGTCTGTCAGGCACGCGTACCTGCTTGATCTGCTTGCCTGTTAACAAAACTCACATCATATCAGCAAGGCGCGAGATTTTCGCGTATCAGGATGGTAGTAGCCTGGGATCTGTACGTCCAGCGACATTACAAGGATGCAGGCCCGCGAGATCGACTGGCTTACATATGTCACAACTAGGAGCCACCAATGTCTACCGGCTTTCCCTGGCACTTCACCAGGTCCTGAGCAGCCAGAAACTTCGCAGATCACAGGTCTGATCTGGCCCTCGAGCCTCTGCAATTTGAGCTTCGCTTTCCTTCAGCTTGGCCAGGCCAGCTGTGAACTGGGCCTCTGACACTCGCAGGGACTGGGGACGAGAAAGTATGTGAGAATTGGGAGGCAGGCCTTCAGCTGCTCATCTTCATCCTGCTTGGCCAAAGCCTCCACCCAGTAGAGACACAGGTAGAAGTGACCTCGGGGTGCCAAGCCAACCACCGGCTTGGAAGCGCAAGATCTACATGGGTCACGGACTGCCACGGTTGTCGATTTCGTTTACCTCTGCAAGATGCTCCATGCCATGGCTTGTACATAACCAGCAACTTGAAGTTTTTTCGACCCTGGCTTCTGCCTTCCGCGAGGGGGACTTGTTTTCTTCCAAGAATTTCTCGATGGCTGCTCCCAGCGCCTGACCCAAACTCAGCAAAGCATCAAGGAGGCTGCATCGGCTGGCACTTCAGATGTCGCCAGGCCTTGGACAGCACTACGGCCTGAACCACAAGACTAAGCGGTTTCCGTCTTTGCCGCGAATTACTTGCAATTGTCTTGCGATGGTGTCCTTCTTGTTCTCACCCTTGGTGCCAATGTCCATCAATGACGGCTCCAGGGCGAGGAACTCCCCCAAGGAGTCCCAGCCTTCTTGATTGAGAGTGTAGCACCGTCGACCCGACTCTGCTAAGTGCTAAGTCTGCTAAGTCTGGCACGCAGATGTCCTTCCTCGACAAACCTTGTATCAACCGCAAGTGAAACAGATGAGATTTCAGCGCACGGGGCACAGGGGAGCACCTATGACTTACGTATCACATTACTAGGTGCACAAATATGTGAAACGTGCGACATCTTGTGACTGAAGACCTCCAGACATGCAAAGTAATTCAATCCAGGCGCTGCTCAACATGCTTTGGAGCAGATCCACCAGCCCCGGTCTCCTTGACAGGACCGGGTTTAGGGTTTTTAGGGTTAGAGTCTGGAATTGCAAACACGAAGAGGGAGGTTGCAGGACAAGCTGCATACATGCCGCCGCCCGCAAGCATCGGCACGATCGACAGCATCTTGGCCTCAGCATCGCGCCCGGGATCGCCCGACCCCGTCAAGGAGAACAGAGCAACTGACACTGGTGTTGAGCTCCAGGATCGGGAAAAGGTCTGTGTTGTAGTCGCGCAACACGTTGCCTCGGCAGGATGCCGAGCAGGCACGAGCGCCATTCCAGGTCTCGAACGTGCTGATAAGTCTCCCGTCACAGAGATGGTGTCCTGATCACACAATGAAAGTCAACAACTTACAAAACTCAGAGCCTCCTCCAAAACAGCGGCCTTGCCATCCTTGGCCCGCTGCAAGGATTCCAGGCAGGCCTCCAGCTTTACAAGTCTTCACACTCTCGGGTTCGGCCATATTTGGCCAGTGTAGCAACCTGCGCTTGCCCTCTACTCTACAGCCCGGACTCTCCACGATGTACTGATGCATCGGCTCGCAGCATAGAAATCTCGACGACGCAGACTAGGCCCACCAGGCTGTCTCAGCATCTCTGCACTTTGTGGGTGACTTGTAACTACATGTTTCGTTTGTGCATTCATTGTCTTTCCTTCCCATGGCTCATGTTTCTTTTCTTCTGAGGACATCAGAGGAAGCTTGCGCGGCCTCCGCTCTTATCCCGTCTCCCTTTCCATGTCTCTGGAAGCGAATAAGACCGTGCAGTACAGGCCTCCTCTGGCGTCTTGATGCTAATCTCCAGGCCGGAAGTGTCATGGTCTTTCAAGTATGCTTCCACCTCTCAGGGGTTATTCACACTGCTGCCGAGTTTCCGAAAGCTGCTACGAATCCCTCCCTTGCACGAATGCCTTCTTTTGCAGCTGGGCGTCATGCGCTCGGTCCTGCTTCGACTCAGCATTGCTACAGTAGCAGGAACGCAGGGACTCTTTACCTTTCAGCACCCCCCTGCCTTGTTCAACCAGAAGATGGCTGGAGTGCTCGAGGCTCTGGCCCTGGTGATGGCGAGCTTCACCCAGTCCTCTGAAAGACTTGCCGGATGCATCTTCGGTCGTGCTCCGAACCCGTACTCAAGCAACAGTCACTGAGAAGTTGTTGTTCATCTGATGTTACGACAGAGATTCAACAAGGTCATGAGGGCTCGCAAGTCATGCACAAGCTGCAAAGCTACCAGAAAGCTGCTACTAGTATAGTGCTTGAGCACCTAGTCTGCTCACTTTAGAGAGTACGGCATAGTCATAGTAAGTGAGCGCTCCTTGATGGCAACATCCTTGGTCTGGCACGCACGCCAGATGTCCCCGGCTCCCACCTGTCTGTCTCAGAACGTCACGGCTGGATGCATGCTGCGGCCGCGGCCTTGGTCTCCAGTAAAACCTTGCCGGAGGAATCGATGATCTTCACCTGGGCCACCAAGAGCCCAGAATGGTCAAAAGCAGCTTCTGAAAGTAGGCAGTCGCCCTTTTCAGGTAAGATGCGGTGCCGGGCTCCTTCATCTCGAAGGTCTTGTCATGAGACCCGTACCTGATTCCAACTGCACGGTTTGTTTGTGTCACTCGGGTCACATACTCTTCCGAACTCAAACCGGCAGGTCACTCCTCTGCCTTTTGGGCCATCAGTCCAACGTTTGGAACCTTCTCATCCGAGCTGACCGCACAGAGAAAGAATGAGAGCACATCCTGAAGCATGCTAGCCGAGACACGGTGCCCATAGTGCTGGGGTTGAAGGCTCCGTTTTTCTTGCAAAACTCCTCAGTTTCCAGGCTTGACGAGCTTCCGAAGGGTCCAGCAACGGGTTGTCTCGGGCGACACTGACGTTGAAGAAAATCAACTCATGTCTGTGTATTTCGTAGGTGCCGGCCAGGCTGCTATAACAGTCTGAAAAACTCCTGCATAGCAGCGATCCGGGATAAGGCATTTCGTGTCCTCCTGCTTGTTATCCTGCCAGGCTACCAGCACAGCGACAGCGCAAGACCAACCAAACTACATGCAGCTTCCTATCTCCTTGTTCCACATCTTGCCGCCGTCTCTGATCATTGCCGGCATGGAAGCATCAATGATGACCTGTCACTCCATGTTCCTACAAATGCAAACCGACCGCTCAAAGAAGCATTCCGCCGCAAGACTCGCAATCGATTGAACTCGCTGCCCTCACGTCACAGTGAATTTGTGAAAATAGGTGGGCAGTCATCGTGCGACAAAGATTGGACAAACTCATGAAGAAGCCACAACACTTGAGAGACAATTCAGGAGCAATGCACATTCCACATGTATAGTCGATGTTAATCAGGGAGACTGACATAGACTGCAGACAACATCCACACAGGGAGCGAGAGGTTTTCGTTGGCTGCTCTTTGGCATGTGCGATGCAAGAGTGTCCCATGAATCATGCATCGAGCAAAAGGGTGCCATCGGATTACATTTCCTCCGCGCGGCGCGACTGCCCGACAGGCATTGTCATTGTCTTTCATGCTAAATCTGATGCATCTGCCATTGAGCTTCTGCCAACTTCGTTCAGTCTGTGATGGTGATTATGATGGTGAGGGCTGTGATATGCCGTGATGGTGGTGTTGTGATTGTTGCAATTGTCGTGGGATCCCGGAAAACAGCTTGCTTGCAAAATGAGCCCAAGTCTCGTCACATCAGGGCTACATCCTCCAGTATGCTTGCCCTCGTCTCGCATTAGTCAGTGTACATTGCTTCCAAGCTGCATTGCTGGACACATGCAAGTTCGTGATTCCTGAGATTGCAGAAAGTTGCGGGGTGCAGCTGCACTTAGCGGCTTAGCGATGCCGAGGATCCCTTGTCCGAGTTCACCATCGCCAGGCGTGGCTGGACCTCGCCGTGACTGTCTCTGCGCGTCCTCTCTATGCATATGTCTGTGCATTGGTTCTTGGTGCCTTGTAGGTGTCCATGATTGCTGCTTCGATCTCGGCCTTCTTCTCGCTCTTCTCCAACTTCCTCGGAGGCTGAAAGCTGTCAGGCTGCCAACAAGAGACCAAGGAGTCAAGCCCAGCTTCTTGTAGAGGTCATCCAGTCCGAAGTTGGGGTTCACACCCAAGGCCTTGAACTCCGCCTCGTACTTTGCCTTGGTCACGCGCTACCCTCACACCAACAATGGAGCGGTCAGCTGCAAGTACTGGCCAGCCCATTTTGTCCGTCAGGTCACAAAAACATCCTTGAAGTAGATGCTGACAACGTGCCCGAACAGGATCGGGTCAGAGATCTGAGGCGCCCGTTCTTCAGTCAATCAACGCCTACGTGTTACTGTAAGGCCCTCTCGAAACTCCGGGCCTTCATCATGGTGGCCTTCAGGTGCAGAGACAGCATCACGTCCTTGGCTTTCGCATCATTGATCTCCTGGTCAGACAGGTGGCACGGTCATTACGGTTCTGAGGCAAAGCAGCAAGGATTTCAAGAAAGGTCCTTCTCCAAATATTCCCTGAGCTTGACTGTAGACATGGCAGCAGCATCCAAGATCTCTCCCTTCACCAGCGATAATTTCTCCTGCACTCCCAACAAACTTCGCAGTTGGAGGATGTGCAAACAAAAGAGATGGCGATTGACGAAAGCCTTCAAGGTCGTCGTAGACCCTGAATCCGACTCGAAGACGATTTTGACCTGCATCAGGCACGGAAATGTTCTGTGCTCGCCACGGCCAGGCCCTTGGCACACTCGGCTTCCGGCGTCAGTGTCGCTTTCGAGCGTCACCGACCGCTCGCTTCCGAAGAAGTCCCCTTGCAACATGAGCTTACCAAGTCTCACACCCTCCCACACGCACACACAACCCATCACCAGCTCTTGTGTTGAGGATGTGCATGGGGTGGGACCCCGTTCCCGGCTCACCCTCCGTCATGGAGGAAACGTGAGTCTTGGAGTCCGCAGTCCAAGCGCCCATCCTGGCAGCATAGCGATACTGGCCTTCACGGGCCCTCACGAATTCTACGCTCGCCACAGACGCTCCTGTGCGGATGCTTCTTGGCATAGTTCTTCACGCTCGAGGCAGCGCGTCGGTCCGAGTTTCCCTCCAAAACGAAACTCTTACTCTCACATTACGTTGTCACATGGACCGGACCTCGCGCAGCACGGGGTTGACTGCACTCCCCAAAACCTGCAGCGGTGTGGAGTCGGGACTGCGCAAAACACTCAATGTGGCCAATACTCCGGCACCTTCTTGTATTTCTCTTGCACCTTTTTCTCTTCGTCATCCTTCGGATCTTCAGGATAGTCCTGGGCGACGCGAGACATGACAAAAGGATAGCCTCAGGCCAAGCGGGCATGAACTGTTTCCGGCAAGTCACGGGAATGCCGTAGCCTTGACCCTGCAGCTCCTTGATGGCTTCCTGACGAAATCACGAGCTTCGGGCAAATCACCGCGGCACCAAGAATGCACACAGCTGCATGTGCTGCGGTGCAGGTCTGGACCTTCAACTGCGGCACACTAGCACTGACATTCGGCAGCTTGATGATGTTGGCCTGCTGCTGTTCCATACTTCGCAAGCGCGTGTAGATGGTGTAGATTTGATTGACTAGCCCGATAGACTTGCTACTGCAGCCGGAACATCCACCTCCGGCTTCTGACAGAGCTTCCCAAGGTCTGACAGAGCATCTCGAAGTCTTTGTTGAGGTCGTAATTTCTCTGGGAACAAGGCGATGATCCTCAAGCGCTTCTGCAATTCACAAATGACGTGGTCTGTGAAAGCTCGCCTTGCTGCCACAGAAATGTCCGACGTCTCCACCCGCACGTTTGAGGATCGGACCATCGCCTTCGAAATTTGTTGGCAAGCCACGGGTAGCACATGCAAGAAGTTGATGGATAGCCGCCTGGATGATCGGCAAGAGAGAATAGGTCGCCAGCATCGGCGCTTCATCCGTGTGGGTGTAGATTATCTTCGCCATCTTCTGTCTCTTCGGCCAACCCTTGGGCAAGGCTAAGACAGGCTCGGAGTTCACAGCAATCCGATGCCCCGAGGAGCCTGGCTCCTCTGACTGCGCGAGGCGGTACCAAGCCGGCTTTGAACCACGATCCAGCGCCACTCGAGGTGCTTGCTAGGGTGTGCAGGGTCATAGTGGCTATGGTTATGAGTTATGACTCATTATGACGCAGCATGCTTGCACACTGCACATGATTCCGATCTAAAAACACAAGGAAGCCAAAAAGGAGCCTTTGTGAAAACGTCATTTGTGCCAATCATCGGTAGGCCTGAGTTGCTGCACTGCTGCAGCGCAAAGAAGCGCGACCATGTCTCAACAAGGTCGAGTTCCGGACTAAAGTTGTGAAGCTGTTCGGGTCGGTGCCGGGCGATGCGACGTCGAAACAGAGATCGAGAGTCCGCCGACTCCTTTCACCCGGTGGGCCGCTGGGCCACAGGCCATGAAGCGGCGCAACTGATTTTTGCGCGTGCCTGGCCTCGCCCCAGACAGGGTCCATGATGGCAGAGTCCGGGGACGGCCTCAGCGCTCTGGAGAGCGATCAGGGGTCACGACCTCTCCAGTCCGTTCCACTCAGGAAACAGCTTGTGTCTCGCTTGCGCGTGCTCGAACACCTGATCATCACAGCTCTGACTTCGCCTGCCTCTGCCGTTCAGCGGCCTTCTTGATGCCATCGATCATCTCCGTCTCATCCAAGTCTCCCACCACCTGTCACGATGTATTTTGACTCAGGCACGCCTTTTTTGGCTAGCCACTTCGTCGCTGGGATCGTGGCATAGAGCGTTGCATTTCCAGGATAGTACCACTTCTCGTGGAAGTTGCGAAGGTCCTGAAATAGGGGCTAGGAAGCATCTCAGGTGCCAACGGAGCAGCAATCAGGCTGTGGTCCTTTTGCTGCCAGGCCTTGATCTGCTCTTCTTTCCCGATGGGAAACTGCCTGGAAAACAACAGCATCGCAAACGCCTCCTTGGTTCGATGGCCCGAAGGGATCCTCTTCTCGGGGGCCGTGCGATCCCAGCTTGTTGGTCTCATGCAGGCCCGACAGCGTCCAGGTCTCGATACGATACTCCATATCCTTGGATTTGGAGAGAAGATCAGAGCTGCGCTGCTTGACACCTGATGTCTTCAGACACCGGCGTTCACCTGCTGCATCTCTGCGAGCACGGCCTCACCCAGAGGAGGAAGCCGGAGGTGAGATGCAACAAGAAGGATCCTTCAGCATTTCGGGCCTTGCGCTCCTTCTCAATGCGATGATTCAGCATTTCGGGACCGAAGGCGATCTCACTCAAGGCCTCCAACAGCTCTTAACCAGTACACATAGGCCAGAGCAGCTGAGAGTCTGCCGGCCTCTAAAGCCAGGGGGTACATCGATCGGCCATCTTCCATCTTCACCGGCGCGTGGATGTGGTAGATGGTGTGCCTGGACACCGGACGACACACGGACCCATTGCTCAGCACGTCCTCTCTTGAAAAGGAACCCCCCAGTGTGGAATCGCTGGATCGCTGCCGAGCTTCTGGAAGTCCGTCAAGGCATTGGACCGGGATCCAGTGCCAATCAGTCTCTCTCCTCAGGCATATACCGGAGATCGCATCCGGAAGCTGTAAGCGCCAGAACTGCTCTAGCCACTGGGTGACAGCACGTTTACGGCTGCCCAGGAAGCAAACGTGCTCCATCATGTGAGCAATGCCCTGCTCATCTGGATCCTGCCAGCTTGAAGGGCTCAGAAAGTCACGGTGAGAGTGACATGTTTCTGCGAGAGGAGAGTCGAAGAGCGGAGGAAGTAGTTCTCGATAGTTCTCAGCTCCTCATCAATGCTGCCCACGTGCAGCTCGATGTGAGCCTGGTGGAGTTACGACAGAGCTGCCTCTCAGGGTCTTCGCCGGGCCTCGAAACGTTTCGGTGGCATCGCATTGCGAAGCACCACGTATCCTCGGCCGACGAACGCGAGACCGCGAGGGCGACGACGGGCTTCGAGCTTGGGCTCTCGCTCAGTCCATTCGGAAGCACCCCACGACCTGCCATTCAGCCACACAGCGCCCCCACGGGCCCACGTACGAGCAGCTACCAAGAACGCACTCGAGACGACAAGGCCAGGGAAACGCACACCAGGGTGAGAAGGTAGCAACTTCCTCGGTTCATGATTTGCTCTTGCTGGCTTGGTTTTTCCAGGCTCACACAGAGCCAGGGACTTCTCCAGATCTGATGGGCCTTCTGGCCACTTCACGAGGCAGCGCCTGGGAACATGCCACCGGCCGGAGAAGCTTTGACCGAGATTGCCCGCCCTGCAGTAGGTGGCGAACTGGGATGCTTTCCAATGAGACTTCCAGTGGAGCAAGCTCAAATTCTTAACCTCAGGATATGACAACTTGCGTCTAAGCTACAGATGCGGGTCTGCGACCTTGTCTGGAAGCGCTGTCTGTGCATTTACCGGTTGTGCTGGCTCTGCGTGCTCGATATCCTGCTGACGGCACCATGAGGACTCATCAGACAAGACAGTCCCCTGTCCTGCAATCCGGAGGGCTGCTTCACGACCTGGTAGTGCTGCTTCCGTGCCGAGCATCACAGAAAGACAGTAACGTAGCACATCGTAGCACCTCGACCTGTGCAGCTTCCTGGACTGGAATTTGCCCAGGCGCCAGCCTGGTGCAGACGGTGCAAAGTCCAAGTCTCCGATTCGGGGTGCTCAGCTCGGAGGTCTGAGATTCTGGCAGCTTCAGCGTGGTGTCAGGCACCCACTCGGAACCATCCTGGAAAGCGGTTACAAGTAGACACCAAGCAGCTTGGCGTGACAATCCTCCGACCTACAGCCACAGCAAAAACACTGCAAGATGATGCTCTGATCAGAAACATCCTAGCAAGAGTCAAAAGGCGTGGAACGCAGCCCCAGTAGTCCAAGCCAGCAAGCTGGCCAAAAGACGTACAGAGGGAATTGTGAGCTGAATCCGTGTGCTCTCTTTGCGACTCTCGTTGGGCACGGCATCCCCGTTCTCTGTTGCTGCAATTCTGCACTGGCCACGAATGACCGGAAACAGCCAGGTAGGTAAGCCTTTGCGCAAACACAACGAGAAGGCATCCGTTGAGCTGAAGCAGCCCGAAGCTTTGGAAGGGAAAACGTGATCACCTGCAGCACGAAAAGCCGGGAAACAAGCCTCAAGCCGACACGATGTGGAGACGCACAATGATCAGAGCGGAGCACCAGAAAAAGGAGAAAAACAGCAACTGCCGAAAAGACGAGAAAGACACGTCGGCAGACCGCGGCAAACCACTGCTGGCATCTGATGGGCGGACCCAAATGCTGAATGTACCAGCAATCGTCGGCGGATCCAGCGCCTTCGGTGAGAAACGATGCAGACTTGCTTGCAAAGCCATTGAAGACGTTAAGATCGAAACCGGATCCGTAACAAACGCCCACCCATCAGGTCGTCCATCTGCGTGGGGCGTAAATGCCTCAGTCATCAGAAGATGAAGCAACCCAGATGCTAAGGCACAACAGAATCTGAGTTCCTGTCCCACTGGTTGGCTTCATTGTAGAGCAGGTAGACGGCCTTCACAGCATGACCGCATAATAATGACACCCTAACGATGGCGGCCTGCATAGCTGCAATCTTTCCATGCAGCCAAGCATGTTGTGCCACATATCCGCACTTGTACCCCGGCTCTGCTAGGACAAGCTCGCCTATCTGAGTCGCGTGTACACCAAACACCCAACAGACCCAAAGACAAACACATTCACGGAGGAGCTTCCTGCTAGCCTGTTTGACTCTCAACTCACAATGGGCAAATTGCAAGGCCCAAACTCGAAAAGGCTCCAAGCCCAAGCCCTTCAAGGAACTCGAAACCCTCCCAAGGCGGGAGGATTGGCAAACCCCACACATTTAGGTTTCATAGTAAGGGGTGGGAGGTGGAACTCGATGGTAAACCCTAAATGCAACAAAACGCTGGAAACCAGCCAACCCTGTCCAATCTTGCCACAGGTCTTGAAGTGGCAGTTCACGGGATCCTCAACTCGAGCCGGCAAACCCTGTCAACCGTACATCTCGGAAGGGATTCTCGGAAGTGCAAAACGCTGAGAAGTGGAGAGCAGCCTGAACTTTCAGGGCATGTTGAGAGAAGCGAGGCATCGCAAACTCCACACCACGAAGCGACCAGAACCGGCAGACCTGACAGTGAACCCAACGAAAGAAGCAAGAACTCGACCCTTAAAGTTTTCCACAAACCCGGGCGGCCAGCGGCACTTGTCAGATAGCTCGGGGGAGAGTCGATACATGGACCCGGTTGTGAAAGCTAGGATTTGCGCCATCCAGAACACTTCCACAAAGCAAGCTTTGGCATCGTGGTGTGAACGTCGTCCTAAGGCCCCGTTGTCGAAGGTAGCAGAAAACGGTGGTGGCATGCAAACGGAAAAAGCCAAATGCGCAACAGGAGCGAAGTGAAAGATACAAACGTCAACAGGATTGAAACAGCAAACGTCGCGCTACCATTCCAGAAAAGTCTGGCGACATGGTTCATTTTTGTCGCATAAGCAGAGAATGAGAAGGCAAGACTCACAACCGCAACCAAGTTTGCTCTCGCAGAGAGCGATGTGAAGATGCCTGGCTGTTGGCGGGCAGCCCGAGCTTCATGTACACCGGCCGCCCGTTGCACTGATGCTCTTGCTCCTCTGGGCATGCAAGCTGGACGCAAAGAATCCGCTCTTTCGGATTCTCCGTACCAGTCCTCGTACTCGCCGCAGAATGGCTGCCCGATCCTCGAGCTTGGACAACCCACGCCAGTGCCCACAGCTGGAAGCTGCTTGACCAGGGGAGACTTCAGGCTAAGTTCCACGCGACATTCCGGAGCTTACCCGAATTCTAACCTCGGAAAGCAAGGAGAAGGCTGGAATACGTAAGAAGTGTGAGTGACGAAGCACTTCACCGGCTGGGCCAGGTCCAGAACTGCATCTGGGTTGCCATTGCTTTTGCCTGACACTGACACAATGCTGCTCGACATCCTCGCGGGTGGTTTTAGAAGACACACCATCAGCCTCCATCACTCGCCAGGTTTTTGGCAAAAAAGTCCTGTGCACTGCGCCATTACAAGCCGTAAGTGTTCACACTTCGGACAGATTGCCAATCACTTGTCCTTGATGTTGTTCAAAAGGCCCGCTGATCGAGCAACACGACGTGCACGGCCTCGCACTTACCCAAATTCTGTGGCAATGAGTCACTCAAAACAATGGGAGTGAGCGCCTTTGTGGCCGACCCTTTTGGCGGCTAACCGGCACGAAACCTGGACATCGCGAAAAGCTTCGGTGCACCCATGGAAGACAAAGCTTGAGGCAGGCACGCCACCAAGGCTTGCCAACAAGATTGTGTCTACCGGTTCCTCGGCAGCGGCAGAACACAAGTTCGGGCCGGGAACGTCTCGTCCCTTCGTGAGGCCCGAAGCAGGCAAAATTCTGATGATGCACACGTAAGATCTGCAATCAAGGCAGTGCCAGTGCATCAACGCCCTCGTATGGGCACAGCAACACTGACTGCCCTCAAGACACGCTCACCCAATGCAAAACTCAGGGGACACGGCTCGTCTGTCAAATGTGGTTTGCCTTGAGCCTTCCATCAACGTGAAGTTGACAATATTGCTGCAAGGCCAAGCAACGCTTCCCCGCCTGAACTTCGAGCAAACCCTCGTTCAAGGCTGACGCCTGCTGCACAGAAGCACTTGACTTTTGACAAGTCCAGGATCCCTCACTTTGAATCGAACAGCAAGCATCTTTCAGACCTCTTGTAGTGGAAGCGATTGGCAACCGCCTGGGGGTAGCCTGCAACGAACCAAGAAACAGCAAAAAAACTTCGCGGCGAAGTCTGCGCAGGCCTGGGGAAGCTGGAGCGCCATCAGCCGGAAAACCTCAGATGACAACGACGATGCTCACAAAAGGCCTGCAACGACTCGAATAGTCTCAATTCTAGCAAGCTGGAACACAAACTCTGCATCATTAAACGCAAGCCGGAAACTTGTGCTCACAGCGCGAAGACTTCACCAACCCATGGTAAATCGAGCTTAAAGCTTGCCGTCATGTGACACATGTCGAGCGGGACAAGTGACACAATCAAACATATCGTAATTGCGAAAAAAAACTGGCCTTGCAATCAACCAAAATGCTTGCAAAAACAGTCCATCTTGGAATCATCCCTCGTGCGCTTTCCAATCAAGCACTTCCGGTGCAAGACGGGGACAGGAAAAGGTCTTCGACAAAATGGTCATGTAAATTTGCATGATTGCACGGAATAAAGGCACTCGAAAACAAAACACAAAAACTCCAAAACCCACTTTTCCTTTCCGTACAAGTCCACCTCGCGAGTTGTCTCGTGTCTGTGAGGCCTGTTGTTCAACAGGCATCCATAAACCCCAAATTTTATATTGGGGTTCGCGACATTTCATAATAATCAAGATGTATTTGCATAAAAACATATGGAAACGTAATGCGAATGGAAAACATGAAAACTTCAATGTGGCCGAATCTTTTCACAGCGAAGCTCGCCGCAAGAAGGTTGTGTGAAAAGGAGGGCCGCCTGCAGTGTGATACACACACTACAACATGAAGATGCATTTCGCAACCTCAAACATGCCCCTATCGTAAAATGACAAAATGCTACTTCCAAGGATCTCTGGCCGACAACTTCGAAGCTCTCGGAAGCTTTCCACCTTTCGCATTATCCGGAGGCCCGGCGCTTGCGAACTTTCCGCTCAACAATGTCTTTGAAAGAGAGCGCGTTGTTACCATGACAGAAAAATAGAATCCACACCATAACAAGAAATATCGAGACCACAACAAAAAACAACTTCACCACGCCAGCGCATTGCAAACGTCACCACGACAAGGCATCAAAACCTCACCACGACAAGGTTTCAGCAGCAGCAGCAGCAGCAAGACACATCAGCAGCATCAGCACCGGTATTGCTGCCGCTACAGCTGCTGCTGCTGCTTCTGCTGCTGCTACAAAAGCCCATCCACAGGCACCTGCTTTTCGCAGCATGCCAAAAGCTGCTGTTGATTTCTGGGGTTCGGGTCAGGAGAAGGAGTGTTCGTGATCGCAGAGAAATGACTAGGACTGACTAGGAGTAGGACTTACAGGATGTCGTCTAAACTGCATGGGAAGATCATCTAGAGGATCATTCCTTTCCATATTGAATCAAATAAAATGCAGAATAGCAAGGCACTACCACGGACCCTCAAGCTCCAAAATCCATCCCCAAGAACCCTCCGGGTGCTTTTGGCACCCGAGTTCCCATTTTGCTAATTTGAGAGCCCAAAAACCTCAAAATGGTAACTCCCCCGCGTGTGGCGGGACAAGGGGGCGCAGGGACGCGCGGGAGTCGCCATTTTGCGATTTTCGCAGCCCAAAAACCCCAAAATGGTAACTCCCGCGCGTGTGGCGGGAGATCGAGGGTAACTCCCCCACGTGTGGCGGGAGAGCGGGGAGGCAGGGACGCGGGAGTCTCCGTTTTGCGATTTTCAAGCCCCAAACCCCCAAAATGGGGAGAACTGGGGGGCAGGGACGAGCGGGAATCGATTTTGCGATTTTGACAGCCCAAAAAACTCCAAAATTGTAACTCCCGCGCGTGTGGCGGGAGATCGAGGGTAACTCCCCCGCGTGTGGCGGGAGAGCGGGGGGCAGGGACGCGGGAGTCTCCATTTTGCGATTTTCACAGCCCCATGCAAACCCCCAAAATGGAAACTCCCCCGCGTGTGGCGAGAGAACTGGGGGGGGAGGACGAGCAGGAATCGTGATTTTGCGATCTGTATAAGATAGCCAAGACTCCACGGCTACGCACTGCCAGAGTTGACCCCAAACCCTTATCAGTGTAAGAAAATAGCTTGTCGTTGTGGTCAGAAAGCCTGTCTGTGTGTCTGCAAGCCTTGTCGCGGTAAGGACTTACTCTGGTCTTTGAAAAGCGATGTCCCAACATCTCCTTCAAAATCAAGCTTTGGTAGTCCTGAAACGAAAATCTCAAACGAAGCTTCGGATCAACGTTCTTGAAATCAAGGCTTCTTCTGCAATCTCGGAGCCCAAAGCAATTTGAGGGAAAGTTCCCGTTCCTGCAATACAGCAGCGAGCTCCATCAGCACCGCCACTGGTGGGAAGTCCGCCAGCCAGCCGTCAGAAGACTGCTCATCACGTGGCAGGTTGTGCTGGGGCAACGGAAACACGAACAAGAGGTGAAACAGAAGTCGTAGACCGCACTGAGGAGCATACTGCAGCAAGTTGGCTTTGCCCACTGAAGCCGTTCAGTCTGGTCTAACTATTTACCGTCGGGCTCAGCAGCCGGTCCGGAGCAGCAAAGGGGTTTTAGCTCAGATTCTGAATCAAGAAAAAGTTGAAGCTGGATGCAAGCTGCCGGTCAAGGTCGAAGGCAATTAAATGCGGGTGTCACGGCCTCTTTCCGCTCTTACCCTTCGTACAAGCGGTTCGTAGTGATTCTGCACAATGTGACATGTTACTTGTCGCTGCCATGGATCTCTTGTGAGATAATGGCTTGGATTCAAACCTGGGTGTTCTCTAATCTACTTCGAATGAACAAACGGATTGCATTGCAGAGCGTTCTGTCATCAATCCTTTTTTACCGCAGAGATTGCTAAGGATGCGATGCTGTGCGAGGCATTGCTCGCCGTAGGAGAAAGAGGCATGCGATGCCGAGCTATCCCCCACTTCAGGTGCATCCTTCAATCTCTGCTATGTTTCCCCCTCACCGCGCGAGTTGGCGGATGTACCTGGCGAGGCGGGTCTAGAATAAAGCTGAGCAGTGAAGCGCACTATGAGAGAAAGAGAGAGATGCGTCGCCCTTTGTTTTATCACTTGAGCATGGCGTGCTGAGCGTCAAGTAGCTGTTGCGGCCACTCAAGCGTGAGATCATGCAACGTGACGCAATGCGATGCGGAGGCTAGCTGCGCTAGCGTCACTTCAACTTTGTCAGCCATGCGATGCTGAAGGAACTCCGTGGAGCTGCGACTAAGCTTGTCGGCCCACACGTTCTTTTCTCCTGCGAGGTGCTCAACCTCGAACTGCACGCGGTGCAAGTGCGCCCAAGTGGCTGCTAGGCGAAGAAAAGTCCCCAGGGGCTCTGCAGTGCTGAAGAGCTTATTCAGACCGGATTCAGCGCTGGTGTTGTCCGATGCTGTGGGCAGAACAAAGCGTACTTGCTTGCTGCGCAGCAGCTGCCATGAGCACCGAGCGAGTGCAAGCTGAGCGAGGGCTTCGAAGCACCCAATGTAAGGGTGCAGGCTGCCTTGCAGTTGCGGCCATTGTTTGCGCACTTCCTCCACCGAGAAAATGGCGCTGAACCACAGAAAAGAGTCGGACGTGCTGATCCAGCCGCCAATGCCCATGCGATGTGTGTCTGCAAATGCGTCGGCAGCGCTGTAGCAGTGCATGCGTGGAGCTGTGCGCAGCGAGCGCGGCTGTTCGTGCGAGAAACAGTGCTGCAGCCACGCCAGCACAAATTTGCTTTCATGGCGCAGATGCACTTCAGAGCGATGCGGGTCTGCCAGGCGCACCCATTGATGCTTGTGTGACGGCGGCACCAGCGGTATACGTCGGATTTGCTGGATATTTTTAGGCTACCCACTTCCAGTAGCTGTGCGTTGCGTGGCAGCCATGTGCCAGCTGGTGTGCGTGTGAGCTTGGCGTTCTTGTCAAGGCTGTCCAGGAAATTTCCCCACATACATACTCGGGGAGATGCTATGCAGGGTGCCTTTGCAGCTGTGCAGATCTTTGTACAGCGGTGCCATGAATGGTCGCATGTGCTTGCTCAATGACGTTGCCCAGTTTAGAAGGCCTATAGGACCCCCTCGAGCTCTTTACGCTGTACTTTGCTTCTTTGTTGCAGTGCCGAGAGTTGCTCGCGGAGCTTTTGCAGTTTGAGCTCGCGGAGCTCAATGGTCTCTGCGTCTGTGCGTATGGTCCAGCCGCACCAAGTGACTTCCTGCGAGAATTGTGCCTTCTTCCAGCTGATGGGCGCATTCAGGGCTGACAGCACCCTAGGCTTCCTAGAAGCTCCGTTTTGGGAAGCGGATTTGGGAAGCTCCGTTTTGGAGCTGGCAGCTTCGTTTTGAAGCTTCTAGGGTTTGAAGCCTAGAAGCTGCAAAATGAAGCTTCCTAGAAGCGCTTCTTGAAAATCCTAGAAGCGCTTCTAGAAAACTAGAAGCTCCAAAATGGAGCTTCCAAAATGAGCTTCTATATATATATATATATATATATATATGCATGCACGTGCCCCTAAACCCTAAACCCTAGGCTTAAACCCCCTCGCTCACGACCGGATTTTTTTGCAGGCAGCTGCGACCTGTACGTGTCTTGTGAGACTTCAGCTGCTAAAGCTCTCTGCGAGCTGTCGTGAAACTATGCTCTCTGCGAGCTGTCACTGCTAGCTGCGAGCTGTCGTGAAACTTATGCTCTCTGCGAGCTGTCACTGCTAGGGCTTTCTGCAAGCTCTCACTGCACAGCTTCTTTCAAGCTGAAAAAGGGCTCGTCATGTCCCCATTTGAGGAGGACCTGTTCGGTCTGATGGCCACGTGTTGTGACACCCCCTGCTCGAAACCAGAGCTTCTGGAAGTGGTAGCCTTCCGTCTCGTCCCTATAGTTCCAGAAGTCCTTAGGGTGTATGCCCTTTCGGGCTTCGTCCAAGAGGTGGCCCAAGTAGCGCAACTTAGGCTTTCCTCGCCATGTCAGGCTATCTTCGGGGTCAAGGTGCAAGGCTTCCTCTTCCAAGGCCATATACTGGCTCATGAACTTTTCACCACTTTTCTGCAGCCGCTTCGGGTCGAAGTCCTCCATGTGCTGATACATCTGCGCACAATACTTTGCCACGTTGTAGACAGCTTGGTCATGAAGGCTTCCTTCCTGCAATCGCTTGCTTTCCACCAAAGGCAGCAGAACGTCGGTACAAAAGTACCGAGTTTCTGCTGCCTTCGCAGCTAGCTCAGGCGCCTTTCCAGGCTTGACTATGTCTTTGGCCGTGAGCTTCTTAAGCCTTCTGCAGGCTGGAATTCCTTTCGCCTTGTACAGGCTCTGTACCTCTTCCCAAAGTCTTTCAGCTCTTTTCTCGACACCTCTGTCTGGGAACTTTGCCAGCAGCTCGTTGAGCACATGGCCTGCTGCATGGGCACCACAGCCTTCGTCGACGACATGCATCCAGTCAGGCTTCATTGTCTTGTTGCAGACTCCCGGCAGCCCAAACAAAGGCGACACGTGCTTGTTGCGATCTCTCAAGCTCTCCTCGAACTCTGCCTTACTCAGGCTCTGGTTTTGGCGGTCCTCTGCATACATCCCCCGCCAATTTTCGGGCTTGGCTTTACAAAGCCAACACATTCCTTTCAACTCATTCCACTGAGGAGCTCCAAAGTATTTGCAGTTCCAGTCCCAGTCGCCTCGAAGCTGCACCAGGCCACCTCTGGCTGCCATCGGTAGCCCTGCCATGCTTTGTCTCGCCTTGTCCAGGCTTTCCCCATCGTGTCTTGAGCTGGGGTATCTGCCTTCACCCAGGCTCTGCAGGGACCATGCAATCACTTGCTGCACTGCTTCTATGGTCTCGCGGCCTGCCACAAAACGGCTCTCCACACAGGTGATAGGAACCCGCTTCGCTTGAAAAGCATTGGATGCCATCAAGTTGATCGTCAAAAAATCGACGGTGGATTGATTCATCCTGCCTTGCATAGGCACCCCGTCCCCGTGGAGCCCCAGACAAACCATGGGTTTGCCTTCCTCAGGCTCCCCAAATCGCTTTCTCCAAGCTGCCTCGATAACGGACTGCCCGGTGCCGGAAAGGCCTCCTCCACTGCCCCTGGCTGCAAAAAATAATCTGCCAGCCACTCGTGGGGCAGCAGGAAAGGCATTTTTTCAGGCTTGACTTCCTTTGTCCTCCCGGACTTCAAAGGAATTTCCGCCCAATACAGGTCGGGCCAAGTGGAATTTTTCCGCATCCACCTTTGCAATGTTCTTGCTGCATTCTTGCCTTCTGCAGGCTTGAGATCGCTGCCCTCGCTGCCTTCTGCAGGCTTCAAGTTGTTGGCTTCTGCAGCCTTCCTAAGACTGAAAGCCTTATCAAAAGGGCTATTCAGTCCCAAGCCCGCATCATGGGCTTTCTTGAAAACTGAAGCTGCCTTCCTAGCAGTGACAGCATTGCTCGTGTAGAGCCCCTTCAACTCGTCGCCAAGGGCTTCCAGCTCTTTGCCTTTCTCAGGCCTCTATAATGGCTTTAGGGTGCATGGTGAGGGAAACAAGTTTGGGCGGCCTAGCTTAAAATTACATATATGGCAGCAAGTTTCGGCGCTTAAACTGCTGGAGCTTTAAAGGGACGTCCTGCCACATGCTACGATCTGCATTATAAGAGCTAGCTATACAAAGCTAGCTGCGGCATGCATGCAGGAGCATCAATGTGAAAGGCAAGCCCTGCACAAAGCGACATGCACCCACGAACCCCTGCAAATGGACGGGCTTTTAGAGCCGGCGGCCTGCAGTGCTTCTTTGCTAGCCCTCTTCGAGCTCGGTTCACAGCTGCAGCTCTTTTCGAGCTAGAAGTGTTGCTTGTTTGCTAGCTCTCTTCGAGCTCGGTTCACAGCTGCAGCTCTTTTCGAGCTAGAAGTGTTGCCTGTTTGCTAGCTCTCTTCGAGCTCGGTTCAGAGCTGCAGCGCTTTGCGAGCCTGAAGTCCAGCTTGCCTTTCGCCCAAACCTTCGTAGGGGCAAGCACTTTGTTCAGCTCCTTGAGAGCCTTCTCGCGCTTGCTCTTTTCGAGCTGCACCTCCTCGACCTTCTCGGCCTCGTTGAAGAACCCAGCAGCCCCGGCCCACGTCGCCGGCCACCTGGCCAAAACGGTGTTCCAGCGGTTTCGCTCTTTCGAGCTTGAAGTTCCCAGATCCCCCAGCTGGATCTTCGACACCGCATGCTGCGGGTCTGCCTGAACCTCGGGCGTTGCCTTCTCCAGGCTTGCCAGCATCGTCGTGACTTTGCTGGCGGTGGAGCTGTAGGCATTCACTGCCTTTCTCAAGCCTTGCACGGCCTTCTTGTAGAGATCGCCTTGCTCAGGCTGCTCCTCCTCCGGCTTCTCCTCCTCGAGCTGCGGCCCGTCACCAGAGCTCCCGGCCTTTCCGGCCTTGCTGTTTCCCAGCATCAACGGCCGAACAGAGTTCTCGATTTTCAGGGCCTCTTCGACCTTCCGGAAAGGCTCATCTTCGAGCTCCCCGACCTTCTCGGACGTCTTCGTGATCGACGAGTGCTTCGTCGTCGTCTCTTTGTGCAATTCCTTAAGCTTCCACTTCATGCTTCCGACTCGAAAGCCCTTCAACCGCTGCCTTGCACAGGCTTTCGAAGGAAGGAACCGAGGGGTCTGCTCCTTCAAGCTTGCCGATTTCCCACATGGTCATCCGCCCAGTGACCGCCTTCTGCAAGGCTGCTTTGCTTTTGCAAGCTCTCCTTGTGCACTTCCTTCGTAGTAGAAAGTCCTGTTTTCGGACTGGGTCTTGCAGTTCTCCCACTGGCCGCGAAGGTTCGCTCCCTTTCCTGCCTTCTTCAGGCTGCCCAGCTGGTAGCGAAGGTCCTTCCAAGCCTCCCCGGAAGGAGGCGGGTGGGCTTTGGCCTTTGCCTTTGCAGGCTGCACTGCCTTGGCAGGCGGTGGTGTAGGTGTTGCCTTTGCAGGCTGTGGAGGCGGTGGCTTGGGACTTGTCGTGGTGGTCGTGGTGGTGGTGGTGGTGGTGGTGGTGGTGGGGGTGGGGGGGGTGGGGTGGGGTGGTGGTGGTGTGGTGGGTGGGTGGTGGTGGTGGTGGTGGTGGTGGTGGTGGGTGGTGGTGGTGGTGGTGGTGGTGGTGGTTGGTGGTGGTGGTGGTGGTGGTGGTGGTGGTGGTGGTGGTGGTGGTGGTGGTGGTGGTGGTGGTGGTGGTGGTGGTGGTGGTGGTGGTGGTGGTGGTGGTGGTGGTGGTGGTGGTGGTGGTGGTGGTGGTGGTGGTGGTGGTGGTGGTGGTGGTGGTGGTGGTGGTGGTGGTGGTGGTGGTGTGGGGGGGGGGGGGGGGGTGGTGGGGGGGTGGTGGTGGGGGGGTGGTGGTGGTGGGTGGTGGTGGTGGTGGTGGTGGTGGTGGGTGGTGTGGGGGGTGTGGTGGGGGGTGTGGTGGGGGGGGTGGGGGGGGTGGTGGTGGTGGTGGTGGTGGTGGTGGTGGTGGTGGTGGTGGTGGTGGTGGTGGTGGTGGTGGTGGTGGTGGTGGTGGTGGTGGTGGTGGTGGTGGTGGTGGTGGTGGTGGTGGTGGTGGTGGTGGTGGTGGTGGTGGGGGGGGTGGTGGTGGTGGTGGTGGTGGTGGTGGTGGTGGTGGTGGTGGTGGTGGTGGTGGTGGTGGTGGTGGTGGTGGCGGTCGGGGGTGGTGGTGGTGTGGAGTCTGGTGGGCGGCTGGTGGGGGGCTAGCTGGTGGGTGGTGGGGGTTGGTGGGGTTGTGGGGTGGTGGGGCAGCCCGGGTGTGCCCAGCGCCAAATTTCGGCTGCTGGACGGCTGCCAGACAAGCCGCCAGCAGCCGAAAATTCGTACAAAAAATATGAATTCGTACTTTTGAAATTCGCACCTTTTTTGGTACGAATCCTTTTTAAAAGGGCTTAGAATCTTTCGTACTTTTTTGTACGAATTTTCAAAAAGTGCGAATTCGTACTTTTTTGTACGAATCTCCTTTGGCGCATTGGTGGTGGGTGGTGGTTGGTGGTGGATGGCGGATGGGGGTGGTGGATGGTGGTGGTGGGTGGCGGGTGGTGGGGATGGTGGCAGGTGTGGTGGTGGGTGGTGGGGTGGTGGGTGGCGGGTGGTGGGGATGGTGGCAGGGGTGGCGCATGGGGTGATGGTATACGGTCGGTGCTGGGTGGCAGGTGAGGGTGGTGGGGGTGGTGGGTGGTGAGTGGTGAGTGCTGGTAGGGGGTTTCGGGTTTAGGGGTTTAGGGGTTTCGGGTTTACGGGCTTCGGGGTTTCGGGTTAAGGGGTTTATGGGTTTAGGGGACAGGGGTCTAGGTAAAAGGTCGTTAAAGTTGTGGTCTTGGGTTCTAAGGTTAGGGGCTGAAAGGTTTAGGGGTTAAGGGTTCTGGGTTTAGGGGCTGAGGTTTCTGTTTAGGATTGAGGGTTTAGGGTTTGAGTGTTATAAGGTTTTAAACCACTAAACCCCAGACCCTTAACCCCTAAACCCTAAAGCCCGAACCATTAAAGCTTAAACCATTAGCACCCAAAACCCGAAGCCCCTAATCCCCTAAACCCGAAGCCCCTAAACCCCTAAACCCGAAACCCCCTACGCCACTAAACCCCAAACCCTTAACCCCTAAACCTTAAAGCCCGAACCATGAACCCCTAAACCATTAACCCCTAAACCCGAAGCCCCTAAACCCCTAAGCCTCTAAACCCCAAACCCTTAACCCCTAAACCCTAAAGCCCGAACCATTAACCCCTAAACCATTAACCATTAAACCCGAAGCCCCTAAACCCCTAAACCCGAGACCCCCCTAAGCCACTAAACCCCAAACCCTTAACCCTTAAACCCTAAAGCCCGAACCATTAACCCCTAAACCATTAACCCCTAAACCCCAAACCACCGAAACCTAGGCTCGCCCAGCTTTTTTTGCTGGCTGCGAGCAGCCGTCGATCGGCAGGGTTCATTGACCCTTCGCCCTGTTCGGGCTTGTGCTGCCCTGCTCGGGCTTCAGTTGTAGTCGGGCTCTTCTTTCACCCTCGTACTGCCCTGTTCGGGCTTGGCGTCGTCATTGTCGTTTTGGCCCTGCTCGGGCTGTGGTTCGTTGCAAGTGTCGTCGTCGCCTTGTTCAGGCTTCTCCTCTTGTTCATCATCCTCTTTTTCTTCTACCTTTGCGGCTGAGCCGCTAGCGGTTGGATCTGAGCCTTGTGCAGGCTTCCCGGAGCCCTTGGCCACCTTGGTCGCCGCTTTGCTGATGGCCGGCGGATCCCGGGCAGCAGCCTTTGCTGCCGCCTTGCCTTTTGCAGGCTGTGGAGGGGATTTGCCCTTGCCTTCTGCAGGCTCTGGAGGGGGCTGTTTGCCCTTGCCTTTTGCAGGCTCTGGAGGGGGCTGGCTGCCAGCTGCAGCCGAAGAACTGGAGGCACTGCCTTCTGCAGGCTGCCGCAGCCCTAACTCCTCATAGAGCTGTTTCAGCTCTTTCTTTTTCTGCATGATCGTGCTCCAGAGTTCGGCCCTTTGGGTCTTGGACCTGCTCTTTTCGAGCTCCTCCTCCAAATAGTTGAGTTGTATTTGGAGGTAACGACGAACATCGTTTTTCTTCTGCGACATTGCTGTCTGTCGGGGCTGGAGCTCCGGAGGCACTGCCCGGCCTTCTCTTTGCAACTTCCGTCGCTCCAGCCGCCGACACTGGGACAGGTAGCCCCTGCTGACCTTCCAGGTCGAGCTTTCCTCGTCCGTGTCGATCTCGTCGGTGTCCTTTTCGGACTTGTCCTTTTCGGACTTCATTTTTCCTTTGTAATAGTCCTCTTCGGACTTGTGCTGGCTGGCAAAGGACCAATCTCCCCATGTGCTCTGGTCCTGCCACGGACTCGGCTGAGTCCATTCTTGCCATTCCGTCCAGCCCCAACTTTGCCATTCCTGGCTCCCGCCCCAGCCTTGCCAGCTGCCTTGTGCAGGCTCCCAGGAACTGCTGCTGGCTTAGCCATGGCTCCCCCACTGATCGTGGGTCGAGTATCGGACGGGATCACCGTCGTCGTCGGTGTCGTCCTGCCATCGCTGGCTTCTGCAGTCGAACTTGACTTCTTGGCCTGTTCGGCCTTTTTTGCCTTCTTCAGGCTCTGCCTCCTCCGTCGGTGTATAGTTCGTATACGTGTAGGAATATTCTTCCTTCGGCTCTTTTTTCGGAGGCTGGCTAGTTGCTCTGTTCGAGCTTTTTGCTTTGTTCCTGCTCTTGGCTCTTTGCGAGCTGCCCCGCTTGTTGGCTTTCGCCTTCGGCTTGGCGCCGATCGGGATCTCTTTTGCCGCATACGGGGTTTCGAATGCCCGTTGCCAGCATGCCCTCCCCGGGCTCCAGAAAGGCTTTTGCAGGCTGTCCCCATTCCATCCGGACTCTAACACGTACCGGAGGATCTCAGGGGATGTTTTCATCACCCTCTCCAAAGCGTCTACCTCATCCTCCGTGAGTTCTCGCCAGGAGGCCAAGTCCTCTCGGACTACCACATAGCACTTGTTGACCTGGTGGTAACGGACCCTCCACCAGGGAAGGCCCGCAGCACCGGTCGCCTTCGTCAGGCTCAGCACCAGGAACACCAAGAAAAAAAAACGCCTTATTCAGGCTTGCCATGGCCATGGCTCACGAGGGCGCCTAGACCTTCTAGCCAGGCTTCAAGTTTCCTACAGTACTAGCTTTCTTCAAGCTACACTACTCACTACCTTAGGAGCTCCGACCAGAGGCCTCGGCTCTTTAAAGGGTTCAGGTCCAGGTACGAGGCCTTAACCAAGAGCTACGACCAACCCGGGCTACTGCTTTAAGTACCCTACATGGCTACTGCTTTCTACAAGCTTTTAATTTTCATAGTTGTTCTTCCGATTGAGCAGAAACGGCAGCGCTAAAGGATAAATGAATTGTGAATCTATTTGCAAAGAACGCCGATATATATATATATATATATATATATATTGTAAAAATTCCTTCAGGAAGCAGCACTCGCAAGGTCTTCATTTTCACTGGTGACGTCGGGCGATTCTCCTGCAACGACATGCTCAACCGCAGCTGCGGTTGAGGCACATCGCATACGACACAATGCCCAAAGGCCATGGGACTAGGCAGTCCGCAAAGCACACAAGTCACAGGGCAAGCACACTCACCCCGCAAGGCAAGATAGGGAAACACACCTCTCCATGGGACTAAGCAGTCCACCAGCTGGCACACGATGCATGGTTCGGCGAGACATGCCGAAAGCCGATCAAAAGTCAAGCAAGAGCATATTCTCAAGTCGACAAGTTGGCTGCTGCCAGCGGCCCAAGAAGCAGTAGCGGCAAGGGTTTGCGTCATTATCACTGGGCGGGCGGGCGGGACAAAAATTTATGCCCATGTTGCCATGCCGCCTTCACTTGTTCCCTTGAGCACAACCTCACGGCGGGAGCATGTCATACATCATGCACACAAGGATTGCTCGCAAGAGAAAATCACTTTGAAAGTTTTCTTTCCAACTCAATCGGAAGAAGTAAAACTAACCTAGTTTTACAACAACACGAAAATTAAAGCGCTATCAACCCGTTGACCGCTAGCTTAATTTTCATAGTTGTTCTTCCGATTGAGCAGAAACGGCAGCGCTAAAGGATAAATGAATTGTGAATCTATTTGCAAAGAACGCCGATATATATACATATATATATATATATATTGTAAAAATTCCTTCAGGAAGCAGCACTCGCAAGGTCTTCATTTTCACTGGTGACGTCGGGCGATTCTCCTGCAACGACATGCTCAACCGCAGCTGCGGTTGAGGCACATCGCATACGACACAATGCCCAAAGGCCATGGGACTAGGCAGTCCGCAAAGCACACAAGTCACAGGGCAAGCACACTCACCCCCGATTAACCGCGGTCCTAAGCAAGGATGTCATCAAGCGTTTTGGCAACTGGGGTTGCCTTGATATTACCTGCTTTTGTCTTCACGACTTTAACCAGCTCTCTAGACAAAATGTCAGAGGGGTTCGAAGGGCTCGGTACGCGTGCTATCCAAGTGTTTAGACCTGCCATGTCTTCAACCGAAAGGAGTAGCTCGATCAGCATCCTGCCCGTGTCGTTTCTTGCTCTCCCCGAAATGCAAACGTCACGAGCACTGTTAGTGTCCACATAGGCCACTAAGGCATGATGCATGATCCTTTTGCGCCATAGCACAATTGCAGCGATGTACGCAACAAGTTCCGCCTCGAAGATGATGGTTTTCTTACTGGCACTACCAAGCTTTTCCATTTGCTTCAGGTCCAATTCATGCGAGAAGAAACTCAGCACCTTGCCCTCGTGATCATAAAGCACACCACCTATGCCACACTTGGGGCCTTGAGCACTCATCTCATACGCTGCATCAGTGAAGATGTATCGCGGGGAGTGGGCTGGCCTCGCCAGCACGCGTGGCTTTGAGTCCTTGAGGAGTAGCGCGTACCGGTTCAAGGCAGTAAGAGCATCCTGCCCAAGATTCGTTTGGCCAGTAGCGATATGCGTATCCAACTCCCTGAGACAAAGTTTGCTGGCGCTCCCGAAGACTTGGCCGTCGGCAAATTGTAACCGGCCCCTGAGCCGCTGTGCATCTTTGCAGCGCAGCTCCTTGCTTTCGACCGCACCGGTAAGGGCGGCTAGGAGCTCTTGCACTCTGTTGTCGGTGTTCCCGACGTCCACACGTCCGCTGCTAAAAGGTTCCAAATTAAACCTGACTCCCAATGATTCAAACGTGCTGTCGAAACCCTGGGCTTTCTTACCCTCCTCCGCGAACTGCCACCCCAGGAGTCTAAAGAAGCGGGGGATGTGGTCGGCAGTGAATGCACAATCTGATTGCCTAGCTAGTGTGGGAAAATCGTCAAAGTAGCAGGTCCACAGGAAGCCCAGGTGGCACCCGAGCGTCCACACCGAGTGCACGGTTCTGAGGAAAGAGTGCACACTCCTCACTGCCCCAAAGGGTAAGGCTTTCAGGCGATGTACTGAAGGTTGGCCAGACTGTTCATCGTGGAAGGCAACGTAAGCGTCCTTTAGTGCATCCTCACTTATACCCAGCTGGCGATAAGCGGACTTGAGATCGTAGCTTCGACCTTTAAGGTTATCCCTGGGGAACGATTCCAAGCATTGCAGAATCAAGCAAGCCAGCACGTCAGTCGTGTGCGGCTGTGGAGATTCGCAGGCTTGCACGGCCGCGTTCACAGAGCTTCCTGATAAGTCGTCTATAAGCCTCACCTTTTGGGAATCCCCGGAACCTTGCGACAACCCAAACCTCCTACTGACTAGGGCCCCATCTTCCAGATCGTCAGGATCGATTGGTCCTTCCAGCCAACCCTTGTCATGTTCCTCAGCAGTTTTGCGTTTCACCTCACGATCCAGCTCGCCTTGCGAGCGCACCGACTCCAAGACTTGCTTCCTGGTCTGCGATGCCTTGCGGTGAACCTCCTGCGGGGATGCGGAGGCGGGCTTAAAGACCTGGGGGAACAATCCTGTAAGCGGAACTTGACCCACTAAGTCTGTACCACTGATCATTTCCTCGACCACCCCCATATCCTCATACCCTATGTCCTGTAGAAGCTCTTTCCACAAAAGGATTTTCTTTGGCCCTAAAATATCCCTTAAGTGGGGTGGCATCTTGGCCTTAAGTGCTGCCAAGGCTGCTGCCCTGGCTTCCCACCGCTCAAACCATTTTTCCCTAAACTTTAGCAGCTCATCAGAAGTCAAAGATTTGTTAAGTTCAACAGCTTTGTTAAGAGCTTGCGGCAAAGGAACTTTCAGTAGTTTGGGATGTCCTGCTTTACACGCAGCCTCAACAAAGGCGTCCGGGGAGTAGGGCACGCCCCAGGCTTGCTCAAGAATGGGCTCGGTAGGGTTCGCAGTCGCGGCGGAAGCATTGTCCCCATTCAGGGTCAGAGCTGAAGATTTGTCCCCCTTTTTGACCGACAATGGCACGGTTCGAAGAAGTTGCGCATGGGCTGGAATGCGCCGGACGGAAGCAGTACATGCAGATGGAAGGTCCCATGGGGACTTGAGGCGACCCATGGGGGCACATGGCGCGGCGTCGAGAGCCGACTGCGGGCCGCGAACTAATAGCACTTGGCAGTGCTCTGGCACAAGAGCTGGAAATTTGGCAGCCGCAGGCTGATTTCCAGCAGCTGCACGGCACGCTGAGAGCAAGCTGGCTGGCTTGGGCAAGGCTTGTGGAGGCTGCCAGCCGGCGGTCACTAAATGAGAGGCCACAGCATGAGCTATAGCAGCCGTCAAGGGCGGCGGGTAGGCGGTTTCCTCCTTGGTGGCAAACCCTTGGGAGGTCAGGCCCCATGGCGCATGCAGGTGCGCAGGTGATTTTACCTGGACAGGAGCGCTGCAATGACGAAAAGACATCATGAGTGGAAGCTAGGGTGGTACGCTTGGGCCGCTCGCCCCCAAACACGCTAGTGGTCAAAGGAAGTCCTGTAAGGGCATAGATGCGCAATGCTTTGGAAGAAGGTAGTCGCCCAAAACCAGGAGCGGTGCGGATTCTCGCACACGAAAAGCACGTCACGACGGTGACATTCCATCGCAATCTTGGCCAAGAATTGATACAAGGCGTTGGCAGCTGCAACTCGCTGCTGATTGGAACCCTGAAGATGTGGTAAACCGTCGGGGAATTCAGAGGACCTAAGTGGCGGCGGGCCAGGGACGGGCGTACCTGAGCTATCGTAAACCTGGATCTCCCTCGCACGGCTACAGGTGACTTTTTTTTGACTTTGAAGCGCAGACAGGTTGGATCCATCTTACGTGACACGAACAGAACTTCGTTCCGGCTGCAGTGCAGCTAAATTCGCGAAAGTTGCAAAAGATTGCAAGCAAGCTGCAACGGTAGAGAAGCTGTACAAAGCAAAGAGGCTGTCACCAGCCCAAAGCAAAGTCGAGACACTGAACATGGGATTCGGGATGCACAAGCGGTCACCCTCACTGTGACACTTACGGAAAGGTGGGAACTACAATGTGGTCGCCTTCACATGTGAAACCGCGGCAACAACACTACCTCCTACCTACACTTAAGCAACCCTCACAGCTCAGAGTCATAAAGAAAAGAGTCGAAGGAATCATGAGACATATCGGAATCCACATCCCGCTCAGTTGGAGCAACATCTGAAGCCACATCCGAAGCAGTGGAGAGCAGTCTAGTCTCATCAGATGCCAGAGCATCGCACCAGGCCCATGAGTATTCACTTTCGCGAACAAGCAAGTGGAACGGCCGAGGGTCCTCCCGCATGCGATGTAAAATAAGTGTATATGCCATCTCGAAGAAATCTTCCTTATGATCTCCATCCAGCATCAAACGAAAGAAGGCAAGGTGGTGCCACATATCGGCACCCTCAAGTTCCTCAAGTATCTGCCGAGTGATGGCATGACGATGCTCCAAGCCCGCTGGAAACTGCTCAAAATAGATACGGATACCAGCATCACGAATCATATTTATCTGTATACCACGAATGACCAAGTACATCGCCAAAGTCTCATCTGAAAGAATCAAGGAAGCCGGCATGCCCAAAAGTACACGCTGCCATGTCTCACCACACTGCGCTTGCCCAGGAGAGTGCAAATGCCCAGCAGCACCACATGTCATCACGGCATCCGCCGCATGTGACACTGAAGACAATGCATGGCCAGTCACATCAAGCGCTCGCGACATGTAGAAACGCAAACACTAATGAAACCCACTGACCCTGGAGCAAGCACAGACAGAGAGGCGGCATCAGGCATGGAGCGCATCACCCGACAGGACAGGCTGCGTCGCACGTTGCATGAAGAGCAAGTAGCTTCGGGGCGCCAAATTTTCAAGCTCGGATGTTCCACAACGCACAGCCTGACGGTCGTCATCTGTGATGTAATGCACAGCACTTGCACCGGCATTCCCCGACCCCTGCCCCATCAGCAAAACACGGTAGTGCCCCGAGGACACCTGAGCACCATAGTGCAACACCACAGCTGTGGTGTGATAAATCTGATGATGCACGGCATGCCGAGAGGTGCACACTGGCAAGCATAGGCGACCCGGAATGGGCAGCGCGGCATTGTCACGAACCTGAAAGACCCCACGACCCTTAAAACGGTCAAGCTGAAGTACAACCCACTCGGCATCTGAGCGAAACGCATGAAGGTGCCTTTGCTGGTGCCAGTCGTCCACACTGGCCTGGATGTCCGGATGCAATTGCTGATCTGGTCTACGCATGGGAATGAGGACAACGCCAGAGCCCCGATCACGCGTGAGTGATCCATCATCCCCATCCGGAAAAGCCTCCCATGGACTGAGAGCGAGGACGGAATCGACCGAACTCAGAACATGCTGCAAGAACTCGGCTGCGTCATGCTGCCGATAGGGCTCCGACCACTGATCTGCCAAGCTGGACCACGCAGCCAAGTTGCGCAGGGTGAGGGCCTTCGACACTTTAGCATTTTGCACAGCCCTGAGCACCTGCCCCAGGTGGGTGCATGCGAACCTGTGCCCAGCATAGCAGATGGGCTGAAGCAGCCTAGACAGTGCCATGATAACCGCATTTGCATAACACTGATTTCCTGGGTTTCTGAGGATCACACGACTCAGAGTGCATTCAACAGCTCCTGAAGTTTCTCCAGCTGCGCGGGACGCTTGAGCCTTGCGCGACGAAGTCGCCCTGCTAGCAGTTCGAAGACCGCCAGCTCGCACCACTCCAACATGATGTTGTGAAGCTCCTGCTCCCTCAGACTGAGGTCCAACAGAAATGGAATGCTGGCGTTCTCCGTCGTCTCCGAGAGTGGGGCAATGGCCTGAAAGCGGGTGATCACATCCGGTCGGCGCACAATCGCCGTGGCTTTGTCGATCTGCTCCAGGAATGTGTCCGCCTTCAGGGGCATTCGCTTTTGGTCGACTTCCAACTGCTGGCTCGTGGCGTTCCAGATCCGGTAGTTCCAGTCGCCTTTGTCGTTGATGATGCCCAGTTGCTGTGCCTCTGCTTTCGCCTCCGGCTTCCGAACCAACTGAGCCCGTGCCGCAAGCTCGAGGAAGAGGCATTCGATCATATTCTGGCGGAGAGGCCGGTCGAGCTTTTCCGGGGTTTCCTTCATCATCTTCTTCCAAGCCGAAGTGACCCGAAACATCGTGTTGGTGATCGAGCCTGGTTGCGGAGGGGTTTGAAGAATCAGGAAGAATCCGGTGTCTAAGGACAGGCGCTGTAACTGATCTCCTTGCCGAAGTAGAACCTGCGCCATGAGGCGCACCAATTCTTCCAAGGAAGTACGTCCCTGCCCTCCTCCCCGGCCCCACTGTCGGTGACCGCGACCGCGGCCTTTGCCGCCCTGAGGATTCCCCTTCCTGGGTCCGGGAGCTTTCGGCTTGGCAATCTCCCTGGGCCGTTTGGCATTGCGGAGGTCCGCATCCATGTCCGCTATCTCCGCTAGCTTCGAGGCTGCCGGTAGCAGATGTCCGAATAGGACGGACGCCTGAGCTGACGCCTGAGCTGCTTCCGCCTGAGCGATGCGTGAGCTCGCACTGTATCAGACACGCTTGTTGCATCACAACACACTTGCCTGCATGTTGGCGCGTGTCCGCAATACTCGCTCCACAAACTGAACACGGGCTAACGCACGATCGAGCCCACTGCTTGCCTGCATGCACGAGCATGGCCTCATGCCTTTGCATGATTTCAGGATGTTGCTGACGAATGTGCCGTTTGATCTGGTTTGAGGTGGCTAGCCACTGACCGCAAATCGAGCAATGATGCTTCAATTTTTGCACAACACCAGGCACAGCTACAAGATCGGTCCATCGCCTAGGAGCAGGCAAAGCCAACACATTGGCCCACTGTATCACAGGCTGATCCGGAGACTCAGTTTCAATCTGCGGCATGCTATGCCAGATCGAGGTCTTCGGTTGAGCACCTGCATTCAGAACCGGCTGAGGTTCTGAAGAATCCTGCACCCCACATAAGGCAGCCGATGGCACCGAGGGAACTGAGGGCAGAGCAGCGGCAACAGAGGGAGCATCATCAGATCGGTCAGCCTCAGAATTGACAGGAGCCGACCCTACCACACTGGATCGCGCTGGCTCTGAACTTCCAGGAAATGGGCTCAAGGCAACCCCCAATCTCGGCCCGAGAAGGGGGGGGTTGCTTTTGGCAGGAAATGGGCCCAAGGCAACCCCCCCAATCTCGGCTCGAGAAGGGGGGGGGTTGGTTTCGGGGCTGCTGCAGTGGGCTCCTTGGGCGGCGAAACCTGCCTGCGAAGTGCCGGGCAACCATTTCGCTTCAGGTGCCTCTGGAGACTACCCCATTTCGTGAATTTGGCATCACAGAACCGGCAAATGGGCAACCCCTCCTTGGAGTATGAGGCCCGATCCGTGGCATCAAAATGACGAACTGGTGCCAGCAGCTTGTGACGTTTTCCTTCGTGTGTTTTCAGCAAGTGTAATGTGGGAAAGGTCTGTCCACATTCCTGACATTCATAGACCGACTGCATGGACGGCAGCTCAACCAAAGTGGCAGCTGCATGCGAGGCCTGAGTCCCATCAGGGGCTTGCGAGCCCTCCTGAGCCGGTTGACCCGAAGACCTGTGCCGTCTGGGCTGCAGCGTAGATAGCTCTGCAAGGACACACTGAGCGCGCGCACAAACCGCAGCAACAGCATAACAGGGAAACGGATGATCCTGCTGATGGCGCTCCAACCACTGCCGTGCACCACGCTGAAGCTTGAGGAGAGGCACCTCGATGGAGAGGCGCTGCATAAAGGCGCTGTCCGATTCCTGCGTAAGATGACGTGGGGAGCGCGCCAAGGCTCTCAAGTGTTTCAGCGTTTTGGATGTGCAGTTGTTGATACCCCCAAGTCGTTAGACCAACGGCCAACAACCCGTAAAGTTGGGCAGTCTGGACGCACACATGCCAGATGCGCAGTCGGCGACCAAGCGATAAGCCCCCCCGTCCTTGCAAGATTCTCGCCAAACGGTTGCGATGCAGGTTGGCCTGTTGCAAACGATACTTGAGGGTAAGGTCCTCGTAGTTGCCGTACGACAGTACGACCCCTAGATACGGGAATTGCTGATGCAGAGGCAGGTACGCTTTGGTGTACATGTTGTATCGCACACAGTGACCTGCATCAGTCTTGTGCTTGACCCTACGCTTGCGAAGCCATCGCGCCGCCTCCAGGCCTTTGACCGCAACCAACATGTGAGACTTCAGGATTGATACAGAGACCAAGCGAGGCATACAGAGTGAAGATGGCCTGAATCTGATCACACATGATCTCCCCATCGTGAAAGGATCTAAGTGTCCAACTGAAGTGATGATCATCAGCAAAAATGGTGGCATGTTCATCGCACCACGACGCACCTAAGAGTTCATCAGTGCGAAAACAGACGTAGCAGGAGTATACAACCCATAATGCCGGGGCAATGACATCACCCTGTTTCAACCCTCGGGTCACAGCAATGTGTGCCACCGTATCTTCATCACCTGGGCGGCCCAACTGGTAGCTGCTGCACTCATGGAGCTGCATAATGGCCTGGACAAGCGGTTCCGGAACACGAGCCCAGATCAAGGCACGCCACATCTCCGCCCTTGGGATGAGATTGAAGGCTTGACTCATGTCGATTGACAGTTGAGCCCCTCCGACAAAGGGTTTAACTTGGACCCCAGCATGCCTCGCATGAATGTCCCGCTGTTGCTCCTTTAGCTGGGCCCGAATGGCACTGCAATGGGCAACAACACGAGTGATTGCTTCAGAGGTGCCTCGTCTCTGCAGGTATGCAAATTGAGGCCATGCCTGTGCCAGCGCATCGACATGTGGTTGGAGTCTGGCACACAGTACAATACTCAGCACTTTACCAGCTGACGGCTGGAGGGCAATGGGCCGCAAGTCGCCTGGTTTGCGACACAACCGACCGGCTTTGGTCAGAAAGTGCAACCACGCCCTAGCTAAGCGAGGATCCAAGTCTATCACCCCTTGAGACCAGACATCTTGCATGTATGCTTGCAGACAATCTACCACCTCATCCGGCGCATACTTCCAAGCCGCACCCGGCGCACAGCCTGGCGCAACAGCCTTACGTGCCGACAACTTTCGCATCGCCTGACACGCCTCATCCCAGCTGACATCCAAGGCTTCAGAAAGAACCCAGCCCTGAACAGGAATGCTACGATGATCAAACACCTTGGTCCAATGCTGCAACATGGCATCCTGCTCGGCCTCAACCGACAGCACTGCACCGTGGTCATCCCGAAGCTGCACACGCTCCCTGGGCTGTCGTGGTGCCAACTGCTTGACTACCTTATAGAAAGCATGACTGTCATTCCGGTCCAGAGCAGCCTCAGCTCGCTCAAGCTGCTCGCTCCAAAGCTGACGCCGCTTGTGATTGCTTAGTCTGCGCAGCTCCCGTACCTGACGATGGTAGGACACATGGCCTTTCCAGCATTCCCAAAGATCCCTGACATGACACCTGGCGGTGCGCATCAGTGCAAGGTGACGCTCGCGCGCTTAGCTTGCCAGACATTTCGCAGGCACAGCCTAACCTCCGGCGTTTCCCACGCTCGCTGTGCACTAACGGGATGGGATGGATACAGCTGACATGCGGCTCGATGCAGTGCCTGGTCCACAAGCATGAGGTCGCTCTCGGAGCTGATGGTGGCAGGCATGTGCTGTCGCACACAATCATGATAGGCCTGTCTGGCTGCAGTGGAGTGCTGAAGTTCACTCGTCATCCTGTTCACATCAGGTCGTGCCTGAACGAGTCGTTCAGGGAGGGCTTGCCTGGACCATTCCGACCTGGTGTCAGTGAGGATGGCACCGACCACAAGATGCTGAGCCCCAGCCCCAGTGCGCCAAGCCGACAGGCGGATCTGCGGAATTGGAATGGCTTGCCGACCGGTACGGCCTGCCTGCGATCGCCGACACAGTATGAAGTCAATCTGGGTGCGAATTTCAGGCCCTACATATGTGGCCGCATCCGCGGCGCTGCAGAAGGTGTTGAGAGCACACAACTGATGGGCCTGTAAGAATTGAGCAAACTGCTCATGATCAGCCGGCGTGACAGCAGACGATACCAATCCCTGACCGGTACACAAGATTCATGCGACTGCAGCGGCGTGTTGAAATCACCACCGATGATCATCCAGTGTCTCAAGGGAACCGAGGCTGCGACCTGATTGAGTTTGCTCCAAACCTTCTCGCGTTTTTGATAGATTTCGTGCTGCTCAGAACTTCTAGCCTGTTGGTAAAGGCTTATGACTGTGATGGGTCGGCGCCTGAGCGGATGAGAAGCCGCTGCAGGGATGAGCACACGCAGGATGCGGCCTTTGATAGGCTCCGCTGTGCGTAGTTCCTTGGAAGTGGCAAGTCTCCGATTGATTAACACAGCAACTCCTAGGTGTGACGACTTCACAGGTCCTGACTGAATCCACGTCCACTGACCAGCAACAAAATCTGCCGAAGGCCTCCACGTTTCTTGCAACATCACTATGTGCACTTGCATGCAAACCTGTGGAGAGTGAAGCCACTGCTGAATCTCGTCGTATCCCGGTTTAGTCAGACCCCCCAGATTCAAGGTCAGAATGACCAGCTGGTTACGCCTCACCTGCACCCTGCAGCGAGCTTCAAGATCCACCTGGAGCGGCGGCCAAGCAGGCAGCAAATCTTTGATGGAGTTTGTGATTCCTTCTCGGGGCACCTGGCGCTGCCGCAAGCAACGAACGCCCACCGAGTGGGCCTCTCCAGGGAGTCCAATGTCATGACTTGTAACCAAACGACCCTTGTACATGGTGTGCCCATGTTCCTGCGCACGCCTACGCGCGCGCTGTAAGCTTCTCTTCAAGACAGAACGCTGTCTCTCACTGCGCGCAATTGCTAGATCATGTCCACCGATATGCTTAGCCTCCAGAGAGTTCGGCCCTCGAAGAGACGATGAGACTCCAGGTGGGCTCACGGCTCGCCCACCAACCCTCGCTTCTGCTGCGATACGTGAAAGGGAAAAATCCCGCTCCAGCACTTCGTCATCCCAAATAGCTTGACTTCCACGTTGAAAACAGGCCGCCATGATGTAAAACTGTGGTAAAAAAGCCAGCAAATGTATGCAACCAAGCAAAAGGCCAAAAGAAATACTGTGGCTTGCGATCATTACACAGAAGTCACTCACGCTCCGGCAGGTTGAGTATCGCAGCCCTGGGACTTGGGACCCAGGGAGGCACCTGGCACCGGATCACACGATCCAACTGCTTTGTCTGTGTAAGCGGAGAGCAAAAAAGGCAGAGTGCTCACTGCGTCGAAATTCCTCAAAAACAGCTGGGTAATGTACTGCCGTCCAGAGCACCAACTGGCGCGCTGAGTTGTATGATAGCACGTCCACCGCTGATATAAGAATCTCCAGCGAGTCACTCTGTAACCAGATTGATGCAGCAAGGTCCGTAGTTAGCCAGGCAGCGACGCTGTCAGAGCAGAATTCTTCAAGAAGCAAGTCCAATGCTACAGCCCTGATATGCAATGCCGGTGTCAAAAGAATGATTGCAGCAACGCCTGCTTGCACCACTCTACGTTACCAGCAGCTGAAAAAGAGTACGCCGAGCCAACAAAGCCTGCCCGAGCACCTCTATGGCACCTAGCCCCAGCCGCCCCACTAACTACGCTGACCCACCCTACAGAGGATGAGCCACGTCTGCACGAGGAGCACGGCCGCACTCCAACGCACAGGAAGAGCAAGCTACGCCTCCCCACTCACACTACAAACAGGCTTGAGCCCCAGAAGCTTGCGGCTACAGGTGCCGCAAGGTGGCGCCGCGACGACAGCTGACAGCAGCGGATTGCATAGCCAAAACATGGCTAGGTCCTGACCATCCTGCGTGGTTAGGTCCGCAATCAAGGGGGAACATGCTGCAGAGTCCAGGTGCTGATGATCGATACCGTGCGCCGTGACACCCAGCCGCCGGAGACATGCAGTAACGCGGGCTGTGCCCGCAAAGAGCTCAAAGACAACTGGGGTAGCCGGGGCCCGAAAGATGGGACGTGGAATCGGTATCATGGTGCCCTGCTGAAGGACGTCACCTGTGGCCAGGTCAGGGGGACTAAACCCTAGGGAAACCAGAGCTGAATGGTCAGCTTCGGAAAGGGCCGCGAAATCGCGGATGACAAACCCGGCTAATACTACCCGTAACCATCCCATGGCATGGTGGCATGCAGCTGATGGGCGTCAAAGGCAACGCATGTATTGGATATTGGCAAAAGATCACCTCGCAAGTGTGCATGGGGCAACGGCCCAGCATGAGCACCGGAAGTGCTTTCGAGCCAGAGATGGCCCTGCTTGAAGGTGGACACACCGATCAAGAAATTTGGAAAACCCTTGGCATTATTCCGGTCTGCGTGCAGCGGAGTGAGCGTCTGCGCCATCAAGGACAGGGACGTGAACGGCAATTCATGTCCCCAACTTTTAGCATAGGCGGCCAGCATCCGACACACGGTCGGGAATTCATGGCATGCGCGGCGCAGCCCCAACATGGGGCCCTGGACATAAGCACCGACACTGAAGGAAAAACTGGATTGGTGGGAGATGTCGGGATGTGGTCTGGCGGGTACTTCTGAGGGCAACAAGCTTATGAGCTGTATTATGTCATCAGAAGTAATTCTGGGCTTACTGAGGCAAGCGGCTGCAAAATCCTCAGCGGTGTCATGCACATGATCCTGCTGCGCACTGAGGTCTCCTGTCAAGGTAGCGGCAGCTGAACAGTCATGGGCGCGCTCAGCAGGATCATCGACCACGACATGATCCTTCTGTCACGTCCCACCCACGGCTGGGCATTGACCGATGGGGTGTGATCCTTCACATTTGGCACACACGTGGGCCCTCGCGCAGCTGGGATGCGAGCAGCCTTCCAAGTTGTATGCAAAACAGATGCGTTGTCCCTGCTTCGTGAGCGGCTTCGCTCCCTTTTGTCGCAACACCAAGGGCATGGGAATGCTGCTGGCATCCGGAGCGCCCTTGCCCTTCCCGGCTTTGCCTTTGCCGGTCTGTTTTCCCTTACCGGAACCTTTACCGCCCTTGGGACCCTCATGGCCACGCCACTTGTTCGCATGATCCACATTGGCTGTGTTCTTGCGCTTAGTTCCCGCAGGCAGGGGAATAAGTAGAGAGGACACCGCATAGGATTCAAGCGCTGCGTGGAGTGCTCGGTCCATATCAAAGCTGCCATCGGGATTTGCACGGGGCCTTCGGTTTTCTTCAAGCATGTGCACCCACACAGCTTTGTCGGCCTGGATCAGCTGCTCAATGCTGACACGCTGGTGATTTGCTGGGGCCGGCCGGCGAAAGTGCATCATAAGCTTGGCCAGGTAGCTTTCATATGCGCCAAGGCTGACACAACTGGCCATAACATAAGCATAACCTCGACGTTTAAACCCTTCAAGCAAAGCCAATGCGCCATGCACAGGTTGGTCTGTGGTTTCCGCATGCTCGCGCACAGCGATTTTCCCTGCTTCTACCTCAAGTACTTTTGACGGCTTGTGGTGATTAAGTAGCTCATGCTGACGGGAAACGCATTTCTCAATCGGTATATGCTTGAAGACATTTTCACGATGCTGCTCACAGGTCATGTCCAACAATGAATGCCCAGGCTCCATGGTCGAGTCGATGTGCAATCCAGGATTGGCAGTCTTGAACATGGACAGACGCTGTGATTTCTCGGCTTCAGGTAGCTTCTGCTTAGTGGTATTGTCGGGATCCAAGATTGATTGCCGAAGTGCACTGAGCTGAAGGGTTTGAGACTCGAACAGCAAACGCTTAAAGGCGGCGACATCACCCAAGGACAAGCCCAGGAGATTTGACTCAAGCCACTCCTTCAATGCCTCTTCAGACAGCTCCTGACCGGGGATGCCGACTAGATGTGCTGTGGTCCCCAGCGTCTTAATCCCGAGAGCTTCCAACTTGCCCACAGTGGGCTGACTCAAGTTGATCTCCTTGCATCGCCGGTGAAAGTGGGCCTCAGAATCAAGAATGGCAGTCATTGCGAAATGTGCTACAGACGCGAGTCAATTGAAGCGGTATTTCTTTGTTTCTCATGTCTTGTGGAGTTGTTATGTAATGAATTTGTCGAAGCACACTGAGACATGTCATGGGTTCCAGCCAGGGACTGCGTGAAAGAACGAGTTCGACAACAACATGTTCACCCTAGGCTGCACTCACAGACTTGCGAAAACTCTCTCACCGCGCACTGCATCGGCTGACTGATCAGGCGGTAATAATACCGCAAGCTGCCCTTGTTTTGTGCCCTCGCACGAGTCCCCTTGGACTGGCCTTTAAAGGCCTGCAGCTACCCTTCTACAATTCTGACAAGTGCCGCTGACTTGTCCAGAACTAGATGGGACGACGTAATTGGCTGTCCCAACCTTTCCACACGCCAAAATGGCGCCTCCTCCCCCAGACCGTGCTATCACGTAATGGCACTTCTTGGACTTTGCATGCATAAGCGAGTCCTTCAGTTCCCACGGCCAGCCCTGCCTTTGGACCTTCTGAACAGGCGGCTCATCCTCGGACGATGTTCCCGAACTCTCGACACTCTCGCTGTCAGATGAAGAACTAGAATCTGAACTGACCTCCACGACCTCTTGCAGGTTCGGTGCCTCATCACAAGCATCGGGCTCAGACTTGACGGCTTCCTGTGCCTGCTGCGGGGCTGCAGAGAAGTACTCGGCCCGCAGGTTGTCCGGCTTGAACCGTCCGGAAGAGATGTCTTGAAGTACTTGTTCAAACTCTTTCACGGCCGATGTGGCCAGGTCAACTGCATAAATCGCCTGCGAGCCAGCTGTTGCCGACGCATGACGGCCCAGCACCGACCTCACCGGCTCACTCACACCATGCTTTGAGCACCATGCAAGTGGAGTGCGTTTGAGCGAGTGCGACGAAATGCGTTTCAGGCGCTCCTCGTCACACACTGGGCCCAATGCAATCCTCAAGAAGGATGTGATCTCGGAGGCTCGGATCTCACGCTTGGCCAGCAAATCGCCATCCGCAGACAAAGGAGCCCTCAGCAGAGGACCCTCAACCTTGCCTTGGACCTCCATGCCCACTGACCTGAGGGCCTCGAGGGCAGCAGACACCCACTGGGTGCCAGTGATTCCCACTGCAGGGATCAGCACGGGGAGAAGCTTCCTGGATCTCGCGGTGACGTTGTTAGTCTTATGCATCCCTAGATAAAGGACGACGTATCCTGAAGAATCATCGAACTCATGCTCAATCCACTGAATGTCCGAAAGGTCGCTGTTCCTACAACGGCCATACAGGGCAAAAAGACATCTGGCTGCCATGGCCCGATCAAAGCTGTGGGCTCCTTTGTCCTCCACCATGGTGTGCAATCGGCATGTTTCGCCCACCGTCAATGCTTCCGCTTGGCGCAACCATTGAACTCCAACCGACATTTGTTCGGCGAGCCCGCACACCCGCCTGCTCTTCAAAACATCATCAAGATGAAAACCGAGTACATGGTGAAGAAATCGCATCGCGCTCAAGACCCCGGCCCCCCTTGATGCGGCTGCACCTTCCTTCTTCAGGCTGGCCATGTAGGCCCACAGTGATGCTTCCGATAGACAGTCCGAATCGGACGCGGGTCCATTAAGGTACCACCTGAGAAACGTGTTAAGGGCATTTGCACGCTTGTCGATTGTCCAGGGTGAGCGAGTGCCGACGGCGGCTGTCACTGAATCTGGGTCGACTCTGTCATTGTGCAACAGCGTAGGTGGGATTGAACTCGGGGGCACAAGCCGCAGTCCTGCCACCAACTTACCCAGGCTAACCTCCAAGACATCAGCACGCCTCTCACGGAAGGAAGGGTTCTTAGTGGCTTTAATGGCTACTGCGAAAATCGGCTTACCTTGAAGATATACTTTAGCACTTAAAGATACACAGGTTTTCTCCTGCCAAGTCGGCTCCTGTGGCACAAGGAGCTTTTTCGCGACCAAGGGCATCTTGGGGATTGAAGGCAGCGAAGGCAGAGAATCGCCGAACACAGCACGCATGGGGCCACGCTCCCACGGGAACTTCAGCTTGCTCAAAGATGGATTCGCAACCAACTCAGTTGACACTACCGTGGCCAAGTCAACAAGCGGTGGTATCGTGGGCTCATGGAAGCTGGTTGTCAAGGTCTCAATGGCAGGGGATGCACCCTGGCTAACTTCCGAGCCTATCGGTCTCCAAGAAGAGCTAGAGCCTGCAGCGAGCCGCTCTAAGTGCGCATCAAACTCACTCAACAATGCTTCCTCATCCTCGGCTACCTCCCTATAGTGCTGCCACTCTGCAGAGGGGTCACCTGATCGTCCCAACCATCCGGCCCGTATTTTGGAGAGGGGGCCACGACCAGCGGCTCGGGATGTCCTAAAGGGGTTAGGCCTACACCACTAAGGAGCAGTAGGTCTGCATCGCCAGGGCCCGTGGGGGGTATCGGTGGAAAGGCAGGCCGAGGCTCAAGGGATTCTGCACTGACCACGACACTGGCTCATTTTGACGGCACAAGCTGTTCTGAAGGATCTAGCGGGTTCTGCGCAGGCCTAGGGCTAAGCACAGGTTCAACCGACGGTACAGGCGTGGACTGGACGCAAGCCCATCTGGATCCCCCGTATTAACCGAAGAATGCACAAGCAATGGCGGCATAGCGAAGGCCTCCGATGTGGGCAAGGCCTGCTCAGCAACTGGCTGTTCGGCCGCAGCCGACAAGGCCGCGGGGACCTCACATGAGGGCGCAGGCTCGTGGGGAGGGTTGGGCATGATGCTCAGCTGGTGCAAAAGCCTCTCGTAATGGCAGTATGCAAAATGATGGAATGCACTTCCTTGTTGACAAAATCAGTTGTACCCTGGAGGCGTAGTTAAACATTCCAAAAGCCCGAAGGGCTAAAAGTTCAGAGGTTCAAGAGTTTGGGGTTCAGGATGTTGGGGATGGAAAGCAAGAACGCGCAACGACATGTTTTGGATCGCACAGCCCATACCAGTCATGCAGATGAAACTTTTGGGAGACGATGCCGAAAGCATCAATCCCCATGTATGTATGGGCTGTTTTGAACAGTCCTGAAAACGAGATCTAAAAGGGCGGGTAGGGTGGGTAACTAAAATTTCTAAGATCCCCTCCCGATTGGTCCGGAATGTATCGGATGCGTAGATCAGATTCCGCAAAGGCTCTCCAGAGATTGTTCGAAAAGTCAAAGACAAAACTGAAAAGGTTTCGTGGCCAAAGAAAAAGGCCAACTGAAAATGCACTAAAACTGACATGCCTAAAAGAGACTGAAAAAACATGCAAGCACTGACATGTCTGACATGAACTGAACATAAGTGCAACTGACCGAACTGAAGACTGCATGACAACATGGCTGTGGACCGAGGCCGCAGTGGCCGGGCGTACAACTGAAAGAGCCGCCGCGTCCCTGCCATCCCCCCCACCCCCCCAGGCCTCCAGGGAACAATTCGTTTGGTTCGTTTCACTGCCCAAACAGGGCTTGTACCCTGGAGGCGTAGTTAAACATTCCAAAAGCCCGAAGGGCTAAAAGTTCAGAGGTTCAAGAGTTTGGGGTTCAGGATGTTGGGGATGGAAAGCAAGAACGCGCAACGACATGTTTTGGATCGCACAGCCCATACCAGTCATGCAGATGAAACTTTTGGGAGACGATGCCGAAAGCATCAATCCCCACTCAACGAAGAGGCATCGTCATGTGCCTCAGCCCCACTGACTCTTCTCGAAGCGAATGCGATAAGGAGATTGTCCTTCGCCAGAAGCAGAGGCACGCGCATCCTCCAGAGTGCTCTGAAAGTTCGCGAATCGAAGTAAAGACGGAAGCACTGAGAAGTTCAACTCACTCCAGCTGACAGTGACCCGAAGGTCCGGACAGAAATCTGAGAAATCATTCTTCGTGATCCTATCTGCCTCCTGATTCGCATCACGCGGCCTCCAGTTCAAGAGACATCTGACCCCGGCCAAGTCGCAACGGTAAGCGTATTCCATCAGCACAAACATCACAGGGACCTTTGTCGTGAGAAGTCTGGCAGAAATGGCATCCGCCGACTTGTTGTCTGTTCCACCAGCGAAGCAGGCCCTGAAAGAGCCAGGACATGAAAACACCTCGGGAAAATCCCTCTCCAGCAGATGAAGCGCTACCAGCGAGGATAGCAGTTCAGCAGAGGTACTGGCCCAGGAGCTCCCAAGACCTTCCTTGAAGAGCCAAGGGGCTTCTTCGCGACGAAGCGTAATCTGAAACCAAGGAGCGGATTTACAGACAACACCCCTGACAAGGAACCAACCGCCTAGAACCACAGAGTCAGAGTTGCAAGCAGCATCGGTTCTGAAGAGTTCCCCATAATCCTTATCCGCCAGCCCCGCAGGATACGTTCGTGAACCTGCGCGGAGCCGATCAAGAATGAATCGCAGGGTGCAGCGGATCAAGTTGGGCAGTGCCAATACCGCCCCTTTGCTGACTACCGCTAGCCATGCGTAGCCCGGCGCGAGGAAGGGTCTGATCCATATCAAGATTTGCGACATAAAGCCTAGCCGGCCATGGAGTTCGTGAAAACGGCGAACGTCCACAAGCCAGCCGTCTCCCTCCATGCCCTCAATCGATCGGATGATCCACTGGCATCTCTTCTCCGAAATCCCAAGCTTAAAGCGGCCATAATCAATCCAGTACAAGTTGCAGTCCCCCGCGCCACTTCTTCTCCGAGAAGGGTGTGCCCTGCATGCACAAAAGGGCAAGGGACATCCAGAGGTTGAGCCATCGATCTGAACCGCCGCTGAGCAGGTGTAGGTCGTCTGCATAAATAAGCATGAAAACAAAAGCCTGAAGCATAACTCTGAGAGACAAGCGGCCCACCAGACCAATCAAGCGGGCGAACCAATAGGCCGCCGAAGCAATTCCGAAAGTTCCTGTGCGGTTAAGCCATACGACTGATGAATCGCTCCGCGTTCTACAAGCGAGCACCCCCCAATGCTCTGGGTGGTGCAAATATCGCCTGTGCGCCTTTTTCACGTCTCCCACAAGCCCGAACAGGACTTTCTCTTCTGCCACCATGCCCAGCTTCTGAATCGAAGAAATCTCCCTTGGTCCAGGCGATTCAAGACGGTCAAGCATAACAATCTCATTGTTGACGTGAACCCCGTGGGTCCCATCATGGACCACACGGAATTCATGGTCAGGTTTCGGAATCACGGCTTGAGCGGCAATGCGAAGCGCAGTACCAGGGAAGCGTGTCTTCGCCTCCGCCAAAGAAAGCGGGAACATGCGTCCTTCTGCCTCCTCCTTGGTGAAAGCCTCCTCCAAGGCCTTCTCGACTTCAGCCCCATCACGATAGTTCTGCATCAGCGGCTGCCAAGTTGACTCATCGTACTTCTGATCTTTTCTGCGGATCCGGAACACTTGAGGCACTGGCCCCAATGGCGCCGTGTGCCCCACCTCGACACCGTTCACGAAGCAGAACTTCCCCTCCTCGATGATGCGATAGTCTGGGTCTCCAAGAATCCGAAGCGTCTGAGAAATCGCCCTCAAGAAGAAGGGTTGATGAGGAATCATCTCCCGAGCCCGGATGGGATCAGGCAGCATGTTGAACCAGTCCTCCCTCAGTTCTTCCAAGCGACCCTGGTCAAAGAGCGGCCCGTTCCAGTGTCCCGTCGCCAGACGAAAAGTCGACTTCGCCAAGTCCGGAACACACTCCACGACGAACATCCTGACCCTCTCCTTCAAGCGCTGCGCAAAGTCTAAGGATTCAGCGGACATCGCCGTGCCCCGGTTGCATGGCTTCCACCGCCCAGGAGAGCAGCGACCAAACCCATCGACGAACTCATCCGAGGACCCAGCGAAATCCCCCACCATCGGTGGCCCTTCGCAACCAGACTTCAGTTCACTGAATGGAATGTCGTCCTGTTCAGGTAACGTCGCAACCTCCTCCGTGTCGATCAAGAAATCAGCCGATCCCCTCTTACGTTTGCCCGGAAGCTCGAAGTGCATAGATCCCAGTTTATCCCTGTCGGCAGGAGAAAGTCGGTCGTCGTTCGCAATGGTATAGCCAGCCAAGACCAGCCTGCAGCCTCTCCAATCTTCAGTGCAATGCCAGACATGGGGATCGAAGGCAATCTTGCCCCCGTCCCACTCCAGTATGCGTCCAGGGGTCCAGGAGCCGTTAATAAGCCGAGAAACCGGGCCCCCCTCCGACTGAACCCAGAGGCCCCCTTCCGAAAACTCCGAACAGGCCAGCAACAAATTGTTGAATGGACCATTCGTGGTGTCCTTATGGGGGGGCTGCTTAAGGTCACGAAAGAATGCTAATGAAGTGAAGACGCAATCAGGGAAGCCGCAAGACACGAGGCGTGCCAGCAGCTCCGATGCCAGAGGGAAAACATCCATGTTGCGCCTAAGCCCCACCTTGTCCTGGTGGGTGTAAGCGCCCGTCGTGAAAGATCGCTGGCCACTGACTTCTCTGCTGGACTGCCTGACTCTATCCTCATCCGGCAGGAGCTCTGAGAGGCGGAGAAGTTGTTCCCGAGCGATCCTACCCTTTCCCAAGCAGACCGCAGCCATTTGTTCCGCTTGTGAAGAACTCACTTTAACCTCAACCTCCCTAGCCGGGAACTGAAAACAGTGAGCAGATTCGGGAATCGTAGCCACCGAAGGTGCACCTCCTCCCCCATCGAAGACGGAGAAGGTCCAGGAAGCGATAGCCTTGCATAAATCAGGCGGATAGGCGGCGGCAGCAGCAGTGTTGGCGGCACCCAAAAGACGATTGGAATGCCGATGGCCACAGTACTTGGGCAGAGGCCCCAGATACTTGTCCGCAGAATCAAAACGAGTAGGCCCCATGAATCGCATGCCAAAGATGGCTGCGATAGAAGAAAGAAACCTGGTGGGTTTAGGCGTGTGGGCTCCGTAGTGACACTGATAGATCGCAAAAGTCACGACCTGCTCGTGCATAAAAAGTGCAGCAGCTTCTGGAAGTTGCCAAATTGATGCCGGTGTGTGACCGGTGGTTGTCATACCCAGGTCTTCAGGGTGTTCCAACAGAAAAGGAATAGAATTCGAAAGGGCAGCCGTGCATATCTGAAAAGAAAAGGAAACGAACTGATTGCCATTATCCGCTGCAGCACGATGTGAGTCTGAAAGCCAAGGAAAACCCGCAGGGTAAATACGTGATCTCAGTGGCCGAGGACCCGGCTGTACGCATCGTGCCCGAGAGAAGGTATTGCAGGGCGGAGTCACCAAGACCACGTCCCACTCCGAATTTTGGACTTGAAGCAAGCACCGATCAGCCACTGCAGAGTCCAACAAATCCATACTTGGGTCACGGCAGATGTCGACTTCGGACATCTCCAAAATGATGTTCTGTGACGTGCATAGGACCTCCAGCCAGGCGCGAACATCCGCCTTTCGAGTAGGACCAGAAAACAAGTAGAGGACCCGCAGCGAAGGGCGCACACCCGAAGTGGAATCCGAAACTGAATTAAACTCACCGCGACGAAGTCAGGAGCCGCCCTGCGCGCCATGCTGGTATGCCGGGTGGTTCGCCTGGCAACCCTTGACTCTGCATGCGTGAACTCGCTGACATCCCTTGACCTGACACCCACGCTTGATGTTGTAAGCGTAACACAACTCACGTCCGTCCGGTGTTTTCGAGACCAGATCGAACCATGACTCGCCGATTTTGATCTTGCCATCGGCCTTGCCCTTTCCGTCCTTGCCACCTTTGCCGTCCTTGCCGCCTTTTTCCCCTTTGCCGTCCTTGCCTTTGCGGGGCCACTTTGGTGGCGGAGGGTCGGCTCCGGCCGAGCGGCGAGACAATGCCACCTGAGACGTAAAGTGCAGCTCCTTGAGCTCGGTGTTAGTGGTAGCCTCATGCAGCTTGTCACCCAGTGGGGCACTCAAACGATGTGCCTCCTTGATGGCCCATTTACGAAGCTCGAACTCATACTGAAGCAAGATATTCCAGGGCACAGACAAAGTGTGACGATCAGCATGTGCAGAAGAACTCATGGGAGCCGCCGATGCGACTTGCATGCTGTAGCACTTGTCTCCCAGAAGATATTCCAAGAAACGATCAAAATGTGACAACTGCAATCCCTGCAAATAGGCACGACCGCGACACTTCGCGGCCAACATCACCCATGTTGAAGCCTCGAGCCGAATCTTTGCTCGGAGTTCCTCAGTGTTCTGTGGGAGCTTCCCCTTGGGCTTCTGACGCATAACACGAAGGCGGCCCTGATTGTCCAGCGAAGTCTGAAGCTGCAAAGAGTTGGACTCCTTACGTGAAATGACCTCATCAAGATAACTAGCGGTGGGCTCGCCATTCTCAATCTGCTCAAGCTTGTGTGCGAGGTACTCAGGTGCAGGCTCCTCGGATTCTGGAACAGAGTAGCCCCTTACCGCCTCCAAAGCAGCTCGCATAGCCGCTCGATCGGAAGAGACGAGGGGCTTCTGGACTCCCAACACCTTAGCCTCAGCCCGAAGCTTAGCTTCCTCCTCGCGAATCAATTTGGAAGCTTCCCAAGAAGTGATGACACACGCCATCCTAGCACGATCTGCAGCACTCTCAGCTCGAACGCCGAAGTCCGCGGTGATGGCCGTCCGAGCCGCCCCCCTATCATCGGCAAATGCAGCAAATGTCCTGATACTCCTGTAATGCTGACCAATGGCGTACTGCAACGCCAAGTCAACACCATGCTCTTCCAGAAGGAAGATAAAGTCGGCATCGACGTTATCTTTCAAGAACTGACGCTGTGCCGCAGGATCGGCCGCCATTGTCGCTCCGAGGCGAGCGAAGCTAAAGACTGACAGTACTGAAAGAAAGAAATCTGACAGCCCCAAAGGAGCACTGAAAGTCTGAGAGTGGCTCATATAGTAATGTCGTCTGAGATTCACAACGTGGAGTACTGAGCAGAAAAACTGCCCATCTCAAGCATCTGATTTGCTCCCGCAACTGCAACTGATAGCACTGACAGCACGCGGCAAAAAAGGCACTGAAAGCACGGAGGCAAACTGACACCCCTTTGCACTGGCACGCGAATCTGACAGTCTGATCTCAGGTGTGAAAACTCAAATCGGGGGCCCCACTATCCTCAGTCGGCTCACCGAGCTCGGTCGACGAAGACTCCCCCGAACTCGAGGACGGATCCACTTTCTCCTTATAACAGAGCTTACAGAAACTATCAGCGACATTCGGTCCGACTTCCCAAACCTCGGCGAAGCGGTGGCAACTGCTCGGAGTGACCCAGCAGCCATTCCTAATGTGCAGCCGACGATGACCAGAATGCCTGCTGATGCTAACCCAGAAAGGAGATTCCTTATCAGTCTGAGATGAGTTCGACACCGGCGGGGCCGGGGCAGCGTTGTCCGTCCCGTCGGTGAAATCGGCCAATAAAGGCCAAGTCTGATTCAATACCTTGCAGCCAGAAACGGTGCGCATCACAGCATGAAGCTTCAACCACGGATCAGGATCCGAACCCCGCTCGCGGAGCCACTCGCGCAGCTCCTCAAACAGCTCCTCCTCGTCGTACCCGGGTTTGCCACCCGACAACTTGTCGCATACACGGCGCTGAATGTCATGCACAATCTGACGGCAGGTATGGATGTAATCAGAACTCTGATGCAGACCAATGTGCCAGCGACCTAAGTAATCGCGCCGCTCCTTCGGAACCTCCAGAACAGCAGCAATGGTCGGAAGAACATGACGCATGCTATGGCCCGTCCAGAACAAATAACACTCGTCACCAAGGAGGGCCCTCTCAGCTCTCGATTTCCACACATGTTCACCAACCTGGCGAAAAGGAACTTTCAGCTGTCGCCAGATCAAACGCATGTAATTGCTGATGACCTCCGGTTTCGCAAACTTGAAAATCGGCTCCTCAAAATCTTCGGATGACTGAAACACCAAGAAAGTCCTGTCCAGCTGCCCAAGGCCCTTCCACAAGTCGAAACCCGAGAGCAGCCAATCACGACCAGACAACCCCACATCCCGACCCACAAAGAAGGGAACCTCAGCCACCTTCTTGTCGGGACCGGTTGTCTTGGTTTTGACTAAGAAGCCCTTAAGCCCATCACGAAAAAGCCTAAGTCTAGAAACGTCGATTCCTTGCAGATCAGACACACGCATGCAAGCCCAGACACATACCAGACATGCCCACATAAGGCATCTAGCATATAATGGATTGCCGCTTGAAACCACAAAGATTTCCAAAGAAAGCAGCATTGCCACCGACAAGGGGGCCGCCTGCTTCTTGCTCGTGACCCCCACATGAACTTCTGCCTCTGAGCTCTTCGAGGCAGCAATCACCAATCTGTCCTTGCACAACTGGCTGGCCAAAGGAACCTGCCCTGCATCCTCCAGAACAGATAGAGCACTCATAAACTCCGAAATACAGCTCTTGGTGCCCACCTCCTGCTCCAAGAAGAGGAAATAATCCACAACGTCACTCGGACGCCGCGGGAAAGCAACTGACTTCACAGAAAGCATCCAGTCCCGAGCCTTGCGCCAAGCTCGTGCCCGATTCCTCAAAGTCTTCGAACGACGGGTACCCAAGGCCCTCAAAGCATACAGAACCCTTTGCTCCTCACTTTCAACCGGAATATCCACGATGGGAAGCTTAGCCTCCACCATAATTTGCACCAAGACTGTACCCCAGAACTTTCTAGCAGCCTTCTCAGCATCAGCTGGCGTACCAGCCCCACTCGAAATCCATCTCGCATGAGCCCGACTGGTCTGCTTCGTTAACTCAAGGCTGCCGCTCACCAATTGTGCATAAACCTCACCAGGAGAAACATCACCACGAGGAGGCGCCACAATCCTCGTAGCCTTCGTCTTTAACCTACCTTGCACCCGCTTCAACAAGTCAGTTTGATCCCGGAGCCAGCCCCAAATAAGCGCGCCAGCTCTCTTATGGTCTGAGGACACGGCAGACGGAAGGATCTGCTCGGCCAGGACCACTGAATCCTCTAAGCTGTCCACTGAGCAGGCCAGGTGCCAAGGAGTATCAAAATGCAAACGCAGCTCCCTCACGCAAGTGCAGCCGGTATCTTCAAGAAGATTCCAGAGCCTATCCTCCATCATATAATGCCATTGCGCGAAGAAGCCTGAAAGGCGCCCCCCCGTAACTAAAATTTCTAAGATCCCCTCCCGATTGGTCCGGAATGTATCGGATGCGTAGATCAGATTCCGCAAAGGCTCTCCAGAGATTGTTCGAAAAGTCAAAGACAAAACTGAAAAGGTTTCGTGGCCAAAGAAAAAGGCCAACTGAAAATGCACTAAAACTGACATGCCTAAAAGAGACTGAAAAAACATGCAAGCACTGACATGTCTGACATGAACTGAACATAAGTGCAACTGACCGAACTGAAGACTGCATGACAACATGGCTGTGGACCGAGGCCGCAGTGGCCGGGCGTACAACTGAAAGAGCCGCCGCGTCCCTGCCATCCCCCCCACCCCCCCAGGCCTCCAGGGAACAATTCGTTTGGTTCGTTTCACTGCCCAAACAGGGCAGGTCTGCAACCAATGCGATCGCTCGGGAGGGCCAATGAAGGCCCAAATGCACAAAACTACGTTGCACTCCTGACACAGACACTCAAAATCTGGAGGCACAACCACGCTCAAATCCGAAAAAGAACTTGACTGGCTGTCAGCGCGCTGCAAGGACGTTGGATGCAAGCGAACCTCTAGCGCGGTAACTCGAAGTTCAAGAGCCGAAAGCTGGTCAGTCCAGCTTTCCTGAAGCCTGAGTATCTCAGAGCTATGCACGAAGGACGATCCGGCACTGGTTGCCGCGCTCATGCACCTCTCTATTGGAGGCGCCCGCACCCCCCCCCGGCCGCAGGAGAGAGCTACAAATGATGTCTAGACGCTGAAAGTGAGAATGTGAAACACTTTTGCTGACAAAAATTTATGCCCATGTTGCCATGCCGCCTTCACTTGCTCCCTTGAGCACAACCTCACGGCGGGAGCATGTCATAAATCATGCACACAAGGATTGCTCGCAAGAGAAAATCACTTTGAAAGTTTTCTTTCCAACTCAATCGGAAGAAGTAAAACTAACCTAGTTTTACAACAACACGAAAATTAAAGCGCTATCAACCCGTTGACCGCTAGCCTAGTGTGGTGCAGAACTACCCTATACAGGTACTCGCACACACTCCCACTGCTTTTTGCAACTGCGTCAGCAAGGATCCCAGTGATGCCACACGACCGGGTTTTCCGGTGGCGGCGGGCGGGTGAGGCGGGTTGCTTGAGCGGCGTGTGCGTTTACCGCTCGTACCTAGAAGGCGACAGGTACTCGCACACACTCCCACTGCTTTTTGCAACTGCGTCAGCAAGGATCCCAGTGATGCCACACGACCGGGTTTTCCTCCAACCACAGTTTCCACCCATTGCCGCCAAGCTCAGCCACCGGAGAACCGAGCAAACCAGACCGAAGTCGGCGTAGCAGACGCCTGAAGTGCAGAGGCCACTCGAAGCACTTCAGGAAAGTTGTCCAAAAGCGAAAACAGCATGCTGCGAGAAGACGGCGTCAATTTATGAAGAAATTGCAGGGAGCTGATCTCCTGAATATATATCTCCATAGTACGACTGTTCAACCATCTTCCGCGGCGACGCACAAGCTCGGCGTCTTCGCTGCACTGCAAAAGCCAGGTGGCTCCTCCTGCACGGAGAGAGCCCAAATCCAGCTTTCTTTCGCCTTGTCCTTCCCACTTGTTTGTACCCAGGCGTGCCATAATAGAATCGAATCTAGTCCTCAGAGTGGAAGCGCTGTAGGGCCACAACCTGCAGTCAAAGCCCAAACTGGCAAAAGCCAGCCGCACCACAGCCAAAAGGTCCGGCTGATCCAGTCTCGTAGACTGGTGTCGGGCAGCACGGAAACGTGTTTTAGGCTCCTGTATAGAAACGAGACAATATGGCACTGTAAAACCAACATCCTCTGGAAGCAACAAGTCACCTCTCGTTAAAGCCAGAGTTTCGCCAATTCTCATCAGCGAACCAAAAGTAAGTGCAAGACAACCCGCAACACGAGGCCACCCCCACAGAAGAGCAGTAGTGACTGCTGCCAACAGCACTTGCCAGGGCAGAGCAACGTGATGGCTGCGGGGCTCTTCTCTGAGCCAAGTGAAAGCCAGGTTCCAAGCAGGTTGCAGGCTGCGACGAAGGGCAGGTTCTCTTCCAGTAACAGCGTTTATAACTTCGGAGTAATGTGAATACGGCCAACCAGCTTCAAAGAGCTGGCGGCCATAGACACACAACCAGTTATTCAGCTTCTTCGTGACGCGGGGCTCCAGTTCCAAAAGCTCAGAAAAAGTGACACCCTGCTGTGACAACCAGTCCTCGAAAGCCTGTAGCAGCCGGTCACGGCGCTTCTGCGTAACAGGCTGCACCGGCCGCCCTTCAGCAAGCACCGTGGCAGCTCTTGACTTGGAGCGCTTCTCATCTGCAGCATTCCGCGGACGGAGGCCATGGCTAGGGGACGCAGCGACTAAAACCCCGAAAAGCCAAAGGACCCCGAAACCCCAGAAGACCCTGAACCCGAAAAGGAGAGGGCCCTCACCAGGGAAGCCAAGAGAGGAGTCGAAGAGCCTGGAGGAGCGGTGCCGCACACGCCAGCCAAGGTCAGGCCTGAAAGCAGGCGGAGCGCCGAGAAGGAGGCAGAGAAGCCGGGCCCAATTCGAAGCCCAGCGGCGCAACTTGGGCAAAGCCAGCCCTTCGTAAAGCTCGTCCGACGTCAGACCAGACCAAAAGCAAGACTGAACAGGCTCAGGCAAAGGAAGGTCACGCGTGGGACAATCGCCCGGATTAAGCCTGGTGGGCACAAAGTGGAAGGAGGGGTACAAGCCTCCGGCCAGGCACAAAGCACCGATCTTCCGAAGCACCGGCGCAAGACCTCTTGAAGGGCTGCGGCCCTTAGCACAAGCATGAAAGGCGACAGAGGAGTCGACCAACACAACAATGCGCGTAGGGCCGGAGGCAGCAAGCTTCTTAAAGAGGCGGAGAATGGAGGCAGTCTCAAGAATGTTGATGTGGGCTGTGGCCCGCCAACACCAAGCATCACCAGACCTCCAAGGAAGGGACAACACAACGTCATTCAGGACATGGCTCTCAAGACCGTCAGTGACAAGACGGTGGTGAGAAGCAACATGGGACGCCCGACGCAGGGCACGGTTAAACTCGTGGGCCAGAGCAGAGGCCAACTCAGGAGAAAAGCCGGCAAAAGCACGTGTGGAGGCGCCCCTGGGTTGTACAGAAGGAGGGTCGCAGGCACACAGGCAGCCGAGAGAAGAAAGATCGATGCCGTAGGCAAGGAACGAGTGGGAGTGACGGCAGCGACCCGAGTCGCATGAGCACGTAAACTAGACGGAGGCTCCCAAAGAGCAAAGCCGTTCCCACTCGGGCAGATGGCACATCACCGAAGTCGCTGGCTGAACCAAAGCACAAACAACCTGACTCTGAATGGCAGCGAAGACCAAAGACAGACAGCGCAAGGATTGAGGATGAAGGCCCTTGGGTGCCGAAGGCAAACGCCAGGAGGGCCAGCGACCAGCTTCAAAGTCGGAGACAGGAGGCGAGATCAAGAGGCTCCTCAACTTGCCATGCTGCATGAGATGGAGAAGCCACTCGAAGGTCCGAAGAGGGAGGAGATCGTAGGCAGGGCTGGAAGAAAAGTCAACCACAGGTCCAAGGCGCCTGCCACAACCAGCAGTGTTCTCACGCCTTGAGCCGAACCTTTTGAGCCTTGAGGGTTGAGGACAGGGTTTAAGGGAAAGTCAGACTTCGCAGGAAAATCAAAGCTTCCAAAACTCACATGCGCAATAGCAGAAGCTCCACGCCAATGCAAATGTCGTGAGAGGAAGAATCAGCAGTCCATCAATCTCAAGCTTGAAGCGTCACACAAAAGATGCCGTTCAGGAAGTCAGATGTTTTCACTCGGTGCGTCGAACTGATCCTCGTCGGCTGAAGCAATGCGCCACATGTTCACATGACGGTCGCAGATGCCTCACTTCCCCCGGTGTGGGAGGGCGGGTCACAAAAGAACTCGAGTCGTAACTCTGCTGAGGAGCGATCTCATTGGCACTGTACACATGATCAAGCTGCCTTGCAAAACACGCTGTTCCACTGAAGTAAAAACTTTCAATCACAAATCTTCAATCACATGTCCGCAGGAAAGTCCAAGCGTTCTGAGATGCATTCCCCCCCCACCCCCCCTCAAGGCTCCCGAACACACTTTTGGTCAGGCCCAAGCAGCGTGTTCTCACGCCTAACTGCGGTTCAGGCAAGACTCGGGCATCGCAACGAAGTCCCGATCTGCGTCCAGTAACGTCTTTGGTTGTCGGTGTGAGACCGAACCTAAAAGGTCAAACATGAAGCTACAAGCAGAGGACGTGTGACAACTGTACAATCCAAGGTGCTTGAAGCTGAGGCATGAAAGACCAAACAAAGAGTCGTTGAGGCCAGATTAGCCGAACATGGGAAACTAAGGCTCAGGAGAGCCGAGAAGAAAAGTGAGCCTTTGGCTCGGGTTTGCTAGAAGGAGAGGTGCAGGGCTACACAGCAAGCACAAACTGCCTAGCGAGAGTCTAAGCAGCATCGAAGTGACGTGCGGAGCAGCTGTACACCTCTACGGCTTCAGTTGGACTCGACGTAGGAACTCAGAGGGACACAGCAGCTCGCCTCAGCCAGCAGCCCACGCCCCGCAGCACGCCACCGCAGCCAGCAGCCAGCGGCAGCAGCCAGAAGAAGTGGAGCAGCACGTAGTTCCCCGAGAGAGCCACCGTAGAAGCCGTCAACGATGCAAATGTTCAGTGTTGTAGCGAGTTTCACGGATCATCGTGAATGAGACGGGCCGGCCGCCTCGCACGAAGGTGCTGTGCCAAGACATTGGAGGCACCAGCAGAAGCCAGGATGGCCCCCCGCTCCCAAAGCGCTGCACGGTGAAGCTCTGCATGCCAGCTCACCCTGCCCGATCCACGAGCCCGGTGCTCGCGAATGCTGTTGGCCGCCGCATCGGCCCGGTCGTTGAGGTCCCTGCAGCGATCAGCCGTGAGGCCCCAGGGAGCAGTCCAGTTGGGCCGCCGACCATGTGCAGGAGTCCACGAAAGCTTCAGGTCCAAGCCACCGGCACGCACATCACGGAGTAGCCTCGCAGCCTTGTGAGCCAGTAAAGGCATGGAGCACGCCTCAGGGTGAGCCACCGCCTGAAGAGCAGAGTTGCAATCCACCAGGATGCCAACCTGACAGCCTGGGGCCAACTGTGCACGAGAGATCGCTTCGAAGAGGGTCGTCAAGGTGAGGAGCTCACATCGGAAGGCCGACTGGTCCTCACACGCATCACCGAAGACGAAGGTGCCGTCGCCGCTTCCGAAGATCACGGCACAGCCGCCGACATCAAACTTAGCACTGCCATCGGTCGCGATGAGCAGACGCTCGCCCACAGTAGCGAAGTTGCGAAGATGCGCCACAATGCTCTGAAGGGTGTTTTCAAAGTCCGAAGCTGCAGGAGCTGCAGGGTACTCAGAGATTTCGGCCGCAAAGAGCCGTTCACCAGCACGGGTGGAAGGAGGTGCGAGACCTTGCCGCAATCCCGTCGTTGAGGCGCAACACCAGGTGAGATGCGCCCGGCTGGGCTGCAAGAGGCCACAAACACACGCCGTGGTGTCGGGTGAGCTCATCTCCAGCCGTTTGCAGTGGTACCAGATGGAGCCGCCCGAGCCCAGTGCTGCAAGGCGAACTTCACGTGTAGGCTCAGCCGCGACTGCAAGGCGGTGACCTTCAAGCGCAAACCGAGCACTGCGAAGCGGGGCTCCCAGGCTGAGACCACGGGCCAACGTTGCATCATCGCGGTGGCCACGATTGCGGATCCGCCCACACGAATGCACGCCCTGCCGCTTGTAGTGGTCCACAAGCCAGCGCTTGACCACATCAAAGGATTCCCAGCCAAGGTGGCACTGACGGAGGGTGCCCGAATCGTCGAGCCGTGCCAGGATGGCGCCATTGCCTTGGACCTGCCAGCCTAACCTTTGCACAACCGCCGCCGCACCAGGGAGGAAGCGACGCCAGTCACCACAAGCAACATCAAGCCCAGCCGTGTCGAGCCAGGCCGGGGGCCGAGCCTTGAAACGCCAGGCAGCCCGCAGGGAAGCCCAGTCCGCCGCCCATTCAGGGTCCAAACTCCAGCCAAAGGAGGCACACAGCAAGACTTTAGGAGACTCGAAGGTGGCGTGCTTTTGCAGGACCGCACAAGTGGAGTGCCAGACGTCGCGCAAGCAGTCGCGGTCCGGGCAGGCGACACCACCAGCCCAAAACATGGCCGAGTGGACCAGTTGCAGCACAATGCGACGGAGCTGGGGCACCGCCCCTCCCAGGAGCTTGAGGAAGCGAAGGCGATGCAGGAGCAAGCGTGGGCTAAACTTAAGGAGCCCCAGGGCACCCTCCTGCATGTCGAGGGTGATGCCCAGCACCTTCAAAGTAGTCACGCGTGGGTAGCTCCTGGCACTGGCCCACTGATCGAAAGTCCCGACATCGGGTGGACACACCACAGCACACTTGCTGGCACGGCACTGGAAGCCGAAGGCTTGGTCAAAGGAGTCAGAAGCCCTCAATGCCACATCCATGGCCCCAAGAGGGTCCGCACACGTGCAGGAAGGCCACAGCACCCGGTCGTCAATGAAGATGAGGCAGTCGGTGCGTCCCTTGGCAAAGGACTGGACCCACATGGCCCAGATATGGCCGACCGCAACCGCGGCCACTGGGGAGAGTGGGCATCCCTGCGCCAGGCCCCGCGCCGGGCTGCCCCATGCACTGCTGGACCGGCCCTCGTGCAGAAAGAGCCTCGAGGCATCCTGGTAGAAGGAGGCTAAGAGCTCAGCGAGGCCAGCAGGAGCACCAAGGTGCCGGAGCACCATACCCACCGCCTGGACATCAAGAGAGTCGAAGAACCGCGTGAGGTCCTGCTGGCAAAAGACTTTGCCGCCGCTCTGCCACGCATGAAAAAGCCGGGCATGAGCGTCGCCCGGGCCTCTACATGGTGCACCGCCCAAGGTGTGGTGGCCCAGCCATGTGTCCATCCACGGCAGCACATTGCGAGAGATGCAGTGGGCACCCGCTCGCCAGATGACAGGGCACAAGGCGATCGGTCGGTATTCATCCAGGCGCTTCGGCACCGGGCAATCAGTGCCCGGCGCCAGAGTCGAGGAACGTACTTCGTGGAGAGCACCGCATTCCACAGAGTGGCCGCCGCTTCCCACCACGGCACTGGGAGGCGGAGCAGAAGCTCCGCTGACCATCGGTCAGGGCCCATCGCTTTCCCCCGCATTGCCTTGGTGGCCCGCATCAGAGCCTCAGCTTCGACCTGGAGCACAATGTCCGATTGCGGCCCGCCCGGGACACGGTCAAGGATGCGTTGCACGGCATCGAAGTTGACAGGGGACTCCGGCTTCCAGTGCTGCAGCCACACTTTACCATGTTCCTCGACAATAGAGGCAGGGTGAACAGAGGAAGGGACACCAGCATGGGCCTGAGGAGATTGCTCCATGGCCAACTGATGGTCAGCTTTGCGCTTGACCCAGGCGAGGGCACGAGAAGGGTCCTCCTCAACACGGCAGCGCCACCTGTGCACTCTGGCCTCCGTCTCCTGCTGCTGAAGCTCAGCATGCAAATGAGAGATCACCTGGGTGGCTCCTGCAAGGTTGGCAGCATGTATCACAGGGAGGTCGGGGAAAGTGGCACGAAGGAGCCCAGCCCGGCGGCCCACCGCACGCCACAGCTTCTGACAGTGGGGCTGTTGCCGCAGTTGGTGCAATTGCCCAAGCAACTTGCGAGATGAACGGAGGGACTGGGACTCATGACCCTGGGGGCCGACACGATGGTGGGACTCGTGGCGGGCACAAGGGAGCCAGTGGTCGCTCCTGCGGGCACCAGAGGCATCGAAGAGCGAAGTGGCACCCAGCGTGCGCTCGGCCACGTCTGACAAGAAAGCCCAGGCTTCATCAAGAGCCCCACCTGCAATAGAACTCTCAAAGTGTGCAGCATCCCAGACCCTACCAAAGTTAGACAGGATGTCTTCAGTGGCCGTGGCAGGGAGCTCACGAAATTTAGGCATGGAGAAGCTGTCGGCACGGCTCAGGCACCGCGTCTCGTAGAAGACACACCCGTGGTCCGAAAGGTGCGGGCGTTCGAACTGCTTGACAGCCGTCGCAATGATTGACCAATGGGCCAGGCCAAAATCAATGCGCCGGGTGCGCGTGGGATTTGTTGGGCCAGCTTGGGTCCAGTCCGCCTCATCCAGAGACCGGAGCTCGCCATCGCACAACAGCTGCACCACAGCTTGCTCAGACTGGTCAACATTGAAATCGCCGAGCAAGATGTAGGGGCCGCCGAAGGTCGCAGCTGCACGCCTAACCTCACCTAAGGCCTGGGCTGTGGCAGCTGGCTGACCAGGGAAACCGTAGAAGGCCACCACAAGGGCGATGCACTTGCTGCCAGCAGCCTGCATCTCAAAAGCACCCGCAGCACAGCGCGCAGCCACATGAGGAGGGAGCTTAAGGTTCACCCGATGCATGGGGAGGGAGGCGACTAAGGCTACCCTATGCACACCCTTGGCAGCATCGATGTCGCTGAGAACAGCCCGATAGCCATGGGCACGCCAGCGCTCACCAAAACCCTGGGCCGACAAAGGGTTGATGTCAGCCTCCTGGAGAGACAAGAGCTCAGCCCCACACGACTGGAGGAAGTCGGCACACAGGTCCACTTTGGAGATGGCCGTGCGGTTCGCATTGATGCTCAAAAGCTTGACGAACACGGCGAGGAGGGGATTCGCATGGAGATGGCAAGCTTGGCAGCCGCGGCAGCACGGAGCACCTGGGAGCAGAAGTCGGGGTCACCTCCGGCACGCCGGGCCCACGCCTCGATGGCATCAAGTTTTTGGATCCGCTTCTGGGTGTTGCTCTGCGACTTGCACCGGCCCTCGCTATGCTGCTTGGCGGCAGCCAGGTCCCTGGTGCACTCACCGCACCGGAGGCACTTCCAACCATGCTCAAGGAGGACATGCTTGACCCGGGTGCTGCGTTTCTCACACCTGGCTCGAGGCCACACAAAGAGCTGCATCTGGTCCCCAAAGCGAGGGGTCCTGACTTGAGCGAACACGGCCTTGGTGAGGTTGCGCTGGCGGCACCCTTTGGCATGCACCTGGCGATCCTTGGGCCCGGTTTGCGGGAGTGCCGCAAGACGCTGCCACTCAGCCTTGGAGACCTCGGGGTGGGCCTGTGCACGATGCTGGTTGCGCAGGGCATAGTAGGAGAATCGAGAAAGGTCCTTCCGAGTCTCATGCGTGATGCCCTTGTTGCAGAAAGGGCAACACCAGATGAACTGAGCCCTTGGGCCGCAGACCCGCGTGAGCTTGGGACGCCCGATGTCCGGCTGCAGGCCCTGCCCCTCATGGGCACGCTGGTAGTGGTTGTGGCGGATGTGGTAGTACTGGTGGTTGCTCGTGGCCTTGCGCTTGTAAGGGCACAAGTTGCACCGAAAAGTGAGGTCAGCCGGTGCCGTGGCATGGGCCAGCCAAGGGCAGCGCTTCGGGGGCACACGAGCTCGCTCAAACTCGGATTCATCGAAGGCCTCGATAGTGCCAGTAGAGGTGCAGGTGAAGACGGACGAAGTGCACAGCTCTACCGCCTTGCGCTTGGTGCCTGAGGGCCTTGCCTGGGCCGTGGCCTGTGATGACCTCGCCTGTGGCTCGCCCCTGGGCCTGATCTGGGAACCATGCAATGCCTTTGCCTTGCACCTGGCACTGGGTGGGCACGGCCGGGAAAGGGCCTGCACCTTTGCCTGCGACGACACCCGGCTGCCTGAAGACCTTGCCTGTGACACCTGTGACCTGGGCCGCCTACCTTGCAAAGAGGGCTGGGCTTCGATCGAGGGCCGCCCCGCAGCACTCCCCGAGGCGCTCGCCGGCATCGAGGTGGTCCAGACGGATGCCGGGCGAGCCTGGGATTTTGCCCCTTCGCCTTCCATGACCGAGGTCCACTGAGAGGATGGCTGGGATCGAACACAGGCAGCAGAGGAGGCAGTGAAGACCGATGGGGGCCCACGGCCACCTGCACGCAGCCCAAAGACGGGTCCAGCTGTGATCTGGGCATACTCACTGGGATACTTCTTGTGACCCTCAGGCGGGAGCATGAGATCAACGTGGTTATCCTCGTACCACAACACCAGCATCTTGGCAGCTTTGCTATGGAAGGCGTAAGGAGCAAAGTTGAGGCCCGCCGGCAGCACGACGATTTTGATGTCCAGCACACGGCCCAGGGCCCTCAGCTCGACATCCGAGCAGTATGCCCCCTCCTTCTCCATAAGAGTGAGGTAGGCCGGGAAGTCCCGGTCCTTGACCGGCTCACTGTCCGGCCCTTTGCCGTCCCATTCCTTCTCGTACTGGGTGGCGTGCCGGCGCATGTGTTCGACCATTTGCGCACGGAGCATGCGCGGGTGATTGGGCCGAGAGTCACCAAGCCATTGAAGGCCGAGGCTTAGTGCGTGCAGCACGCAGGCTCCGTCACGAGGGCATGCCTTGAGCTGGAGGTCACCTGGCTTGGTGCGCACCTCCTGCTTGACACGTTTCTGCTGGGGCACTTCCTTGCCGTCCTCGCCCGTAGCCAGCTCCCCCGTGGGAGGTTTGACGATGGTGGCAGCGACAGGCTGCTCGAGAGCAACGACCGGGACGGCCTTCGAGGCGAGAGGCTTCTGCTTCTTGGAGACGACACGGAAAGGTGCCAGCGTTGCCCACAAGGACAAGGGCTTCTCCTGATGCTCGACGACGAACGGCACCAGGTCCGTGTCTGCGGTTGCAGGTTGCCCGCGGAAGCGAAAGCAGGACCCGAGGCGAGTGCGCCGATGCGACAGGATGGTGTACTCAGTGAAGCGTGTGGCCAAGAGCTGGCCGACGGCATCCACATCCCACTCGTGGGGCACACCATCGATGTGCCAGATGCGCACCGTTGCTTCTCCAGCTGCCATGGCACTTCGCCACGCCAATCGCCCCCCATTGACGACCAAACCCAGGCTAGAAGCCTGGCGCAGGGCACGTTCAAAGTAGGCGTCCGCCTTCTCGCCGGGGAGCTTCTCGATCCATTGGAGCTTCGCCCGGGGCCCTGAGGTGCGAGCGGCATCCACGAAGACACCGTCCTTGCCAGAGTGGGCCAGGATGCCCTCAATGTCTGCCTTCGGAATGCGAACAATGCCAAAGTACTGCTCATGAGTGTCGTTGCGCTGCTTTTCCAGGACCCAGGCAAAAGTGTCGAGCACCTTGATCCTTTGGGCCGCGACCCAGTCTACAGCGGCCTTGGAGGCGTTGCCCCCGAAAGCCTTCCAAGTGTCAGCTGAAGCGAACTGCTTTGGCACCTTAAAGTAGACGACTGCACTTTCAGTGGGTTTGATCTTGATGGACGTTTGGCTCAGGCCGGTGGGCTGCGGAGCATGGCCACTGGCACCTGCAGACGTGAGCTTCTGGACCTTAGCAGTCCTGAAAACCAGGCGATCCCCAATGGTGCCCGGAATGCGCTGGGCCTCCTCATCCTTGGATAGGAAAACAAGCAGGGCCTTGAAGCTCCGCCCGCTCCCCCGCAGAATGTTCGTAGCAAGCGTAACCTGGTCGGCCGAAACAAAGACTACAAGTTCGAGGACCTTGCTGGCATCAGCCTTGTCAATGAACTCAGCTAGGGCAGCATACTCGACGACCGGAGCGTCCCAATCAGATTTTCGAAGCGTGAAGGCGCCTTCCGGAGCCTTGCGCCGGACGATCTGCCAGCCATCACCGGCTTCCTGCCCGCCTGCCTCACCGCAGCCGCCCTTGCCCTTGCCCCGGCGTTGACCTGACTCGCCTGGGCCACCGCGCTGGGCCACCTTGGCTGGGCCAGACTTGTCTCCAGGCTTGCCCTTGCCTTTGGCTGCGCTCTGGCGGCCACCTGCACACTCGCCGCCCGAGGCGTCGGGGTTGCCACCTGGGTGGCTCGTGGCCTGCTTGGCCTTACGTTTCCTCTTGCGCCTGCCCTTTGGCTCAAGCTGCACGTCTGGATCACCGGACGGCCGGGCAGCAGCCAAGCCCCGGCCGAGATTAAGCGACGCCAGGGCCTGCTTTACTGCCTCGTCAACTGCCTTCTGGATCTGCTCCTTGATCGACTTCATGATGCTATCGCCAAGGCTATCCCCAAGGTTGCCAAGGTCAAGGTTGAAACCAGGGCCAGGGTGAGAGGCCTCGCCCAGGCGGCATCCCCTCTTCCAGTCATGGCACACACTAAGCATCGGCTCACCTGCAGGGGCCCGGCGGCCTGTCACACAGCACCTAGGTGCACACTCAAACCCTAGGGGGCCTAGCGGCGCCGGGGCCGGCTGCTGGCGTCGCGGAGGACCTAGAACCCAAGAGGGGAAAGGGGGATGGCATCCAGCACCTCGGTTCGTAAGCTCAGCAGGGCCCGGGTGCGAAGCTTCGCCGAACCTAAACCCCAAATGCCAGTTCCAGGTAATCACTGCCGGTGGGCCTCGCGGACCCGGGTGCTTTGCCTCACCCACACGGACACCTTGCAGGAATGCAAAGCAGCGCTGGAGAGCAGGAAGCCCAAATTGCACACACACCGGGAGGCACTGAAGGGATTGCTGCTCAGGCTGCACATGATCCACACTGGCACTAGGATATGCATGCGCTTGGGGCACCGTCCAGATGGGGCCGCCAAGAAAATCCGTGCCACAGCTCTGCTCGATCACACTGCCACCTTGGGCCGTGGCGCCCAGGGGGCCCCCGAGGAAGTCCACACCTGCCGGTTCGCAAGAGGCAGGGGACTGACACTGACACAGGCCGAGAGCTGCAGTACCGAGGCCATGGCGGCAAGGAGAGCTACTCTCGGAGGGGGCCCCGAACGGGCCGGTCTTAGAAAACATGTTACCAAGGAGGCAGGGAGAGGCCGGGCTAGGTGGCTCTTTGTCCTTCCACGGATCTTCTTTGATTTTTCGCGGTTCTCGGGTCGGGGCCCTTACGCTACTACATCTGGCCGCCGGCTGCAAAGGAAGAGCAGCGTCGCCATGGTTGGTCGCCTCCACTTCGGAAGGCCCAGCCAGCTCCGCATTCTCCTCAATCTCGCCAGCAGCAGGCTGCGTCACCATTTCAGCGTCCGCACCAGCACCAGGTCGCCAACCAGAAGGCGGCAGCCCTGCTGCCACTTGCTCCCGGCTGCCCCGCTGCTGCTGGACATTTGCATCGCGATAGGCCTCCGCCGGAGCAAGGCCAAAGTCCCCGTCAGCAAACCACAGGGTAGTGCTTGGGAAATGTCCCATCGCCTGGAGGCGCTCCACCCAAGGTGGGTCGCCATCACACCGCTTTGTCAGCTGCTCGGTCCAGAGAAGAACGAGAGCTTCACGTACACGAAAGAGCTCATCCACTAGCACAGCCGATCCCACAACTGCACTGGCATCCTCATTGAGCCTTTCCAGGAAGTCTTCGATAGAAGCATGCTCACCCTCAAGCATAGCTTTGAGAACATAGTTGCGCGGCGCAACTCCCCTGAACTTTCTGTAGCTGACAGGTAGGATCAGCTGAGTACTCGACGTCGCGGCCTCCATGGCCGCCAAATCCATCATCCTTTTCCGCTCAGCACCCACAGCGCCCCCCGAAGAAGGAGCCATGGCACAGTCGAGACAGACTTAGCCACCGAGCCTACCTACGGTGTTGTCCAGCTTGGAACTCGCGGAGTTCCTGTCTCGGGCCCAAGCTGCGTGTTCTCACGCCTAACTGCGGTTCAGGCAAGACTCGGGCATCGCAACGAAGTCCCGATCTGCGTCCAGTAACGTCTTTGGTTGTCGGTTGTGAGACCGAACCTAAAAGGTCAATCATGAAGCTGACAAGCAGAGGACGTGTGACAACTGTACAATCCAAGGTGCTTGAAGCTGAGGCATGAAAAACCAAACAAACTAGAGTCGTTGAGGCCAGATTAGCCGAAACATGGGAAACTAAGGCTCAGGAGAGCCGAGAAGAAAAGTGAGCCTTTGGCTCAGGTTTGCTAGAAGGAGAGGTGCAGGGCTACACAGCAAGCACAAACTGCCTAGCGAGAGCCTAAGCAGCATCGAAGTGACGTGCGGAGCAGCTGTACACCTCTACGGCTTCAGATGGGCTCGACGTGGGAACTCAGAGGGACACAGCAGCGCGCCTCAGCCAGCAGCCCACGCCCCGCAGCACGCCACCGCAGCCAGCAGCCAGCGGCAGCAGCCAGAAGAAGTGGTGCAGCACGGAGTTGTTTCGAAGCTGTTGAAAGACCAACTAAAACAGTTGGACGAATATTCCCCAATTGATATGTGGGGAAAATCAGAAATATGTCACCGTCGCAAATATAAATGCCCATCAATCAACGATGTACATGTTGCAACTGAAGATGCAAGACACTCCGCGCTCGACCAATGTTTTAACAGCGAAGCTCGCCGGTAAAGGTTGTGTGAAAAGAGGAGGCCACCGCAAGGAGATACACACCTTGCAACAATGAAGTTGCATTTCGCAACCTCAATCTGCCCCTAGGAGTGGGTGGGTGGGTTCAAGAAAATTTCACGGTGACTGCAGCAGAGCCACACGACTACAGGCACACGACATGGATTCTCAAGGCATCTTCGTAAAGAGATGCAAAGTGAGAAAAAGGAAAACCCGTGTGCCAAACCCCCCACGTGAAATTAAAGGACAAAGCTCTGTGAAAACAGAAAATGTTTTCGTGATAAAGGCACACGAAAACGAAACTCAGATTCTCAAAAACTCACTCCGATGGACACGTCCACCTCGCGAGTTGTTTCGAAGCTGTTGAAAGACCAACTAAAACAGTTGGACGAATATTCCCCAATTGATATGTGGGGAAAATCAGAAATATGTCACCGTCGCAAATATAAATGCCCATCAATCAACGATGTACATGTTGCAACTGAAGATGCAAGACACTCCGCGCTCGACCAATGTTTTAACAGCGAAGCTCGCCGGTAAAGGTTGTGTGAAAAGAGGAGGCCACCGCAAGGAGATACACACCTTGCAACAATGAAGTTGCATTTCGCAACCTCAATCTGCCCCTCTTCGAAGAATGACGGAATGCTACTTCCATGGATCTCTGGTCGACAACTTTGTGGCCTTTGAGCGCGATGCCGGATCCTTCTGAGGTGGGGCCCCTCGCTTACGCGATCTCCACTCCGCGATATCTTGATAAAGCGAAGTTCCCAATTCAAGCATCTCCTTCATGATCACCGCTTGGTAATCCTTGAAAGAGAATCGAAGCCTCAACGCAGGATCGAAGCTTTTGAAATCTTGATTTGTTAAAGCATCGGCCAAAGCGTTCTGTAACCTCGGTGCCCAGTGAAGCTCGAGTGACAAAGCACGCCCTTGAAGAACCGTCGCCAGTTCCATGAGCACTGCAACCAGTGGGAAAGAAGTCGTCAGCCAACGAGCCGTGAGCAGACTGTTACCCCGGTTGTCCGTCGCAGCACTGCAAATGAAACTCGCCTTCGTGTTGGGCGGAGCTTCAAACAAGATCACTCCCACCAAAGTCGCAAGTAGCTCGAGTGAAGCAATTGCACGATAAGACTGGCCTGCCATGTGAAACCACGGGGCATCCACATGAGAAATCTTCTCGGCGAACCATTGGCATTTGCGTGGATCTGCGGACTGTCCCGAAGCCCACCCTCCGATCCACATCTGATCTCCCTCAGCCTTTGCGTCCGTGCGGAAAAGCTCCACAGTGGCGCGCCCCTTCCGGGGCACATAAGCTGTGCGAAGATCTTTTAAGAAGAATTGTTCGAGAAACGAAAGAATCAAGACGACTGCCTTCGGGAGTTTCAAAACATGACAATGCCTCACAGCAGCTACCCAAGCGTAAAGCGGACCTAAGAAAGGGCGCAGCAGAGGCAAAACAGTCAGGCCGAAAGAAAGCCTCCCGACCACCGCTCCCATATCAGCAATGTTCACGAAGCCGTCGGCCTTGACTTTCCGTATCCAGCAAATCATCCAATCCGAGCGTGACCTGGAGATGCCCAGGAGCCTTTGATGCGCTGCAATGGAAAATCCAATCCAGCCATGCTCGGCTCCACCTCGGAATTTATGCCAAGCGAAGGGAACTCCCAGAATCTCCAGAAGGAAGATCGATGCCAAGATTCGTGGCAGGCCCTGAGCGGATTGCGTAAGCCAGATCAAGTCATCCACATAAGTTAACAGAGTGGTTGCGTCCTGACCATGACAATAGTAAAGAAGTCTCCCGAGGCCAGCAAACAAGCGATACCACCAGTAGGACGCGCTGGAGATGCCGAATGTCCCGACCGTATTCAAGAAGACGCGATCCTTGTTACGGGCCCGGCACGCTTGCCTGGCCCAGTCGGCCCTCCGCACAAGGACCAGCCGATGTGCACGGCTGATGTCCCCCGAAAGCGAGAAGAAAGCACTGGGGAGCTCCTCCAGGGCAGTAGCAAGGTCCCCTCCGGTAGGAGAGCTCTGAGCATCACGGACCTTGATGCGATCATTCACATGTTGCCCGTGGGTCCCATCGTGGACCACCCTCACCGAGTCGTCATCTTTGGGTATGGCACCCAGAGATGCCACTGAGAGCGCGTCGCCGAACTCAGCACGAGCCTCCTCCACTGACATCTCCACCATAGCGCCCAACGAAACCTCCTTGGCAAACTGCTCTTCAATCTTCGCCTCGTGACCGCGGGCAGAAGGATAATTGGCGCGGAGCTCCTCCGAAAGTAGATCCTCGGCACCTTCGAAGGTTCTGTGCTTCGTCTTTCTGAAGAAGAGAGCAGGGGTCCTCGGGAGTCTAGTATCGACACCCAGCGGAACGCCCGCGGCAAACGAGCAGGATGATTTCGTGTATCTCCTCCAATCCGGATCCCCTGCCAAGCGCAGCAGCTCCCCAATGGCCTCCAAGTAAAATGGCTGCCGCTCCGGCACGTGGTCCAATGCCTCGCGACTCCCAGCCCCACGTAACCTGCTAAAGAGGAGGTCGCGACCAGCCTTGAGCAAATCCGGATGAAAGGGGGAGCAAGAAGCTCGACCAGTCGCCAGCTTGCAGATTTCCCGCTTCACATCCAGAGAGTCAGTCAGCAGCTTGAGCAAGCCATCCATGAGCCCCTTGTGTAGTGAGAGATCAAGATCACTGTCTCCAGCGGGCCTCCGATCAGGGGGCCAGCGGCCCGGCGACGCCAATCCATGCCCATCGGCAAACCACCTCGAGCGACCCATGAGTTTGGTCTTAAGTGGCGGGCCCCAACCCAGCTTGCCCGAGCCGTAGCCAGGTTTCGCCACTCCATCCTCATCTTCCTCCGAAGTGCTGCCAGCTTCTCCGTCAGATGCCACATCGTCGTCGAACTTGTCCTTAGGAAGATCACCCCAAAGGTCCTTCGCCCCCGGAGCATCGTCGTTATCTTCCAGGAGTCTCTCAATCGGAGGCCGGTCCGTAGCTGAGACTTGCGTCGGTGTGCGAAAACCCAGCGAAATCAGAAAATCCAAATCCTGAGCGGCCATGTTCTCACCGAAACGGAGTGTAGGCCACGAGAACAGTCCTGCAGCCTTTCCACTCCATAGTGCAATGAAGACGCCGGGCGTCAAACACAGCAAAGGTGCCGGCTGTGGGAAGCACATCTCCCAGCTCCGAAAAGGCATCGAAAGGACAAGGAACAGACCCTGAATCCGAAGAAACCCAAACCCCACCCCCCCCAAACCCGGAGAGACCTGCCACAAGGTTGCAGGTACCCTGTTGATTCCCCAGGTCACGGTGGGGAAGAGTACGGAGATTGCGAAAGAGAGCCACTGCCATAAACTGAAAACCTTGCTTAAGGGAATCCACGAAACGACAAAGGGCCTTTGTCACTTCAGGGAATTGCCTCGTGGCTTTCCGCACTCCTAGAAGACCACCGCCGACAGCGTAGGAACCCACGGTGAAAGCCTTGGAGCCTTCTTGTAGCTCTCCTCTCGGAGGGCTGTCAGATGGCAGCATGTCCAGGAGTCTCAAGAGCTGCTGTTTCGTCGGGACATGCCATGAAGAAGCCAACGCCTCCGGATCGGAGGAAGAAGCAGAGCTCGACGAAGAAGAGAAAGCATTCTCTGAAGTATCCTTCCCGGCCCGTAAAGAAGAATCCCCCTGTTTCGAGGCCGAGAAGGGTGTCCACGCCAGCCAGGCCAGTTTCGCAACAGCTCGGCAAAGAGCTGCGGGGTAAACCGAAGAGGCCAGTGCCGCTCCATGATCGTGACCGCAACTACGAGGAAGCGGACCGCGATAGTGACCTTCATGATCTATAATGGGCCAGCCTTGCACGCCCAAGGAACCCAAGTTGGGCCAAGTACCTGCAAGGCGAGTCGGTCTTCGTGTCGGGGCCCCATAGGAGCACTGTGTCAAAGCCACAGAAGAGGCCTGCACACGCAAGAAGAACTTCTTAGTCTCGGCCCAAGTCCAGATGGAGGCTGGAATGCCTCGCGAGGTGGCGCCGAGGTGCTCCGGATGTTCCCAAAGCCATGGAATCCGCATAGAGTCCGCCTTATGTGCAAGCTCCAAGGCCCGCTTGATATGACGAGTGCCCGTCTGGGCCTTTTCCTTCAAGGTGCCTCGAAGCCAGGGAAAGCCCTCGGGCCAACGTTCGTCGCGCAATGGAGGTGACCCAGAAGAAGAAGTAAAGCGGCTCCGATGAAACGAAAAAGAAGGAGGGGACAGGAACAGTAAGTTGTACCGTGATTGTCCAAAGTCATGCAGCAATGCTTCCCAGCGAGATTCGCCGAGATCGCCCTCAAGGCAGGACATATCAAATTCCTCCACATGAAAAGCTTGGCCATGCGATTCTTTCGCGAGCCAACTTACCAGGTCGCCCTTAAAGGGCGGGCCAGCGTACACATAGAGCATGCAAAGAATGCCAGGTTCCAACCCAGCCTCATCTTCATCCACCGTGCTAGCAGCCTCAAGTCAGTTGCCCCCGGTAGGGCGCTTCACCATCGGGCAATTGAAGTAAGGATGCGAGGTCGAAAGACACCGCTGGCAAACATGTTTGAAGCGGCACTGATCATTTGTGCAGCCACCCTTTCGGTTGAACTTCCAACAGATGGGCTCGCCGTTAGCATCTTTAGTCAACTTGCCACGATGCTCATTGGGATCGGCTTGCTGCTTCAGCTGCTGATTCCGAGCGCCACGCCCTTGAGAACCGCGTCCTTGATTTCCACGGCCCTTCCCACGACCACGGCCGGGCCGCTCCACCCATGAATTGGGCATATCATCACTCTGCCGGGCTGTGACATTCAGCGTGAACGGAATGATGAGATGTCGCTGAAGGACCTCAGTGTCCACCATAGCCCGGCTGAATGCAGCTTCGAGAGTTGGCACCTCACCATCCCTCAGCCACTTGTACGCCGCCTTCCGGGCCTCATGTTCGAACTGCAGGATCAAAGACCAAGTGGGCTTGCGGCCGTCACCAGTAAGCAATCCTGCCACCTGCGACCCGAGGATGTAGTCACTGAAGCGCCTGAAGATATCAGTCAGGTTCCTCGAAAGCCAAGGGCGGCTCGAGTGCTTGGTAGCCAAGAAGTCCCAAGCTAAGCCGATGCGCCGGTGACGAAGTCGCAGCTCCTCGGGAGTTTGAGGCAAAGAGGTTAAGGTTTTGCCCGGCTTCACCTTCAAGACATTCGTCATCGGATCGATGACCGCCGAATAAGTCTCGAGTTCACTATCCTCCAATGAAGCGACTTCTTGAAGGTTTTCAACGATTGGTTGATTTGATTCGATCTGCTCCAGCTTCGCAGCCAAAAGCGAACGCGAGGGCACTTCTTTGTCCTTGAGCTTTCCCAGGACTGTCTCGACAGCCACTCTCATGCTGTGTTGCTCATTAGGTTGCAGCAACCTCTGCTGGGTGCCCAATCGAGCTTCCGCGCGATTCTTCTCACTGACCTCCAGATGAAGTTTCACAGCCTCCCATGCACTGAGGATGCGAGCCATCTCCAGCCTTTGGGCGACGCCGTCCTGATACGGTAAAGGGAGGTCAGCAGCCAGGGCCCCCCGCACCTTTTCGCGGTCCTCATCAAGCCCGGCAAATAAGGGGATCGAAATGATCCCCAAGGCCCCAAAACGAGCCTGCCACTTTGGTTCCACCTCAGCCTGATCCAGGTGGAACCGGAGATCGGTAGTCAGGCGTTCCAGATTTGCAAGCTGCTCGGGCGTCATTGGGTCCAGAACAATCTAGCTTGGGCCCATCCGAAGTTGACCAGACCGGCCCCCTTCTGTCTGATCGGTTCCTGTGCAATTGCACAACCGATCAAGCTGCGCACACGAAGTCTTTGTTTCCAACTCCATCCGATGACGCATTGTGCAGCGAACAAGACAATCACGACCGAGGGAACTTCCCCGATCAAAGTCGATAAGCACGACTTCCAATCCGCATGTTGAACCATGGAATGTAATTTCCACGAATCAACATCTTGACACCACTGCAAGCAAACAGCATGTTGAATCGCGGAATAAAATCTCCACAAACGATCCCAGCCTACAAAGGCTCCAAAGAAATGTAAAACACACGATAAGATCACCGACACAGCCCCACGATAGCTCGGTGCAGCCTTCTTGTCACAGGCGACCCAGTCCCACTCTCAGGAACTGGAGCTGCTACTGTCGGAATGATCCTCGAGCGACGTGCTCGACGAGCCTTCATCTGAAGCCTCAGCCTCCTCAGAAGGAATCACTGCTGAGGGTTCCGGCTTGAAACAGTGTTTGCACTCAGTATCATACTCGACCCCCTCTAAGGAGTCGTAAAACTCGCAACGGATCAGATCACTTGGTTTGGTCCCGCAGCCGCCCTTTCGATGAAGTCGTCGAAGCGACCTCTTGCCCAAAACAGCCACAAAGAATTTAAAGTCCTGTGCAGCAGGTCCCGGATCAGCCGCCGGTGCCGGGCGATCGACCATAGGCAAAGTTGGGCGACTGCTAATAAAGGACAATCTCCATCCCATCCAAGAGGCAGGAGTAAGCAAGGACTCGGATAAGCCCCTCGCAGCTTCCTCTCCGCAACCGTTGTCCTGAAGCCGCTCCTGAGCTTCACTAACCCCGACCTTGCAGAGTTCGATTGCAGTTGCAAGCGCATACACGACAAATGCCTGCAGTGAGCTGACCACTTTCCATGCGGATCTCACATACACATCAGCGGCTTCCACGATATGCCACCGTCCAAGATAGTCTCTCCTCTCCCGGTCGATCCCAGCCCAAGCCGCCAAAGTAGACATGCAGCTTCTCTCCGAATGTTCAGTGAAAACTCTGATCAATTCAGCATCCAAAAGCTTAGCGTCCGAGAGAAACCAATCCCCCTCATAATATGCAGGAGACCTCAATGAAGCCAGCACCAGCCTCGACATCGCCGCCAAATCGTTGTACGAAGCCAGCACCGGCCTGCAGCCCTGAAGATTGCGGGTGGGGCGCGGGACCATGTAGTCCCGCTTAAAGCCAAACTCAGCTCCCCTCCAAATCTTGAAGCCCTGCCTGAGCCAATCCTTGTTAGCCAGCCAAGCATCAGCCGAGACGAAGAAAGGGAGAAAGCGCACCTTCCTCCCTGCCCCACTTGTCTTGGTTCTGTCAAAATGTCCCCTGAGACCCGACTCCGAAAGAACCATGGAATCAAAGGAGGCCCCCTGAAGGTCGTCAGATCTGCTCGATGTCCAAAATTTGAACAACTTGATCCACGCATAAGCACGCAGATACTTCGGAACATCCACTGAAGAAATCATCAGTTCCAGCGAGATTACAACGAAGATCGGAAGTGGAACTGCTCTCCTGGTAGGAGGAGCCCCGACCTCCAGCTCCGCGGTGCGCGTGTTGACCAAGTTCAAGACGATCGGCTGTAGCGACATGGTCGCTTCTCTCCTGATGCCTCCCGCCTTTTCAAAGAAGGCAGTGGCAGAAAGCACTGACTTGAGGCGAGTCTTGGCGCAAGGCTGCTCCCGAAGCTCCTCAATGTAATCCAGCAAAAGACCAACATGAGACGGAAAAGGTCGCCCCTCAGTGGCCATGCACCATGCTGAAAATTTCCCCCATTCGCGAATGCGGGACCTGAGAGTGGAAGAACGAACGTTGCCCGAACTGGTTAAGAGGATCTTGTCAGGATCTGTAGCAAACGCGGCATGAGAACATACAGGCATTCGGCACTCCTTCAATGCAGAAACAAGCCGAGTCCTCCATCGGTTCAACTCTGAGGCCTCAACACGGGCCCTCGAATGAGACTCAGAAGAAAGAGCAAGCTCCTTATCCCTCCTAGTAGGCCAACGAAGAAGAAGCCGTTTGGCCCCCGACTTCGTTGCAAGCCACTCATGTGAAGGAGGAGCCGCCTGAAACAGATCCTTCAAGGGTGACCCGACATGATGAATCTGATGTAGCCCTTGCATTGCACGAGCTCTCCAGGCTCTGCCGGCCTGACCATTCGCATCATCTGTAAGGTGCACCAGTATGCGTAGGCAGGACAACCACCCCACAGACCCAGAAGCAAAACCCAGCTTTTCCAGAAAAGCAGATAAATCCCGCTCATCCACAAATAAGGTTGCAAGCAGTGAAGAGCCTGGCTGTGTCCCATCCTTGCTGATCGCAAATCGGACCTTCCTCGGTAATCGGTCCCAAGATAATACCTCGGAACTGGCTTCGGAAGGAGCACCCCCCGAATCGACTGATGCCTCGGCAGCAGCGCCTGAGGAAGACATGTTGTTTTAGCCAGCAGGAACCGGAGAAGGAGCTCTAGAAGAAGGCACCGATTCTCCTCGCAAGTACCACCTGAGATCACTCGCCGCCCAAAAGTGGCAGCTCTCCAACGGGCGATGCACACAGAGACCTCCGGAGCGCCCAAGACGTCAAGTAAAGTTTCAGGCGGCGACTCTGTGTCTGCGGCCGCAGGTTCCATGCAGCGGCAAGCTAACGAAGCCTCGCAATTAGCACCTGAAAGCTGTTAGATGCAACGTGTTTGCGGAGTGGCGGCCCCGGGTGTCCAGTGTATCTCACTCCGACTCGCAGCCCAGGCCGGGGCCCGGAACTGCCACCACTGCCGGGAGCACTGACGCACGTCGAGACCGCACTCACGCAAAGGGCCCCGAGGCTTCAAGAAAATTTCACGGTGACTGCAGCAGAGCCACACGACTACAGGCACACGACATGGATTCTCAAGGCATCTTCGTAAAGAGATGCAAAGTGAGAAAAAGGAAAACCCGTGTGCCAAACCCCCCACGTGAAATTAAAGGACAAAGCTCTGTGAAAACAGAAAATGTTTTCGTGATAAAGGCACACGAAAACGAAACTCAGATTCTCAAAAACTCACTCCGATGGACACGTCCACCTCGCTAGTTCCCCGAGGGAGCCACCGTAGAAGCCGTCAACGATGCAAATGTTCAGTGTCGTAGCGAGTTTCACGGATCATCATGAATGATACGGGCCGGCCGCCTCGCACGAAGGTGCTGCGCCAAGACATTGGAGGCACCAGCAGAAGCCAAGATGGCCCCCCGCTCCCAAAGTGCTGCACGATGAAGCTCTGCATGCCAGCTCACCCTGCCGGATCCACGAGCCCGGTGCTCGCGAATGCTGTTGGCAGCTGCATCGGCCCGTTCGTTAAGGTCCCTGCAGCGGGCGGCCGTTTGGCCCCAGGGAGCAGTCCAGTTGGGCCGCCGACCATGTGCAGGAGTCCACGAAAGCTTCAGGTCCAAGCCACCGGCACTCACATCACGCAGTAGCCTCGCAGCCTTGTGAGCCAGGAGAGGCATAGAGCACGCCCGAGGTTGAGCCACAGCCTGAAGAGCAGAGCTGCAATCCACCAGGATGCCAACCTGACAGCCTGGGGCCAACTGCGCACGAGAGATCGCCTCGAAGAGGGTCGTCAAAGTGAGGAGCTCACATCGGAAAGCCGACTGGTCCTCACAAGCATCACCGAAGACGAAGGTGCCGTCGCCGCTTCCGAAGATCACGGCACAGCCGCCGACATCAAACTTAGCACTGCCATCGGTCGCGATGAGCAGACGCTCGCCCACAGTAGCGAAGTTGCGAAGATGCGCCACAATGCTCTCTTAGCACTGCCATCGGTCGCGATGAGCAGACGCTCGCCCACAGTAGCGAAGTTGCGAAGATGCGCCACAATGCTCTGAAGGATGTTTTCAAAGTCCGAAGCTGCAGGAGCTGCAGGGTACTCAGTGATTTCGGCCGCAAAGAGCCGTTCACCAGCACGAGTGGAAGGAGGTGCGAGACCTTGCCGCAATCCCGTCGTTGAGGCGCAACACCAGGTGAGATGCGCTCGGCTGGGCTGCAAGAGGCCACAAACACACGCCGTGGTGTCGGGTGAGCTCATCTCCAGCCGTTTGCAGTGGTACCAGATGGAGCCGCCCGAGCCCAGTGCTGCAAGGCGAACTTCACGTGTAGGCTCAGCCGCGACTGCAAGGCGGTGACCTTCAAGCGCAAACCGAGCACTGCGAAGCGGGGCCCCCAGGCTGAGACCACGGGCCAACGTTGCATCATCGCGGTGGCCACGATTGCGGATCCGCCCACACGAATGCACGCCCTGCCACTTGTAGTGGTCCACAAGCCAGCGCTTGACCACATCAAAGGATTCCCAGCCAAGGTGGCACTGACGGAGGGTGCCCGAATCGTCGAGCCGTGCCAGGATGGCGCCATTGCCTTGGACCTGCCAGCCTAACCTTTGCACAACCGCCGCCGCACCAGGGAGGAAGCGACGCCAGTCACCACAAGCAACATCAAGCCCAGCCGTGTCGAGCCAGGCCGGGGGCCGAGCCTTGAAACGCCAGGCAGCCCGCAGGGATGCCCAGTCCGCCGCCCATTCAGGGTCCAAACTCCAGCCAAAGGAGGCACACAGCAAGACTTTAGGAGACTCGAAGGTGGCGTGCTTTTGCAGGACAGCACAAGTGGAGTGCCAAACGTCGCGCAAGCAGTCGCGGTCCGGGCAGGCGACACCACCAGCCCAAAACATGGCCGAGTGGACCAGCTGCAGCACGATGCGACGGAGCTGGGGCACCTCCCCTCCCAGGAGCTTGAGGAAGCGAAGGCGATGCAGGAGCAAGCGTGGGCTAAACTTAAGGAGCCCCAGGGCACCCTCCTGCATGTCGAGGGTGATGCCCAGCACCTTTAAAGTAGTCACGCGTGGGTAGCTCCTGGCACTGGCCCACTGATCGAAAGTCCCGACATCGGGTGGACACACCACAGCACACTTGCTGGCACGGCACTGGAAACCGAAGGCTTGGTCAAAGGAGTCAGAAGCCCTCAATGCCACATCCATGGCCCCAAGAGGGTCCGCACACGTGCAGGAAGGCCACAACACCCGGTCGTCAATAAAGATGAGGCAGTCGGTGCGTCCCTTGGCAAAGGACTGGACCCACATGGCCCAGATATGGCCGACCGCAACCGCGGCCATTGGGGAGAGTGGGCATCCCTGCGCCAGGCCCCGCGCCGGGCTGCCCCATGCACTGCTGGACCGGCCCTCGTGCAGAAAGAGCCTCGAGGCATCCTGGTAGAAGGAGGCTAAGAGCTCAGCGAGGCCAGCAGGAGCACCAAGGTGCCGGAGCACCATACCCACCGCCTGGACATCAAGAGAGTCGAAGAACCGCGTGAGGTCCTGCTGGCAAAAGACTTTGCCGCCGCTCTGCCACGCATGAAAAAGCCGGGCATGAGCGTCGCCCGGGCCTCTACATGGTGCACCGCCCAAGGTGTGGTGGCCCAGCCATGTGTCCATCCACGGCAGCACATTGCGAGAGATGCAGTGGGCACCAGCTCGCCAGATGACAGGGCACAAGGCGATCGGTCGGTATTCATCCAGGCGCTTCGGCACCAGGGCAATCAGTGCCCGGCGCCAGAGTCGAGGAACGTACTTCGTGGAGAGCACCGCATTCCACAGAGTGGCCGCCGCTTCCCACCACGGCACTGGGAGGCGGAGCAGAAGCTCCGCTGACCATCGGTCAGGGCCCATCGCTTTCCCCCGCATTGCCTTGGTGGCCCGCATCAGAGCCTCAGCTTCGACCTGGAGCACAATGTCCGATTGCGGCCCGCCCGGGACACGGTCAAGGATGCGTTGCACGGCATCGAAGTTGACAGGGGACTCCGGCTTCCAGTGCTGCAGCCACACTTTACCATGTTCCTCGACAATAGAGGCAGGGTGAACAGAGGAAGGGACACCAGCATGGGCCTGAGGAGATTGCTCCATGGCCAACTGATGGTCAGCTTTGCGCTTGACCCAGGCGAGGGCAGATCCTCCTCAACACGGCAACGCCACCTGTGCACTCTGGCCTCCGTCTCCTGCTGCTGAAGCTCAGCATGCAAATGAGAGATCACCTGGGTGGCACCTGCAAGGTTGGCAGCATGTATCACAGGGAGGTCGGGGAAAGTGGCACGAAGGAGCCCAGCCCGGCGGCCCACCGCACGCCACAGCTTCTGACAGTGGGGCTGTTGCCGCAGTTGGTGCAATTGCCCAAGCAACTTGCGAGATGAACGGAGGGACTGGGACTCATGACCCTGGGGGCCGACACGATGGTGAGACTCGTGGCGGGCACAAGGGAGCCAGTGGTCGCTCCTGCGGGCACCAGAGGCATCGAAGAGCGAAGTGGCACCCAGCGTGCGCTCGGCCACGTCTGACAAGAAAGCCCAGGCTTCATCAAGAGCCCCACCTGCAATAGAACTCTCAAAGTGTGCGGCATCCCAGACCCTACCAAAGTTAGACAGGATGTCTTCAGTGGCCGTGGCAGGGAGCTCACGAAACTTAGGCATGGAGAAGCTGTCGGCACGGCTCAGGCACCGCGTTTCGTAGAAGACACACCCGTGGTCCGAAAGGTGCGGGCGTTCGAACTGCTTGACAGCCGTCGCAATGATTGACCAATGGGTTAGGCCAAAATCAATGCGCCGGGTGCGCGTGGGATTTGTTGGGCCGGCTTGGGTCCAGTCCGCCTCATCCAGAGACCGGAGCTCGCCATCGCACAACAGCTGCACCACAGCTTGCTCAGACTGGTCAACATTGAAATCGCCGAGCAAGATGTAGGGGCCGCCGAAGGTCGCAGCTGCACGCCTAACCTCACCTAAGGCCTGGGCTGTGGCAGCTGGCTGACCAGGGAAACCGTAGAAGGCCACCACAAGGGTGATGCACTTGCTGCCAGCAGCCTGCATCTCAAAAGCACCTGCAGCACAGCGCGCAGCCACATGAGGAGGGAGCTTAAGGTTCACCCGATGCATGGGGAGGGAGGCGACTAAGGCTACCCTATGCACACCCTTGGCAGCATCGATGTCGCTGAGAACAGCCCGATACCCATGGGCACGCCAGCGCTCACCAAAACCCTGGGCCGACAAAGGGTTGATGTCAGCCTCCTGGAGAGACAAGAGCTCAGCCCCACACGACTGGAGGAAGTCGGCACACAGGTCCACTTTGGAGATGGCCGTGCGGTTCGCATTGATGCTCAAAAGCTTGACGAACACGGCGAGGAGGGGATTCGCATGGAGATGGCAAGCTTGGCAGCCGCGGCAGCACGGAGCACCTGGGAGCAGAAGTCGGGGTCACCTCCGGCACGCCGGGCCCACGCCTCGATGGCATCAAGTTTTTGGATCCGCTTCTGGGTGTTGCTCTGCGACTTGCACCGGCCCTCGCTATGCTGCTTGGCGGCAGCCAGGTCCCTGGTGCACTCACCGCACCGGAGGCACTTCCAACCATGCTCAAGGAGGACATGCTTGACCCGGGTGCTGCGTTTCTCACACCTGGCTCGAGGCCACACAAAGAGCTGCATCTGGTCCCCAAAGCGAGGGGTCCTGACTTGAGCGAACACGGCCTTGGTGAGGTTGCGCTGGCGGCACCCTTTGGCATGCACCTGGCGATCCTTGGGCCCGGTTTGCGGGAGTGCCGCAAGACGCTGCCACTCAGCCTTGGAGACCTCGGGGTGGGCCTGTGCACGATGCTGGTTGCGCAGGGCATAGTAGGAGAATCGAGAAAGGTCCTTCCGAGTCTCGTGCGTGATGCCCTTGTTGCAGAAAGGGCAACACCAGATGAACTGAGCCCTTGGGCCGCAGACCCGCGTGAGCTTGGGTCGCCCGATGTCCGGCTGCAGGCCCTGCCCCTCATGGGCACGCTGGTAGTGGTTGTGGCGGATGTGGTAGTACTGGTGGTTGCTCGTGGCCTTGCGCTTGTAAGGGCACAAGTTGCACCGAAAGGTGAGGTCAGCCGGTGCCGTGGCATGGGCCAGCCAAGGGCAGCGCTTCGGGGGCACACGAGCTCGCTCAAACTCGGATTCATCGAAGGCCTCGATAGTGCCAGTAGAGGTGCAGGTGAAGACGGACGAAGTGCACAGCTCTACCGCCTTGCGCTTGGTGCCTGAGGGCCTTGCCTGGGCCGTGGCCTGTGATGACCTTGCCTGTGGCTCGCCCCTGGGCCTGGTCTGGGAACCATGCAACGCCTTTGCCTTGCACCTGGCACTGGGTGGGCACGGCCGGGAAAGGGCCTGCACCTTTGCCTGCGACGACACCCGGCTGCCTGAAGACCTTGCCTGTGACACCTGTGACCTGGGCCGCCTACCTTGCAAAGAGGGCTGGGCTTCGATCGAGGGCCGCCCCGCAGCACTCCCCGAGGCGCTCGCCGGCATCGAGGTGGTCCAGACGGATGCCGGGCGAGCCTGGGATTTTGCCCCTTCGCCTTCCATGACCGAGGTCCACTGAGAGGATGGCTGGGATCGAACACAGGCAGCAGAGGAGGCAGTGAAGACCGATGGGGGCCCACGGCCACCTGCACGCAGCCCAAAGACGGGTCCAGCTGTGATCTGGGCATACTCACTGGGATACTTCTTGTGACCTTCAGGCGGGAGCATGAGATCAACGTGGTTATCCTCGTACCACAACACCAGCATCTTGGCAGCTTTGCTATGGAAGGCGTAAGGAGAAAAGTTGAGGCCCGCCGGCAGCACGACGATTTTGATGTCCAGCACACGGCCCAGGGCCCTCAGCTCGACATCCGAGCAGTATGCCCCCTCCTTCTCCATAAGAGTGAGGTAGGCCGGGAAGTCCCGGTCCTTGACCGGCTCACTGTCCGGCCCTTTGCCGTCCCATTCCTTCTCGTACTGGGTGGCGTGCCGGCGCATGTGTTCGACCATTTGCGCACGGAGCATGCGCGGGTGATTGGGCCGAGAGTCACCAAGCCATTGAAGGCCGAGGCTTAGTGCGTGCAGCACGCAGGCTCCGTCACGAGGGCATGCCTTGAGCTGGAGGTCACCTGGCTTGGTGCGCACCTCCTGCTTGACACGTTTCTGCTGGGGCACTTCCTTGCCGTCCTCGCCCGTAGCCAGCTCCCCCGTGGGAGGTTTGACGATGGTGGCAACGACAGGCTGCTCGAGAGCAACGACCGGGACGGCCTTCGAGGCGAGAGGCTTCTGCTTCTTGGAGACGACACGGAAAGGTGCCAGCGTTGCCCACAAGGACAAGGGCTTCTCCTGATGCTCGACGACGAACGGCACCAGGTCCGTGTCTGCGGTTTCAGGTTGCCCGCGGAAGCGAAAGCAGGACCCGAGGCGAGTGCGCCGATGCGACAGGATGGTGTACTCAGTGAAGCGTGTGGCCAAGAGCTGGCCGACGGCATCCACATCCCACTCGTGGGGCACACCATCGATGTGCCAGATGCGCACCGTTGCTTCTCCAGCTGCCATGGCACTTCGCCACGCCAATCGCCCCCCATTGACGACCAAACCCAGGCTGGAAGCCTGGCGCAGGGCACGTTCAAAGTAGGCGTCCACCTTCTCGCCGGGGAGCTTCTCGATCCATTGGAGCTTCGCCCGGGGCCCTGAGGTGCGAGCGGCATCCACGAAGACACCGTCCTTGCCAGAGTGGGCCAGGATGCCCTCAATGTCTGCCTTCGGAATGCGAACAATGCCAAAGTACTGCTCATGAGTGTCGTTGCGCTGCTTTTCCAGGACCCAGGCAAAAGTGTCGAGCACCTTGATCCTTTGGGCCGCGACCCAGTCTACAGCGGCCTTGGAGGCGTTGCCCCCGAAAGCCTTCCAAGTGTCGGCTGAGGCGAACTGCTTTGGCACCTTAAAGTAGACGACTGCACTTTCAGTGGGTTTGATCTTGATGGACGTTTGGCTCAGGCCGGTGGGCTGCGGAGCATGGCCACTGGCACCTGCAGACGTGAGCTTCTGGACCTTAGCAGTCCTGAAGACCAGGCGATCCCCAATGGTGCCCGGAATGCGCTGGGCCTCCTCATCCTTGGATAGGAAAACAAGCAGGGCCTTGAAGCTCAGCCCGCTCCCCCGCAGAATGTTCGTAGCAAGCGTGACCTGGTCGGCCGAAACAAAGACTACAAGTTCGAGGACCTTGCTGGCATCAGCCTTGTCAATGAACTCAGCTAGGGCAGCATACTCGACGACCGGAGCGTCCCAATCAGATTTTCGAAGCTTGAAGGCGCCTTCCGGAGCCTTGCGCCGGACGATCTGCCAGCCATCACCGGCTTCCTGCCCGCCTGCCTCACCGCAGCCGCCCTTGCCCTTGCCCCGGCGTTGACCTGAGTCACCTGGGCCACCGCGCTGGGCCACCTTGGCTGGGCCAGACTTGTCTCCAGGTTTGCCCTTGCCTTTGGCTGCGCTCTGGCGGCCACCTGCACGCTCGCCGCCCGAAACGTCGGGGTTGCCACCTGGGTGGCTCGTGGCCTGCTTGGCCTTACGTTTCCTCTTGCGCCTGCCCTTTGGCTCAAGCTGCACGTCTGGATCACCGGACGGCCGGGCAGCAGCCAAGCCCCGGCCGAGATTGAGCGACGCCAGGGCCTGCTTTATTGCCTCGTCAACTGCCTTCTGGATCTGCTCCTTGATCGACTTCATGATGCTATCGCCAAGGCTATCCCCAAGGTTGCCAAGGTCAAGGTTGAAACCAGGGCCAGGGTGAGAGGCCTCGCCCAGGCGGCATCCCCTCTTCCAGTCATGGCACACACAAAGCATCGGCTCACCTGCAGGGGCCCGGCGGCCTGTCACACAGCACCTAGGTGCACACTCAAACCCTAGGGGGCCTAGCGGCGCCGGGGCCGGCTGCTGGCGTCGCGGAGGACCTAGAACCCAAGAGGGGAAAGGGGGATGGCATCCAGCACCTCGGTTCGTAAGCTCAGCAGGGCCCGGGTGCGAAGCTTCGCCGAACCTAAACCCCAAATGCCAGTTCCAGGTAATCACTGCTGGTGGGCCTCGCGGACCCGGGTGCTTTGCCTCACCCACACGGACACCTTGCAGGAATGCAAAGCAGCGCTGGAGAGCAGGAAGCCCAAATTGCACACACACCGGGAGGCACTGAAGGGATTGCTGCACAGGCTGCACATGATCCACACTGGCACTAGGATATGCATGCGCTTGGGGCACCGTCCAGATGGGGCCGCCAAGAAAATCCGTGCCACAGCTCTGCTCGATCGCACTGCCACCTTGGGCCGTGGCGCCCAGGGGGCCCCCGAGGAAGTCCACACCTGCCGGTTCGCAAGAGGCAGGGGACTGACACTGACACAGGCCGAGAGCTGCAGCACCGAGGCCATGGCGGCAAGGAGAGCTACTCTCGGAGGGGGCCCCGAACGGGCCGGTCTTAGAAAACATGTTACCAAGGAGGCAGGGAGAGGCCGGGCTAGGTGGCTCTTTGTCCTTCCACGGATCTTCTTTGATTTTTCGCGGTTCTCGGGTCGGGGCCCTTACGCTACTACATCTGGCCGCCGGCTGCAAAGGAAGAGCAGCGTCGCCATGGTTGGTCGCCTCCACTTCGGAAGGCCCAGCCAGCTCCGCATTCTCCTCAATCTCGCCAGCAGCCGGCTGCGTCACCAGCTCAGCGTCCGCACCAGCACCAGGTCGCCCACCAGAAGGCGGCAGCCCTGCTGCCACTTGCTCCCGGCTGCCCCGCTGCTGCTGGACATTTGCATCGCGATAGGCCTCCGCCGGAGCAAGGCCAAAGTCCCCGTCAGCAAACCACAGGGTAGTGCTTGGGAAATGTCCCATCGCCTGGAGGCGCTCCACCCAAGGTGGGTCGCCATCACACCGCTTTGTCAGCTGCTCGGTCCAGAGAAGAACGAGGGCTTCACGTACACGAAAGAGCTCATCCACTAGCACAGCCGATCCCACAACTGCACTGGCATCCTCATTGAGCCTTTCCAGGAAGTCTTCGATAGAAGCATGCTCACCCTCAGGCATAGCTTTGAGAACTTAGTTGCGCGGCGCAACTCCCCTGAACTTTCTGTAGCTGACAGGTAGGATCAGCTGAGTACTCGACGTCGCGGCCTCCATGGCCGCCAAATCCATCATCCTTTTCCGCTCAGCACCCACAGCGCCTCCCGAGGAAGGAGCCATGGCACAGTCGAGACAGACTTAGCCACCGAGCCTACCTACGGTGTTGTCCAGCTTGGAACTCGCGGAGTTCCTGTCTCGGGCCCAAGCTACGTGTTCTCACGCCTAACTGCGGTTCAGGCAAGATTCGGGCATCGCAACGAAGTCCCGATCTGCGCGTCCAGTAACGTCTTTGGTTGTCGGTTGTGAGACCGAACCTAAAAGGTCAAACATGAAGCTGACAAGCAGAGGACATGTGACAGCTGTACAATCCAAGGTGCTTGAAGCTGAGGCATGAAAGACCAAACAAACTAGAGTCGTTGAGGCCATATTAGCCGAAACATGGGAAACTAAGGCTCAGGAGAGCCGAGAAGAAAAGTGAGCCTTTGGCTCGGGTTTGCTAAAAGGAGAGGTGCAGGGCTACACAGCAAGCACAAACTGCCTAGCGAGAGCCTAAGCAGCATCGAAGTGACGTGCGGAGCAGCTGTACACCTCTACGGCTTCAGATGGACTCGACGTAGGAACTCAGAGGGACACAGCAGCGCGCCTCAGCCAGCAGCCCACGCCCCGCAGCACGCCACCGCAGCCAGCAGCCAGCGGCGGCAGCCAGAAGAAGCGGTGCAGCACGTAGTTCCCCGAGGGAGCCACCGTAGAAGCCGTCAACGATGCAAATGTTCAGTGTCGTAGCGAGTTTCACGGATCATCTTGAATGATACGAGCCGGCCGCCTCGCACGAAGGTGCTGCGCCAAGACATTGGAGGCACCAGCAGAAGCCAAGATGGCCCCCCGCTCCCAAAGCGCTGCACGATGAAGCTCTGCATGCCAGCTCACCCTGCCCGATCCACGAGCCCGGTGCTCGCGAATGCTGTTGGCAGCCGCATCGGCCCGTTCGTTGAGGTCCCTGCAGCGGTCGGCCGTTAGGCCCCAGGGAGCAGTCCAGTTGGGCCGCCGACCATGTGCAGGAGTCCACGAAAGCTTCAGGTCCAAGCCACCGGCACGCACATCACGGAGTAGCCTCGCAGCCTTGTGAGCCAGGAGAGGCATGGAGCACGCCTCAGGTTGAGCCACAGCCTGAAGAGCAGAGCTGCAATCCACCAGGATGCCAACCTGACAGCCTGGGGCCAACTGCGCACGAGAGATCGCCTCGAAGAGGGTCGTCAAAGTGAGGAGCTCACATCGGAAAGCCGACTGGTCCTCACAGGCATCACCGAAGACGAAGGTGCCATCGCCGCTTCCGAAGATCACGGCGCAGCCGCCGACATCAAACTTAGCACTGCCATCGGTCGCGATGAGCAGACGCTCGCCCACAGTAGCGAAGTTGCGAAGATGCGCCACAATGCTCTGAAGGGTGTTTTCAAAGTCCGAAGCTGCAGGAGCTGCAGGGTACTCAGTGATTTCGGCCGCAAAGAGCCGTTCACCAGCACGGGTGGAAGGAGGTGCGAGACCTTGCCGCAATCCCGTCGTTGAGGAGCAACACCAGGTGAGATGCGCTCGGCTGGGCTGCAAGAGGCCACAAACACACGCCGTGGTGTCGGGTGAGCTCATCTCCAGCCGTTTGCAGTGGTACCAGATGGAGCCGCCCGAGCCCAGTGCTGCAAGGCGAACTTCACGTGTAGGCTCAGCCGCAACTGCGAGTCGGTGGCCTTCGAGCGCAAACCGGGCACTGCGGAGTGGGGCCCCCAGGCTGAGACCACGGGCCAACGTTGCATCATCGCGGTGGCCACGATTGCGGATCCGCCCACACGAATGCACGCCCTGCCACTTGTAGTGGTCCACAAGCCAGCGCTTGACCACATCAAAGGATTCCCAGCCAAGGTGGCACTGACGGAGGGTACCGGAATCGTCGAGTCGCGCCAGGGTGGCGCCGTTGCCATGGACCTGCCAGCCTAACCTCTGCACAACCGCCGCCGCACCAGGGAGGAAGCGACGCCAGTCACCACAAGCAACATCGAGCCCAGCCGTGTCGAGCCATGCCGGGGGCCGAGCCTTGAAACGCCAGGCAGCCCGCAGGGATGCCCAGTCCGCCGCCCATTCAGGGTCCAACATCCAGCCAAAAGAAGCACACAGCAAGACTTTAGGAGACTCGAAGGTGGCGTGCTTTTGCAGGACAGCACAAGTGGAGTGCCAGACGTCGCGCAAGCAGTCGCGGTCCGGGCAGGCGGCACCACCAGCCCAAAACATGGCCGAGTGGACCAGCTGCAGCACGATGCGACGGAGCTGGGGCACCTCCCCTCCCAGGAGCTTGAGGAAGCGAAGGCGATGCAGGAGCAGGCGCGGGCTGAACTTAAGGAGCCCCAGGGCACCCTCCTGCATGTCGAGGGTGATGCCCAGCACCTTTAAAGTAGTCACGCGTGGGTAGCTCCTGGCACTGGCCCACTGATCGAAAGTCCCGACATCGGGTGGACACACTACAGCACACTTGCTGGCACGGCACTGGAAACCGAAGGCTTGGTCGAAGGAGTCAGAAGCCCTCAATGCCACATCCATTGCCCCAAGAGGGTCCGCACACGTGCAGGAAGGCCACAACACCCGGTCGTCTATAAAGATGAGGCAGTCGGTGCGTCCCTTGGCAAAGGACTGGACCCACATGGCCCAGATATGGCCGACCGCAACCGCGGCCATTGGAGAGAGTGGGCATCCCTGCGCCAGGCCCCGCGCCGGGCTGCCCCATGCACTGCTGGACCGGCCCTCGTGCAGAAAAAGCCTCGAGGCATCCTGGTAGAAGGAGGCTAAGAGCTCAGCGAGGCCAGCAGGAGCACCAAGGTGCCGGAGCACCATACCCACCGCCTTGACATCAAGAGAGTCGAAGAACCGCGTGAGGTCCTGCTGGCAAAAGACTTTGCCGCCGCTCTGCCACGCATGAAAGAGCCGGGCATGAGCGTCGCCCGGGCCTCGACATGGTGCACCGCCCAAGGTGTGGTGGCCCAGCCATGTGTCCATCCACGGCAGCACATTGCGAGAGATGCAGTGGGCACCAGCTCGCCAGATGACAGGGCACAAGGCGATCGGTCGGTATTCATCCAGGCGCTTCGGCACCAGGGCAATCAGTGCCCGGCGCCAGAGTCGAGGGACGTACTTCGTGGAGAGCACCGCATTCCACAGAGTGGCCGCCGCTTCCCACCACTGCACTGGGAGGCGGAGCAGAAGCTCCGCTGACCATCGGTCAGGGCCCATCGCTTTCCCCCGCATTGCCTTGGTGGCCCGCATCAGAGCCTCAGCCTCGACCTGGAGCACAATGTCCGATTGCGGCCCGCCCGGGACACGGTCAAGGATGCGCTGCACGGCATCGAAGTTGACAGGGGACTCCGGCTTCCAGTGCTGCAGCCACACTTTACCATGCTCCTCGACAATAGAGGCAGGGTGAACAGAGGAAGGGACACCAGCAGGTGCCTGAGGAGATTGCTCCATGGCCAACTGATGGCCAGCTTTGCGCTTGACCCAGGCGAGGGCACGAGAGGGATCCTCCTCAACACGGCGACGCCACCTGTGCACTCTGGCCTCCGTCTCCTGCTGCTGAAGCTCGGCATGCAAATGAGAGATCACCTGGGTGGCACCTGCAAGGTTGGCAGCATGTATCACAGGGAGGTCGGGGAAAGTGGCACGCAGGAGCCCAGCCCGGCGGCCCACCGCACGCCACAGCTTCTGACAGTGGGGCTGTTGCCGCAGTTGGTGCAATTGCCCAAGCAACTTGCGAGATGAACGGAGGGACTGGGACTCATGACCCTGGGGGCCGACACGATGGTGAGACTCGTGGCGGGCACAAGGGAGCCAGTGGTCGCTCCTGCGGGCACCGGAGGCATCGAAGAGCGAAGTGGCACCCAGCGTGCGCTCGGCCACGTCTGACAAGAAGGCCCAGGCTTCATCAAGAGCCCCACCTGCAATAGAACTCTCAAAGTGTGCGGCATCCCAGACCCTACCAAAGTTAGACAGGATGTCTTCAGTGGCCGTGGCAGGGAGCTCACGAAACTTAGGCATGGAGAAGCTGTCGGCACGGCTCAGGCACCGCGTTTCGTAGAAGACGCACCCGTGGTCCGAAAGGTCCGGGCGCTCGAACTGCTTGACAGCCGTCGCAATGATTGACCAATGGGCCAGGCCAAAATCAATGCGCCGGGTGCGCGTGGGATTTGTTGGGCCGGCTTGGGTCCAGTCCGCCTCATCCAGAGACCGGAGCTCACCATCGCACAACAGCTGCACTACAGCTTGCTCAGACTGGTCAACATTGAAATCGCCGAGCAAGATGTAGGGGCCGCCGAAGGTCGCAGCTGCAGGCCTAACCTCACCTAAGGCCTGGGCTGTGGCAGCTGGCTGACCAGGGAAGCCGTAGAAGGCCACCACAAGGGTGATGCACTTGCTGCCAGCAGCCTGCATTTCAAAAGCACCTGCAGCACAGCGCGCAGCCACATGCGGAGGAAGCTTAAGGTTCACACGATGCATGGGGAGGGAGGCGACCAAGGCCACCCTATGCACACCCTTGGCAGCATCAATGTCGCTGAGAACAGCCCGATAGCCATGGGCACGCCAGCGCTCACCAAAACCCTGGGCCGACAAAGGGTTGATGTCAGCCTCCTGAAGAGACAAGCTCAGCCCCACACGACTGGAGGAAGTCGGCACACAGGTCCACTTTGGAGATGGCCGTGCGGTTCGCATTGATGCTCAAAAGCTTGATGAACACGGCGAGGAGGGGTTTCGCATGGAGATGGCAAGCTTGGCAGCCGCGGCAGCACGGAGCACCTGGGAGCAGAAGTCGGGATCACCTCCGGCACGCCGGGCCCACGCCTCGATGGCATCAAGTTTTTGGATCCGCTTCTGGGTGTTGCTCTGCGACTTGCACCGGCCCTCGCTATGCTGCTTGGCGGCAGCCAGGTCCCTGGTGCACTCACCGCACCGGAGGCACTTCCAACCATGCTCAAGGAGGACATGCTTGACCCGGGTGCTGCGTTTCTCACACCTGGCTCGAGGCCACACAAAGAGCTGCATCTGGTCCCCAAAGCGAGGGGTCCTGACTTGAGCAAACACGGCCTTGGTGAGGTTGCGCTGGCGGCACCCTTTGGCATGCACCTGGCGATCCTTGGGCCCGGTTTGCGGGAGTGCCGCAAGACGCTGCCACTCAGCCTTGGAGACCTCGGGGTGGGCCTGTGCACGATGCTGGTTGCGCAGGGCATAGTAGGAGAATCGAGAAAGGTCCTTCCGAGTCTCGTGCGTGATTCCCTTGTTGCAGAAAGGGCAACACCAGATGAACTGAGCTGTTGGGCCGCAGACCCGCGTGAGCTTGGGTCGCCCGATGTCCGGCTGCAGGCCCTGCCCCTCATGGGCACGCTGGTAGTGGTTGTGGCGGATGTGGTAGTACTGGTGGTTGCTCGTGGCCTTGCGCTTGTAAGGGCACAAGTTGCACCGAAAGGTGAGGTCAGCCGGTGCCGTGGCATGGGCCAGCCAGGGTGAAAACGTAATCGGACTTTTCCACAACTCAGAGCCTGGTACGTAGCGGAGTTCTGCAATTCACAATGTGCTCCATGAAATTGGGCTCATGCCAAAATCACGTGTTAACACATGTAAACTGTTCAAGCAACGTGTGTACAAAGGGCAGGGATGTAATGTTTCATCACCCCGCCTGAGGTTCGCTAGTTGGCTACAGTACACTACGAAGCTCACTGAAACTCAAGTGAAACTCACTCCTCATCATGCCCTGTGCACCGCAAAGCCTGGCGCACGTAACACGGGCTCTCAGTTTTCACATGCCTGGCCACCGTAAAGGGAATTGGTGACCACAAATGGCATCATGTCTGCGTGATAGCATCACGCATTGCACACTGCCTTCCGTGAGGCATTTCATAGAACTCAAGTTGTATCATCGCGTTCTCGTCCCGCAATGAACGATTCTCGCGCTTCAGCTCGTGAAGCGCCCTCTTATCGTCCTTCTGCTCATCCCATAGAGCCGAACACAAAGCTCCAAGTTCTCGAACCTCAATGCGCTCTCGATTGAGCGCACACCGAGTGCGCACGAGCAAAATGCTCAGTGCCACAAGTATGCACAGCAGCCCGCAAAGAAGCATAAAAGAAATCATATCATGGCTGCTTGACGTTGTCGTCGTTGTCGTAGTCGTAGTGGTAGATTCAATCTCCACATCACGAAAGAAACCGGCCGAAATTGACCCAAGGCTCCAAGCAATTGTCGCCATCATAACACAAGCGGCATACATTGCCCCACGACGGTACCACGGCCCGCCGGGTGCTGCAATATACAGCCATCCTTCATCACCACCATTGGCACCATGCTCTGCCGTGCTCTCCATTGCATACACTGCCATGTACATCGAAACAAGCACTGCAAGGAAGAAGCATGCACTCATGTTGACACTTGTCACTGCACTCGCTTCCGCAGGAATCGGCATCATAAGCAAAAGCATTGCCACTCGCTTAACCCACGTGTTCGACATGTCATTGCCTGCCACTGTACGAACACGCTTGACCTGAGCTCGGATCGTCGCCGCAGTGCACGTGTGCTCCCACTCATTCTCCCCGATTGGCCTTGAGTGGCAGTCCACAAAGTCATGAAGAAACAGTAGAGTTCGCAATCGGCTTGGGGAAAGTGGCTTGGTGTGAAGGTCTCCTAAATTGAAGTGGGTCGAGATGTATTTCATCACCAGCCGCTTCTGCTGAACAATGTCCTGCAACCACAATAGCCGGCCCTCGAAATGCTTGCTGGCTTTTGTAACTCCCTGACGCAAACAGAAGGCCTTGCACGATTGGTTGTCAACATACAGGATCAGGTCGCAGGGGCTCCGGCTCATAAACTCGATCACAGCCTTCATGAACAGCCCCTGGCACGCGCTTCCCACAGCACTGTAGTACTCGCTTTCCATCGAACTCAAACTGATGCACTTCTGAGATCTACAGATGTAGTGGACATATTGTCCGTTCACACAGAAACTCGCTCCACCATATGATCGACGATCCTTCTTCGACCCTGACCAGTCGGCATCCGAAAACACCTCCAGTACATTACGCTCAGCGTCATCTGCACAACCAGAATCATACACATAACCGTTCAGTTTCCTTGTCCCAGGAGCGGCAAACTTCATCAGGATCCCATAATCACATGTGTTGATAAGGTACTGGATCAGCTTGATCAAACCAACCTTTGCATGCTCAGTCGGCCTCGCCATGTAGCTTGCAAGCATGCGCACAGCATAGCCCACATCGGGCCGGTCGCAAGATATGTATAAGGCTGTTCCCACTGCTTGTCGAAACTTGCTTGCATCGGTGTGGTTGAGCTCACGGGTGGTGTCCTTAGCACGAAGTTCACTCCAACATGGAACCCGTTGTCGGTTGTTTCGCGTGACATTCATGGTCTGCTTCATCTGCTCAATGTAGGAAGAGGGTTGCCGAATCACAATACCCTGTTCTGTAATCGTATGCTCACGCTTGAGGAAACTGAAAGAATGACCCACCTCATATGCAAGCTCATACGTGATCTGAAATCGCTGTTCAATCACTGGAAGAAAGCACTCGCGGGCCCACTGGAGCGGCAAAAGAAGTAAGGAATCATCAACATGGATCATGCCCGGACCCTTGTCTGCACAAACTCCATCAGATCCTGGCTTGCTGCTGACATGCACTACCGCAGGGCACTCCTTGCACTTTTCAATCACGAAGTGCTCTCCGAGATACTCGCAGAAGTGTGAGAACCACTGTTGTGATCCTTCACGTTGCCCCGGAACCATTCGCATGAACACGAGGTCTTGACCTTGCACTTTGGAAACCACTGGCGTCGGCTGGGGAACCTCAAGGTATGCATCTTTCACGTCGAGCGCCAAAATGGCATACTGCTCGGATGGCCGCGATTGCTTCCAATTCAGCCACTGCGCCGGGATGAGGCGCACAATGTCCGTGCTTGTAGCAGGGCTAAACAACCCTTCTTTGGACTCATCCAACCACCGAAACTCCCGAGCACACAGTCTGGATCGGCGGTACCATGAAGGAACCCCATTCCGCTTCTTGTGCCGCCACGTTCGAACAAACTTTGTAGTGAGGCTCTTCATCGAACCCAGATCATCATCACTCGTGGCATGTCTTAGCACAGATTTCTTCAGCAGTCTGCTGACCTCAACTTGATCAGCAAGGTTGTCAAGCTCGGCCAAAATGGCATCATCGAGCTCTGGCTCCCTTCCATTGTCGGGAAACCACAGTCTGTCATCATCTTCGGCCACTTCCGCTTCGGGATTGGCCTTCACCTCATTCATGAAACTGTCGTCCGTCTCGGACTCCATGGACCAAAGCTTGGTCTGCACTTCCCAGCCGTCAGGCTGGTCCAAATCAAACTCGCCTTCATCGTTCACTTCATAAGACTGCTCACCAAAAGTCACAGCACGGATGCGCAGCTTCTTCAACGGTGGCAGTTCTGCTTCAGGCGTGCTAGGTGGATCGGGCCTCATTGCAGGATTGGGCCCCGGAGGCTCAGCTTCAACACCAGCCATGCTCTCATCTGGAATTGCTCGAGCACTCTCAGGAGGAGGCACATTGCGCCTCGGTGGCGCCATTGCTCCGGCCCCGCCCAACGGCGTAACCGGCATCCCAAGTGCCTCAACTGCAGGTGTTGGGGGCTCGCTCGCAGCCTCATCAGGGGACCTTGGCGGTGCAACATCCCGCACTGGATCCACAGCCGGATGCCGTTGTTTCGGCATTGCCACAAACTTGGTGCCTATAACACCACTTCCATAATCCCAAGGATAGCCCTTCAGCTCCCGATAGAGCTGCACTTCAAGCTCCCAAGGTTGACCCACACGGCGGATGGATCGTGACAGTCGTATTCCGTCCTTGCCAGCAATGATGTACATGTCGTTGAGCGAGGATTTGCTCACCAGGATTCCAAGCATCCACCGCTTGTCGCCTTTCTGCTTAACATCAAGCTGGCAGTAAACCGGTTCGGCGAACGGCGCAATTCGCCCACTGTACTTAGCCCCACAGGCCCTTTCATAGGCTGTCATGTTGCCAATCACTCTGTGTCTGTTGAGCAGCCACGCACTGTGCACAAAAGCCCAGGCAAACAGAACATGCGTTGTAGGCAGGGGAAGGCCGGTGCGGTGGCGAGCCTGATCAAGCAAAGTGTTTGCAAGCTTCCGCACCGAGTCAATGGCCTTCTCACAAAAGCCTAGGGAACCTTTGGCACCTATTGCAGGATTCTGAACAAGCGTCTGCAACCCGAGCCGTTGCCGAGCCGTGACGATAGCTCGCTGCAGAGTCAGAGTGGAGGGCTCGTTGTCGCACTTCAGGGTCACGGTGGTGTGACCGAGGCTTTGGATGAACCTCATAAGCTCGATGCCTAGGTACCTTGTGTCGCCTTTGGACTCACATGGAATCGCTGCGATCATGCCAGTAGCGCTGTCATGCGCCACAAGGCACTTAAGTGCACGCTGGGAGTCCTCAGGAGCAGCATCGAGGTTGCAAATGCCGTCTGGCACACTGTACCCTGAAAATGAAAAATCAAATTGAATAATTGGGTTGTCGCGGGGGCCCTCCTTCAAGTACTCACTCCGATCGGGCATTGCTCGCATGCTGATGCAGTGTGGGCACCATGGCTTGAAAGGCACGTGGGTGCACTCATGAAGGAATCGTTCCGCCTCGGTGGGCGCGGCTGCGACCGGTTGAACCCTGGGTTGCCTCTCACCTGAGGACTGAGCATCGGCAGCAAGCTCCAACTCCAAGGCCAAACGCTGCTTCTCAAGATATCCCTTGACACGGCTGAAGAGGCGGGACTTGGAGCCAGCCGTACTAAGGTTCAGCTTGGCTGCTGCAGTTTTCAGAACAGCTAGGCTGGAGTCATGCGCAATGAGCACACCATCAAGGCTCAGCGGATCGACATTGTCGGTTGGCACTCCAGCTTCCAACTGGTCGGGCAGTGGCATTGGCGCTGGGCTCGGTTGTCCAGCTGCATCCTCTAGGCCTTGCATAGCCTCATCATCGGGCACCACACGATCATGCTCAACTGTCCCGACAGGTGCTTGCTCAGTCTCTGCTCGAAAATGATAAAAATCTGGCTCTGGCAGACCTTGTGGTTCGGTCATGCCTGCAGGGAGCTGCACACCCATCTCTGACACGGGCTCAACCTGCACGTGCAAAAATGAAATTACCTCAGCAACCTGACCTCCGGGCAAAACGGCTTCAACCTCTTTCAAGTCAGCCCACGGCACGCAGTGCTCAAGCAGAAACCAAGTCCCACTGCGGCAAATGAGGGTGCTCCTGAGAGGCCAGCCGATTGGCGCCATGAAACTCGGATCGACAAACCTACTTGTGCGACCTCTCCACACCAGGTGACCAGACGAACTGACTTGCCATCCGAAATCGAGAGACTCAAGCGTCTTAGCCTCAAAACGCACCTGGATGGATGCAACTTGCACCTGGCTTGGGCACACCTCTTGGACCTCACCTGTGACCTGAAACTGGGAATGACTGCATGCGGCATCACAGACCTGTTGGCTGTCGGCATCACGGACCTGTTGGCTGTCGGCATCACGGACCTGTTGGCTGTCGGCATCACGGACCTGTTGGCTGTTGGCATCACGGACCTGGCTGTTGGCATCACGGACCTGGCTGTTGGCATCACGGACCTCGCTCTCGCTCACTTCGTCCTCAGAGTGGCTGTTGACCTCACCTGCACCTGGATTGTAGTACATCAAGTCTTGGCCCTCATGCTCCACACGACGGATCTGAGCATTCACGGCCAATGAGTAGCCTTTGAACAGCAGGGGCACCTCGGCACCACTCCGTGGGTGGCGCAAGCACATAGGACCTGCGCCTGCATTGTCACCTTGACCTTGGCGAATAGGCCACCATCCCTTACGCATGAGTCGTCCAAGGCTTAACAGTGGTTGGGTGACCTTTGCCACAATGCAGCGTTCACGAATGACCACGGGCCGGGGCCCACCAAACAGCACAAACTCTATCAACCGTTCGGCCTGAATCTTCATCGCGCCCCCTTGGGCATCTTGAACCTGCAGCGGTCGTGCACGAGCGGCACGGCCACAAGACTGAAAAGTCTCAGGGATGCAAGAGATGTCGGCACCCGAGTCGATGATCACACACTGGCCTGCGTCAGTCACTGCTCGAACACACGCAGTAGCAGGACTCGGCGCCAAGTCAAGCACAGCATAGTCATCAGGAGGCAGGGTCCACTGGTCATCATCATCCTGGGAATCCATTGCATAACTCTGTGGCGCAGTCACAGTGATCATACAGACATTGGGCTCATAAGGAAACGGATCCTCCAGGTCTGACATGTCGAAAACAAGTGGCTCAGCCGCAACACGGCGAACGGTGGACTGTCCTGCTTTGCCTTGCTGGGCTTGAAGGGCACTCGCAGAAGATGGGGCAGTCGTGCTAGTGCCGGCATCGGACGCTGCAGAAGAGTTGGCCTGAACCTGCCGGGCACCTTTCTGATGGCCTTGCATGTAGGCCTTGAACTGAAAGCAGTCACGCTTGTAGTGCCCCGGCTTCTGGCACCAACCGCACACGGAGGGCCAATTGCCCTTTGCATTGCCACCTTTGTCCCCTTGCTCTTGCCCTTGTCGCCTTTGCCTGCATCGCCTTTGCTGCCTTTGTTGTGCTTGCCCTTGCCGTCTTTGCCCTTGTCGCCTTTGCCGCCTTTGGGCCTGCCCTTGCGGTCTTTGCCTTTATCACCTTTTGCATGCACACGGTCTATATCCATCGGCGCAACATCGCCGGTATCATGCAAGCCTTTCTTTCCATCACTCAGGCCGTAACTCGAAGCAACACTGGTTTGCCACTTCGTGTTAGCTCCATCCCAACGCAGCACAAGCTCACGCAAATCACTGTACGTGCTGTCGTCAGATATGACTACATTGGCATGCTGACGGAGCTGGCCTGTCAAGCAACTGAGGAGAGTGGCCATCTTGTTGTTCTCCGGGAGACCGCCTGGCTCGAGGCGCTCATACTCCTCAAAGGCGCTTTCAAGTCGCAGCAGCTGCTGGGCAAGTCCTTGTTGGGCCGCAAAAGACGGCCAGCTGTTGATCGTACGCAGCAAAGCTAAAACTCGATTGCGGGTCTTTGGCATAAGATCTTTGCTGAGCAGTCTCCATGCCTCAAACCCGTTCTGCTCCTGAACAGATCGCAACAGTCGCCTGCCGCGTTCATACAGTAGGCCATTCAACATGCCGTACAGCAGCCGAGACCGCCGCTTGGCACCATCATCAAGAGAACTCAAGATCACTGCTGTCTGCTGCCGGCCATACTCACGAAGCTCGCTGCTGAACTCTGGTTCCAAGCACGATAAATACTGTTCAAACGTCCAGCTCCACTGAGGCCATTGCGCAAACTCCTCATCTCTCGTAGTGGGCCGGAACGGATCCGGCTTCGGTAGCACCTTGGTCAGATCTCCAACACCCATAGGTCGAGCACCTTGGGCCGTGCTTGCAAAAGCGGCGGCTTGAGCAGCCGCACTGGCAGCCTGTGTGGCCTCCGACATGCGTTGCATAAGAACTCTCAAGTCGGCAGCTGTCATAGCAATTTCACTTCCAGCATTGGTAGGGCTCGTTGGCTGAAAAGGGTTTGTAGGCGGTGGCTGCATGAAAGGCGCAGGACCCATTCCGTGCGCTGAGGCGGTGGCTCCAGGGGGGCCTGTAAGCTCCTCATCCGTCTCATCTCCAATATTCGCCATTGCTCTGTAAAGCAGGGCAATCAATCAATATCAATCACCTCCTTGCAACTGTTCAAACACAGATTGGCACCAAATGTGCGTCGGGGCTCGGGCCCTTGCAACTCGATCGGCTGATCCGGAGGGGCCTGCAGTTCGGAGAACGCGGCCTCACTCGAAGCAGCACCTGTTGAAAAACCAAAAGCTTCCAAATCTCGCTCAAACAACTCGCGCTCCTCTGTCGCAAAAACTGTGTCGTGTATCAAGGCTTCAGGGATTGCTTCGTCACACACGTCGTCAACTGCAAAGAACCGGAAAACTTGTTTAAGGTGGCTGTCCTTCAAACACCGGTGGGCAAAGTCCCACACTTGCTGAGTAGTCTCCAGAGAAGCCAAGTTCGCCTCCAGCGAACGTTGGGCGGTACTCAGGATATTCTGCCACCCTTCAGCAGATCTGCCAGCGGGGCGTTCGCGCTGTAGCAGCTGCTCAAGATGCAGTTCAGTAACTCTGGCCTTGATAGCCTCCAGAGAGGCCAAAGAGGCAGCCGTGCTGCCGAGAGGAAGCGCGGGCGGATCGGGGCCGCAGGTGACTACACACCTAGGCCCTCAACACCAAAAGTCAAAAGCGAAAAGTTCAAGCCCGATGGCCCCTGAACAGGACCCAAAGAAAGTTCACGTGTCTCGAAGCTGGGTCGGCCCAGCTCCGCTATCATGAAAACGTAATCGGACTTTTCCACAACTCAGAGCCTGGTACGTAGCGGAGTTCTGCAATTCACAATGTGCTCCATGAAATTGGGCTCATGCCAAAATCACGTGTTAACACATGTAAACTGTTCAAGCAACGTGTGTACAAAGGGCAGGGATGTAATGTTTCATCACAGGGGCAGCGCTTCGGGGGCGCACGAGCTCGCTCAAACTCGGATTCATCGAAGGCCTCGATAGTGCCAGTAGAGGTGCAGGTGAAGACGGACGAAGTGCACAGCTCTACCGCCTTGCGCTTGGTGCCTGAGGGCCTTGCCTGGGCCATGGCCTGTGATGACCTCGCCTGTGGCTCGCCCCTGGGCTTGGTTTGGGAACCATGCAATGCCTTTGCCTTGCACCTGGCACTGAGTGGGCACGGCCGGGAAAGGGCCTGCACCTTTGCCTGCGACGGCACCCGGCTGCCTGAAGACCTGGCCTGTGAAACCTGTGACCTGGGCCGCCTACCTTGCAAAGAGGGCTGGGCTTCGATCGAGGGCCGCCCCGCAGCACTCCCCGAGGCGCTCGCCGGCATCGAGGTGGTCCAGACGGATGCCGGGCGAGCCTGGGATTTTGCCCCTTCGCCGTCCATGACCGAGGTCCACTGAGAGGAAGGCTGGGATCGAACACAGGCAGCAGAGGAGGCAGTGAAGACCGATGGGGGCCCACGGCCACCTGCACGCAGCCCAAAGACGGGTCCAGCTGTGATCTGGGCATACTCACTTGGATACTTCTTGTGACCCTCAGGCGGGAGCATGAGATCTACGTGGTTATCCTCGTACCACAGCACCAGCATCTTGGCAGCTTTGCTATGAAAAGCGTAAGGAGAAAAGTTGAGGCCCGCCGGAAGCACGACGATTTTGATGTCCAGCACACGGCCCAGGGCCCTCAGCTCGACATCCGAGCAGTACGCCCCCTCCTTCTCCATAAGAGTGAGGTAGGCCGAAAAGTCCCGGTCCTTGACCGGCTCACTGTCCGGCCCTTTGCCGTCCCATTCCTTCTCGTACTGGGTGACATGCCGGCGCATGTGTTCGACCATTTGCGCACGGAGCATGCGCGGGTGATTGGGCCGAGAGTCACCAAGCCATTGAAGGCCGAGGCTTATTGCGTGCAGCACGCAGGCTCCGTCACGAGGGCATGCCTTAAGCTGGAGGTCACCTGGCTTGGTGCGCACCTCCTGCTTGACACGTTTCTGCTGGGGCACTTCCTTGCCGTCCTCGCCCGTAGCCAGCTCCCCCGTGGGAGGTTTGACGATGGTGGCAACGACAGGCTGCTCGAGAGCAACGACCGGGACGGCCTTCGAGGCGAGAGGCTTCTGCTTCTTGGAGACGACACGGAAAGGTGCCAGCGTTGCCCACAAGGACAAGGGCTTCTCCTGATGCTCGACGACGAACGGCACCAGGTCCGTGTCTGCGGTTCCAGGTTGCCCGCGGAAGCGAAAGCAGGACCCGAGGCGGGTGCGCCGATGCGACAGGATGGTGTACTCAGTGAAGCGTGTGGCCAAGAGCTGGCCGACGGCATCCGCATCCCACTCGTGGGGCACACCATCGATGTGCCAGATGCGCACCGTTGCTTCTCCAGCTGCCATGGCACTTCGCCACGCCAATCGCCCCCCATTGACGACCAAGCCCAGGCTGGAAGCCTGGCGCAGGGCACGTTCAAAGTAGGCGTCCACCTTCTCGCCGGGGAGCTTCTCGATCCATTGGAGCTTCGCCCGGGGCCCTGAGGTGCGAGCGGCATCAACGAAGACACCGTCCTTGCCAGAGTGGGCCAGGATGCCCTCAATATCTGCCTTCGGAATGCGAACAATGCCAAAGTACTGCTCATGAGTGTCGTTGCGCTGCTTTTCCAGGACCCAGGCAAAAGTGTCGAGCACCTTGATCCTTTGGGCCGCGACCCAGTCTACAGCGGCCTTGGAGGCGTTGCCCCCGAAAGCCTTCCAAGTGTCGGCTGAGGCGAACTGCTTTGGCACCTTAAAGTAGACGACTGCACTTTCAGTGGGTTTGATCTTGATGGACGTTTGGCTCAGGCCGGTGGGCTGCGGAGCATGGCCACTGGCACCTGCAGACGTGAGCTTCTGGACCTTAGCAGTCCTGAAGACCAGGCGATCCCCAATGGTGCCCGGGATGCGCTGGGCCTCCTCATCCTTGGATAGGAAAACAAGCAGGGCCTTGAAGCTCAGCCCGCTCCCCCGCAGAATGTTCGTAGCAAGCGTGACCTGGTCGGCCGAAACAAAGACTACAAGTTCGAGGACCTTGCTGGCATCAGCCTTGTCAATGAACTCAGCTAGGGCAGCGTACTCGACGACCGGAGCGTCCCAATCAGATTTTCGAAGCTTGAAGGCGCCTTCCGGAGCCTTGCGCCGGACGATCTGCCAGCCATCACCGGCTTCCTGCCCGCCTGCCTCACCACAGCCGCCCTTGCCCTTGCCCCGGCGTTGACCTGAGTCGCCTGGGCCATCGCGCTGGGCCACCTTGGCTGGGCCAGACTTGTCTTCAGGCTTGCCCTTGCTTTGGCTGCGCTCTGGCGGCCACCTGCACGCTCGCTGCCCGAAACGTCGGGGTTGCCACCTGGGTGGCTCGTGGCCTGCTTGGCCTTACGTTTCCTCTTGCGCCTGCCCTTTGGCTCGAGCTGCACGTCTGGATCGCCGGACGGCCGGGCAGCAGCCAAGCCCCGGCCGAGATTGAGCGACGCCAGGGCCTGCTTTACTGCCTCGTCAACTGCCTTCTGGATCTGCTCCTTGATCGACTTCATGATGCTATCGCCAAGGCTATCCCCAAGGTTGCCAAGGTCAAGGTTGAAGCCAGGCCCAGGGTGAGAGGCCTCACCCAGGCGGCATCCCCTCTTCCAGTCATGGCACACACAAAGCATCGGCTCGCCTGCAGGGGCCCGGCGGCCTGTCACGCAGCACCTAGGTGCACACTCAAACCCTAGGGGGCCTAGCGGCGCCGGGGCCGGCTGCTGGCGTCGCGGAGGACCTAGAACCCAAGAGCAAGAGGGGAAAGGGGGATGGCATCCAGCACCTCGGTTCGTAGGCTCAGCAGGGCCCGGGTGTGAAGCTTCGCCGAACCTAAACCCCAAATGCCAGTTCCAGGTAATCACTGCTGGTGGGCCTCGCGGACCCGGGTGCTTTGCCTCACCCACACGGACACCTTGCCAAATTGCACACACACCGGGAGGCACGGAAGTGGATTGCTGCACAGGCTGCACATGATCCACACTGGCACTAGGATATGCATGCGCTTGCGGCACCGTCCAGATGGGGCCGCCAAGAAAATCCGTGCCACAGCTCTGCTCGATCGCACTGCCACCTTGGGCCGTGGCGCCCAGGGGGCCCCCGAGGAAGTCCACACCTGCCGGTTCGCAAGAGGCAGGGGACTGACACTGACACAGGCCGAGAGCTGCAGCACCGAGGCCATGGCGGCAAGGAGAGCTACTCTCGGAGGGGGCCCCGAACGGGCCGGTCTTAGAAAACATGTTACCAAGGAGGCAGGGAGAGGCCGGGCTAGGTGGCTCTTTGTCCTTCCACGGATCTTCTTTGATTTTTCGCGGTTCTCGGGTCGGGCCCTTACGCTACTACATCTGGCCGCCGGCTGCCAAGGAAGAGCAGCGTCGCCATGGTTGGTCGCCTCCACTTCGGGAGGCCCAGCCAGCTCCGCATCCTCCTCAATCTCGCCAGCAGCCGGCTGCATCACCAGCTCAGCGTCCGCACCAGCACCAGGTCGCCCACCAGAAAGCGGCAGCGCTGCTGCCACTTGCTCCCGGCTGCCCCGCTGCTGCTGGACACTTGCATCGCGATAGGCCTCCGCCGGAGCAAGGCCAAAGTCCCCGTCAGCAAACCACAGGGTAGTGCTTGGGAAATGTCCCATCGCCTGGAGGCGCTCCACCCAAGGGGGGTCGCCATCACACCGCTTTGTCAGCTGCTCGGTCCAGAGAAGAACGAGGGCTTCACGTACACGAAAGAGCTCATCCACAAGCACAGCCGATCCCACAACTGCACTTGCATCCTCATTGAGCCTTTCCAGGAAGTCTTCGATGGAAGCATGCTCACCCTCAAGCATAGCTTTGAGAACATAGTTGCGCGGCGCAACTCCCCTGAACTTTCTGTAGCTGACAGGTAGGGTCAGCTGAGTACTCGACGTCGCGGCCTCCATGGCCGCCAAATCCATCATCCTTTTCCGCTCAGCACCCACAGCGCCCCCCGAGGAAGGAGCCATGGCACAGTCGAGACAGACTTAGCCACCGAGCCTACCTACGGTGTTGTCCAGCTTGGAACTCGCGGAGTTCCTGTCTCGGGCCCAAGCTCGTGTTCTCACGCCTTGAGCCGAACCTTTTGAGCCTTGAGGGTTGAGGACAGGGTTTAAGGGAAAATCAGACTTCGCAGGAAAATCAAAGCTTCCAAAACTCACATGCGCAATAGCAGAAGCTCCACGCCAATGCAAATGTCGTGAGAGGAAGAATCAGCAGTCCATCAATCTCAAGCTTGAAGCGTCACACAAAAGATGCCGTTCAGGAAGTCAGATGTTTTCACTCGGTGCGTCGAACTGATCCTCGTCGGCTGAAGCAATGCGCCACATGTTCACATGACGGTCGCAGATGCCTCACTTCCCCCCCGTAGGAAGGCAGCAAGGCCGTCAGTTCAAGCCATCACCAAGGTGTTTTGCTCTGCTCCTTCTCACGACGCGACATCGAAGTCTCTCTTGATACCAGGTGTTGTAAGCTGACGCGTGCATTCACGAAGGCCTCCCTGGAATGAATCATCCGAAGGAAAATGTCAAGCGGCAGATCGTCAAGCTTCAAGGGAACCCTCAGCTCCGGACAGAAACTCGAGAAATCGTGATTGGTGATAGCGTCAGACAAGGTGTTCTCATCCCTCGGCCTCCACTGCAGTGTGAGCTGCTTGTTCACCTTGTGTAGAGCCGCTGCACATGCCATCTGAATGCCCATCAGCGGCCACTTAGTGCTCGAGCCCTTCTTCTGCAGCTTGCCAGTCGAAGAATTGTCTGTCCCCCCGCAAATCATAGTCCTTATGTTGTCGTGCACTCCCGACGTCTCCTTTTCCAGGTGATCAAAAACTTTCAACGCAGCAAGCGAGGCCAGCAACTCCGCACTCGTCGAAGCCCATTGGCTATCGCCGTCATCTTTGAAAAGGCAAGGCAGATCCTGTTGCGACACATCGAGGCAGAACCAGCGTGCAACTGACGGGTCCGTCCCATTCTCAAGCGAGTAGCCCCCGAGCACCACCAAGCCGTTTGTGCATTTTGCATCCGTCCTGAAACTCTCGCGCGGCGCCCGCCAATCCTGGAGCACACTGTGGAGTCCCCTGGACTCCGCAAGCTGTTCCCTGATATAAACAAGCGACACGAAGACCATCTCCGGAATCCTCGCCACAGTCCCCTTCTGCAAGACGGCATCAAAAGCATACAGCGGTGCAAGAAAAGGCTTGATCCAAGTCAACACCCTGGAAACAAAGTTGAGCCGCCCAAGGAATTCGGCAAAGCGCCGACCTGTGACGAACCAGTTGTTCGCCTCGGCATTGTCGATCCAATCAAGAACCCAGCGCGTCCTCTTGAGCGAAATCCCGGCGGCACTCTCTCGGTAAGAAAGCCAGTAGCCCACGAACTCGCACTCAACACCACCGTGAAACTTCCGGTAAGAAAACGGCGTGCCCAGCACCTCGTAAGCAGCCAGAATCATCCAGAGCACCACGTATTTGTCGGGACCAGTCACCACGATATGAAGGTCATCAACGTACACAATCTGCACATTCCAGAGCCGTCCCATCACTCTCAAGACCCAGCGTCCGATGCACCCGAACAATCTGGCCCAAAGGATCGCAGCTGAACTTACCCCGAAAGTTCCTACGCAATTAAGCCAAATCACTTTAGATGCCGACGAAGTCCGGCAGCCCATCAAGGGCCAGTCGCGTCGTCGTATTTTGGACCTCCTGTGTGCCTTGGCAATGTCCGCCGCAATGGAGAAGGGGACGCCGAAATCCTGCCGCGCCCTGGACACGGTCTCGATGATTTCTGCAGGTCCAGGCACTTCGAGTTTGTCTGCAATCCTTATACCATTGTTCAAGCGGACGCCGTGGGTGGCATCGTGAAGAGGGCGGACATCACCACTTGGTTTAAGAATGGCCGCCATGCACCAGAAGTCGCCCCTCGCCGTACTCCGCCTTCGATCACGGCCCCTTCAGTCGTCGCCACCATCAAGCCTTCCCGCTCCTCAGCCCTGAAGTGCTCTTCGATCTTATCTGAAGACAGCTCGGCAGAAGAGTAGTTCTGCATCTGCGGTTCAAACTCACTCTCATCCAGCTTGCGGAAGCGGTCCCTCGGCCGGAACACCTGTGGCGCCGTTGGCAGTGGCGAGTCGAAGCCCACCGGCATCCCCTCGGCATAACACTCTTCCCCCTGCACAAGAATCTCCCAGTCGGGGTCACCAAGTAGCCTCAGCGACTCGGCCAGCAAGTACAAGTGGAACGGCTGCCGCTCGGGTACACGCAGCAGGTCTGAAGACGCCCCTGGGATCAACCCGACGATCCTCTGCCTCAACTTCTGCAAGGCAGACTCCGCGAAAGGAGAATTCTTCACATGGCCCGTCGCGAGACGGAACGCCATGTCCTTGGGGTCTTTCAGCTGATCAATCACAAAGTCTCGTAGCAATCCGCGAATTCCCTCTGCATGTGCCACCTCATCACTCGACGCCAACTTCTCTCTCGCCTCGGGAGCCCAACGGCCAGGCGAACACAACCCGAAGCTGTCCACAAACTCTTGCTTGCCCATTTCAAACTTGCAGATCATGGGCTGCCCGAAAGCGCGACTAGTCTTGGGGTCAAAAGCTTCCCTGGCCGACTCCTCATGATCGACCACCACGACCTCCTGAGCGTCTCCAGTGCCTGAGTTGTCTATCGCCGGCACTGCTGCAGCCAAGGTGAAGTTGTCTGAGGAAACGAAGGATTCCGCTGGTGCCTCCCCCCCCGCAGGAGAGGAATCCAAGACAGGAAAGCCCAATGAAGCCAGAAAAGCCGAATCATCAACAGAGAGCAGGTGCACGTTCTGAGGGGTGTATGCAATGGCGATGAGACGATCCCCAACCCAAGGTTGGGTAGCGTGCAAACATCCACGGGCATCCAGGTAGACGGGTCCGTCTTGCAAGGAGTGTACAGTGCCTGTGACGGGCGAGCCGTGAAAGGATCGCACCTGGGTACCTGAGTCATCCTGTATCCAAATGCCACCATCAGAAAAGGAGGAAATTGCCACAATCAAGTTGGGCACAGCTGCATTCCGCGGATCACGATGAACCTCACTAGTAACGTTCTTTGTGAGAACAAAAGCAGCGTAACGGTGGTGCGGGTCCACGGAGTGAAGAAAAGCATTGATCACACGCATGGACTCGGGGAATGTAAAACAAGTGGACCGCGGTGCGGTGAGACCCTCCTGGTGCACAGTGCCTCCAAAGAAAGCGGTGCCAGGTTCTGCACTGCCTGTGATCTTATGAGGCCGAGTCTTAGGAAGCAAGTCGAAAAGAATCTGAACTGAAGCACGATCGAAAGAACCGCGTGCGATGCACTCCGTGGCAAAGGCTTCGGCGGATGAAGGGATGTTGGCTGGGATCAGGTCGGAGTCAGCCACGGCCCTCAGCTCAGGCACCACACTCAAAGAGAGACGGGCGAAGAAAGCAGCGAACTCCGAAGGGTAAGCCGCCGTGGCTGCCGATTTCCAAGTGCCATCCTGAAAACCGCAGGCTCGATCTGCATGTGAATGCGGACAGCGCAAGAGCGGCCCCACGTAGTCCCCGTCATCATTGAAACATGGCATCTGTATCCCAAAGTTCAACGCTCCGGGCAAATTGGATAACAAGCGGGTGGGTTTGCATGACGTAGCCCCGAAAAGGCATTGATGCAATGCCCAGCAACTGACATCGCCTCCAGCGCAAATCTGACGAACCTCATCAAAAGACCAAATGGAAGCAGGCCTCTCACCAGACGGCACACGGCCCAGATCTTCAGGGTGCTCAAGAATGAAGTACAGGCCCTGCTGCCTCTGTAAACGGATGGCCTCAAACGATTGTTGCACGAAGAAATTTGCCAGCTCAACTTTAGTGCGATTTGAATCACGCAACCAAGGAAAACCCAGCAGATGGCCATGTGAACGAAGTGGGCGTGGGCCAAATGCCCCCGCAAAACGATGTCTAGCCCGCGAAAAAGTGGAACAAGGCGGGCTCAAAATAAGGATATCATAGGCTCCAGACGAAATGTCCTTGAAGAGACGCTCCCAAAGCCTGTGCGACGATAGATCCTGTTCAGGACCTCGCAGCAAATCAAACTCATGCAAAATTAAATCCAGTCCCCGCGACGTGCAGAGCTGCTGTAAGTGTGATCTGATATCTCCTTCCCGTGCCTGCCCAGCGAAAAGATACAGCACGGTGAGTTTGGAACGTCAGTTGGCGGCTTGCGCCCCGGTCGGTGCTGCCGCCTTTGCTGCCAAGCTCTGGAAATGCTGCCACATCGGATGGGACTGCATGCACCCTCGGACGCGACATACATGAACTCGACCGCAGCTGCCATCACAACCCTGAGCGTTATATGGAAAACAAATCTGACGTCCATCCGGCGTGTGTGTCCAGAGCGCATGATCACTCTTGCCCTTGCCACCGCCGAGGCCCTTGCCATCGCCCTTGGATTCATCGCGGTTGGCCTTGCCCCCCTTGCCGTTCTTGCCCTTTCCATGGCCACGTCCTTTGCCTGTTCGCTGCCACTTGGCCGGGCTCTCGGACCAATCATTGTCCCACTGTCGGAACCGTCGCTGTGGCCAGAAAGGATCTGGCCGCGGCGGAGGTGCAACCTGCTGAAGGGCAATGGGCGATGTAAAATACTGCTCCTTGAGCTGAGCATCAGACGTCACCTCCGCGAGTGTATCCTTCAAAGGCCGATTGCCCTGTACAGCCCGTTTGATTGCCTCCTTTCGCAACTCAAACTCGAAATTCAGCAACACTGACCAAGGGGGCCGCAATGGTACATGTTCGGTCTGATTGCCCTTGCCACCTGCCATCGGCACCTTCATAAGGTAAACCTTGTCAGACAGCAGAAATGCAACATACTGATTCCAGCACTCGGGGTCCATGCCTCGCAAGAGCTCGCGGTTGCGATACTTGGTCGCCAAGAAGCACCACAGGTTGCACTCAACACGCATCACCGTGCGCAATTCCTCAGTGCCCTGAGGCAATGATCCCTTGACCTTCGTCCGCACGATGCGAACATGGCCTGAAGAATCGACTGCAGTCTGGATCCCCTGAGTCTTCACAGTCTTGCGTGATGTAACCTCGGACAGCGGCGAAGCCGTCGGCTCATGAGCCTCAAGCTCCTCCATCTTGCATGAGATGTAATCCTCGGAAGGCTCATGTGCATCTTCAAGCCTGCCGTGGGTCGCCTCGAAGGCGGCTCTCATCGCACTCCGATCTGTCTGTGTGACGGGCCTTGAAACCCCCAACACGCGCGCTTCCGCGCGAAGCTCCTGCTCTTTCGCGGCAAATTGTTGACATGCCTCCCAAGCACTAATCACAGCTGAGATCCCAGCACGCTTATCAAGAGTAGTAGGCTCCAGAGCGAAATCGTTCTTCAAGGCATCTCGTATCCCTGCACGGGTGTCCTCATAAGACTGAAACCGCCTCACAGTCTTGAAAGACTGTGTGAGTTTGTACTGCAATCCAAGCGGGACTCCAGCTTCCTGAAGGATGTGTGCAAGTTCAGCATCGACTTCAGTGGACAAGAACTTCGAAGCCGCTTCCTCACTCACTCCAGCTGGCAAATCCATGTCTGGAACTCACTGTAAGCTACCTCCGAACACACTGTGTGAAGAAATGCCACTGTGTCTGAAGAGTCTGATCGGCTCACCTCAATTAGCACAACGTTAAGACAAGAAAGACATGTCAAAGCACTGCACCTGATACTGACGTGACTGCGGCTCTTCTCAATCTGATGCAATGTCCCAATCTGATACTCACGGGACGTGGCACAACCGAAGTACTTCCTGCTTTGACTCACGGGACAAGCCACTGATGCGACGAAATTTTCACACCCCTCATGTGTCACGGCTCCACTGCATCTGAGGATGCGGACTCACTGCTGACCGCCCCTTGCTCCTGTAGCCGGGGCCTGCATAACTTACAGATTGCATCTGCAGAATCCTGAGTGATGCTGTACAAAGGAATGGTCTCCAAGCAACGCTCCTGCCTTACAGCACAAGTGCGTGACATGTGAAGACGTCTGTGCCCACTACGACTCACAACAACAAAGTATGGCGCATCTGCATCTTCCGGAGAAGGCGCCGGCTGGTCCTTCGGTGGCTCGGCCACCGCTTGCTGATGGCTTCCAGGGTCAACTGCAATTGCCGGAAACTTTCCTTGAAGACTCCAGCACAAGTTGAGTGCACACCACACCATGACATTGTGGCGTGCAACAGCCCCGTTAGAAACTCCATGTTGCTCCGCAAACGCCTTTAAGCGAAGAAGCAGCTCCTCCTCGATGTAGCCGGGCTGGTTCTTCCCAGTCAAGAGTGTTTCGCACACCTCAGCCTGAACTTGCTGAATAATTTGTCTGGCCGTCAGCACATAAGCGGTTGACCCCTGCCGGGCAGCCGCCCACCGTCCGAGAAAGTCGCGCTTCTTTTCGTCGATCCCAATTGCTGCCGCCAAGGATGGAAGGAAATGCCTCGGCGAGTGCCCGGACCAGAAGAGCGCCAGCTCCTTCGGAACCAGCTTCGTTGTCTTGCTCAGACCCCAGACTCCATCTTTCTTCCCCGGGACCGGCAGCTCCAGGATCACACGTCGCACAAGGTTGGCGACGCCCTCTGCTCCAACGTACTCCCTCGATTTGACTTCCCACGACTCACCAATGTCTGGACACAAGAAATCCCGAGCAAACTTGAAATCCTCGCTCATCAAGAGTTTGCATGAATGCGCAATCCAGTCATAGCCAGAAAGGCTTATGCTCCTCACAAGGTATCCGTGCAGCTGCCCGATCCGTTTTCCAGGTCCAGAGGTCTTGGTCCGGGAGAGAACAAATTTCATTCCAAGCTGTGACAGCGTAACACTCGAAGGATCGATCCCCTGTATATCGTCACATCGCAGCGTTCCCCAACACATAAGCCTGACATAAGCAAGAAAATGAAGCATCCGAACCGCAGCCCAGGGGGTGTCCCGACCTTCACCAGCAGAATCTCAGCCGAGAGCACCATCGCCACCGTAACGAGCTCCGCCTGCTTGACCGGCTCGGCACCTGTCTCCAATTGCATCGTCCATGCCTTCACAGACTCCACAAGTAAAGGATCCTCCGACAGCCTATCTGCTGAAGGCCTCTGCCCAACCAGCTCCAGCAAACCAAGGCTTGACAAGATACTCTGCGGAACAGTCTTCCCCATCGGCCTGATCTGATGCCTCTCATCGAAGTACTGCAGCAACAGCGATGCGTCTCCTGGCCAAGGTTTCCCGGTCGCCTGAATCATCCACTCGCGCACCGGCTCCCACGTGCGAGCCCGATTCTTCAAGGTCTTGCCGCGCCTGCTACCGAACGCCCGTAGCCAGGCCGATTCCGCGTCAGCCAGCGATCCAATTCTCTCAGATGCTGGCAGAGCCGCCTCCTGGATGTAGCCCGCGAGCTTGAGACCCCAGCGGCGCCTGCACAAGTCCTCTGCTTCCACACGCGCCCCTGTTCCAGCTTTGCGAAGCTTTAACTTCTTCTCAAGAGCAGCCAAACCCAGCACAGGATCAGAAGCCAAAAGCCCCTCATACAAATCGGCAGCCGTCACACTGGGCCCACGACGGATATAAGGCCCCCGTCGGACATTCTGCCCGATCTCGCGAACAGTCCTTTCCACTGTCCCTTGATGAAGCGCGCACCACTTATGCACTGACTCTGTAAGCGCCACACGATCCTCAATCTTAAGAACATCACTCATCGAATCATCCACGATTGCCTGTACATCCTCAAGCGTAGCTGCAGCCAAGCAAAAGTTTCCAATATGAAAGAAGACCTTCGAAACACGCTCGCAGAATACAGGGTTGATTTCTCGAAGCTGCTGCCACTCCGAGCCCATTGCCGGAATTCACTCAAGGTGAGCCATAGCGCCGGAGGTCCCCTACGCCCACCCACTCACAAAAGAACTCGAGTCGTAACTCTGCTGAGGAGCGATCTCATTGGCACTGTACACATGATCAAGCTGCCTTGCAAAACACGCTGTTCCACTGAAGTAAAAACTTTCAATCACAAATCTTCAATCACATGTCCGCAGGAAAGTCCAAGCGTTCTGAGATGCATTCCCCCCCCACCCCCCCTCAAGGCTCCCGAACACACTTTTGGTCAGGCCCAAGCAGCAGGATTGGCCCAACCAAGCCGGGGCCGCGACCAACCTCAAGGAAGTCAAAGTGATAGGCGAGGGGCCTGGAGGGGCCGGCCTGAGCCGCACTTAAACCAACAGCCCTAAGGTCGAAAACCTCCTTGTCGGTAAACCTGGCAAGGGTGGCCTCCTCACGGGACCAAAGGCGGCTGTAGCCACCCTTCTTCGAAGCGGTGCGCCAGAGGGCCCTAGAGAGGGAGAGGCCAGCGTTCGCAATGACATAGCCGCCCTTGTGCTCGGAGGCATCCGTAGCATAAATGTCAGGGCAAACGGGAGCACTAAGTTCTGACGCAGCCAGAGGGCACAGAACGCTAAGCAGAACAAGCTCCTGAGCCGCGGAGCGAGGCAACGAGCAAAGTCGAGGAAAGCCGGGCTTCACCGAGCTGGCAGCAACGACCTCAAAGACCGCACTCATGACCGACATCAGGGGCCGCCGAAAAAGCAGAGACGAAGTCCAGCTGCCAACCAAGGACAGCATAAGGCTATCCGACACCGAGGAAAACCTGGCCGCCTCAAGAGAAACCACAGCAAGAGCCAGGCGCTTGCAGGCCGGAGAGGCTAAGGTAATCAGCCCAAGGCTGCGAACCTCCTTGGTGGAATTTATCTCTGCTCCAGCAATCTTGGCAAACGGCTCACACCAAAGATCCTTGTCATCGGAACCAGCAAGCTGCTCCCGTTGATAAACAGCTTTGGCCCGCCTGATGTGATCCACGCAAACGGGCTCCGAGCGATCGCTGTCCTTGTGCACACACACAGAGAAGAAGTCGTCAATGACGAGCCCTTGGGCGCACCGGCTGCCCTTGAAAGGCCTGTTGGAGCACAAGCGGCTGGAGCCGCACAACAGGCCCGCTGATTCCAAGAGTGCCCCATGGGCACAGGTGCCGATCTCAACTCCTAAGTGGTCACCTTGAGCAATCGCCCCAAAACATACCAACACCGAGTCCTCCTCAAAGAGAAGAGGATTGAGCTCGTCGTCGATGGGCTGAGAAGAGAAACAGTCAAGGCGTGCCTCGCGGGAGGAAAGCCTAGCCGAGAGCCGAGAGTAGGCAGCAAGGCTGCGAAGCCATGAAACAGGAAGGGCCGGTCCCAAGGCATTCAAGGAGGCTTTGGCATCGCCTGCAGCAAACTGATGATAAAAATCTTTGCGGTCAGTAGCCGCGCAGTACACACCCTCATGTAGAGGGTCAGCCTCGAGGACATTGAGCATGGGCCCAACAGGTATGTAAAGACTCGGCCCGCTGAGCTTGGCTTCTGCAAAGTTCTGGCCCCTGCGATCAATGATCATGCGGTCCTTATCAGGGGCCTTGTAGCAATTGAAGGCCCTCGCGAGCCGATAGGACTCCGAAGCACGAAGCCGCGCAGGCACCAAATGCAAAAGACCCAAGCGATCCCAGAGAGATGCGAGTGCAGCAGTCTCGTCGTAGCTCTCGCCGGTCCAAACCGGCACGAAGTCATCGGGTGGAGGTCCACCGTGAAGAAGGGAGCGAGGCTCCGCGAAGGCCATATAGAGCTCATCGGTCAAGTAGGGCCGGGGGTCCCAGTGACCTTTACCTGAAAGCTTCAAACGAGAGACATCCAGGGAGCGAAAGGGCTCCAAGCCAGGGAAGGCATCGTTGTGCGTGGGGATAGCAGTGCCTGACAAATCAGCATAAGCATCTCCCGAGTTGGCCGAGGAGGCCGAAAGAAAAGCCACTAACTCTGAAAGTCTTGCAACTAATTGGGGATTGCGGCGGCCTGAGTCAGGCAAAGCGAACTCGCTGACAGAGGCACCGAACGCCTTCAAATGCCGACCCACATGCGCGACAAGTCGTTGCTGTGCTGCATTGGCGGGCCGTTGGAGAGCAGCAAGGGGGATTGGCACACAGCCAGCGTAGAGGAAGTTCAACCCCACGCAAACTATGTGCAGCAGGCGGCGGTGCATGGCACGCCTGCGGAAGCGGCTGCTGCAATCAAAAGGAAAACGCTTAAAAGCATCTTCAAAGGGCACAGGGATCGGAAAGAGAGTCCCGGAAGGCGGTGCAGGCCGAGAAAGCCTGGGCAGATGCAAAGTCGAACAAAGAAACGAGGAAAAGACCGTCCTTGTGCGAAGGACGGCCCTGAGCAGGCCCCCAACCCAAGAGGCGAAGGAGACACGAAGATTGAAGCCAAAGGCCTGAGAAGCGGCATCCTTGGAAGAGGCAGGGCCGGAGGGACCCAAAACAGGGGTAAGTCCAGGAGGCGGCCGCGAACACGAAGGCCGTTCTTTTTTCGTGGAAAAAGAGCGCGCCCCATACGAGGTCAGGCGGGAGTCTCGGCCTTGGCTTTTCGAGGGTACTTTGGTGGTCGCCGGGGCTGCTTTGGAGCGGCAGGAGCGTCTTCCGCGACGGGTGGAGAAGGTGAGGCCTTTGGGTGCCCCAAGGTTTCCAAGCGACGGGTCGATATCAAGTCGACCTCCTTCAGGAACTGAAGTGCACAAGTTGTCCACGCCACCGGAGACAGAGGAGAGAACGCTCGGGTTCGTGGGTTCGCAACCTGACCTCGCCCTCGAAACATCTGACCTGGCGGCTCCTCCAAAAGAGTCAAAAGCCAGGCGAAGTCCCAACGGCCGTTGTCGATCGTGGCCTGATCCAGGGCCACAAAAGTCAAGGCAAGGAACTCGCGAGCACCAGCGACGTCCTCCTGAGCAAGGCAGTCCATCACATGAGCCAAACACCACATGGTGTAGCCGGCTTCTCTCTGGCCCCCAAAAGTGCCGAACCTCTCTAGGTACTGGCACATCGACACCTGAGCGGAGCATTCGGAGAGTGAGGCTGGGCTCGACTGGGACGGCTGCAGGCGCCGAGCAGCGCTTTGGAAGACCGACAGGAAAAAGTCCCCGGAGCGGGCCGCCAGAGCAGCTTGCAGTTTCTCCCGTCTCGCGGCCCCTTTTGCACCAATGCTGCTGGAGGCTGAGCTTGTCAGATCCCCCAGGCCACCATCTTGCTGGGCAACGAGATGCCCGACCAGCGCCGACAAGGCCTGACTCTGCTGAAGAAGGGCAGTCTGGAAGGAATCCTGAACAAGGTCCGCAGCGGGCGGCGCAGCAAGGGGCATCGGACCCACGCCGGCGGCATCCAACAAAGAGCTCTGAGCGGGCTCCACCGGAGGCCGGGTACGAGCGGAGGAGGCCCCAAAAGAGAAGCTTGCTTTCCCAAAGGAAGGCCCGGACCTTTCGGCGGAACAAAGTGCTGCTGGTGCGGGAGCTTCGGAGCTTGCCTTGCACCTGCCTTTCCAGAACATCCTGCCGATCCCGAATGGTACTCAACTGCTCGGTGAGCTGAGGAAGGAGGGCAGTAAGCTGAGTCATCTGGGCAGCAAGATCCGCCGTTGTAACTCGCTTCTTTGCCGGTTGGGCTTTCTTGGCCTTGGCTTTGCCCGGTGGGGCTGCAGGCTCCTCCTGAGCCGAGTAAAAGGCCAGCCGATCGTGAGGAGTATCCGAAAGCCAGTCGCGAGTAACCTGGAGAAGGTCGTCCGAGAGGGGAGTTGCCTCGGGCTGGTGGAGAATGAAAGGGAACACTGTATCCAGGCCGAAATCTTCCCCCAGTTCCCGAAGCTGAGGAAGCACCCCACTTCCGAAATCCACAAGGAGAACGGCCGCATCCAGCGATGGGCTGCTCGGTACCCTGCTCGTCGGCAACACCAAAGGGAACCCGAACCTGCCGAGAAAGACCCACAGTCGCTGTTGCATCGGCCTCGGCCCCTGCGTCCAGGACCGACAGAGCCAAGAAGCCGCACGGGATACACAGAATAAGCCCCTCCTGCCTCTTCAAAATCGGGACCGCAACGGCCTCCAAGGAGGGAGAGGTGCGACCTTCGTCTGGCCAAGAAAGGGCAAGGAAGGTCAGGGCACCATCGGCAAGGGTCTCCACCGAGGAAAGTTCCATCACTGCTCGGCAGGCAAGTCGAAGCCGGCAGCTTCGCAGAAGACGCAAGCCTCAGCCAAGGAGGCAAAGGCGTGACAGACAGTGGAGGAATTCTCAAGAGCACCAACTGCGCTCTTAAAGGCTCTGAAAGAGGAGAACCTGGCAGTACCCTCAAAGGCAGCGGCCCGCAAAACAACGTAAATGCGCGGCCGAATGGCAGGGGGCAAGCGAGCAGAAGGCCGAGGAGTAGGGACCTGATCGGCCAAGACAAGCCGGGCCCAGTGGCCAGCAATCCACGCCCGAGAAGCTCGAGCCTCAGGGGAGGAACCAGACCCAGTGAGGGCCCGACAGGAGTGCACGCACCTGGCAGGAACAGGAGGGATAGAATCCTCAAGGCGGTTGTAAAGGCCAGTAAGCTCAGCAGGAGAAAGAGAGGAATGATGGGCGGCCGGTGAGGAAGGAGCAGGGGGCCCTGGAGCCGCACGGGAACCTGGCTCAACAGGGAGGCTGGGGTCTACAACCAACCAACCACTATCCGAACCCCTAGGGCTAGAGGCAGAGGCAGGCCGAATGGCCAAGGAGAGCCGCGAGAGCGACTCAGCAAGGTTGTTGATGGCCTCAGGCAGGCCGCTGTCGCTCATGCAAGTAGGCCCTGAGTCTCAGATCAGCGGGCCGAGGGGGCGGTGAAGTGGTAGCGGAAGGAGGAGGATGTGGCTCCCGAGGGGGAAGAGTGAAAAGGGCCTCCCTGAAGAAACCCAAAGTCAAAACGACCCCCAAGAGGACCCCAACCGCAAGACAAAGAACCACCACCAGAAGAGAGCCCTGGCAGTGGCTAGGGCAACCCAAACCCCACCAGTTAGACTGAACGCCTAACTGGAGAAGGCCAAGGGCCTGCTCGAACCACATTGCTTGAGCGGCGTGTGCGTTTACCGCTCGTACCTAGAAGGCGACAGGGCTACTAGCTGCTTTCTACAAGCTCCTAGTGTGGGGCAGAACTACCCTACAGGGCTACTGCTTTCTACAAGCTCCTAGTGTGGGCCAGAACTACCTACTCTAGAGCTCCTAAAGTGCGGGGCACCCTACAGGGCTACTGCTTTCTACAAGCTCCTAGAGTACTCTACCAGTGCTGTCTGCGAGCTGTGTGTGTGTGTGTGTGTGCTGTCTGCCAGCTAGCTCCAGTGCTAGGTTGCTTCTGCGGCTACTGCTGCATGCTCGAGCCACAAATTAAGAGTGCACAGAAGCAGTTTGCCATTGCAGGCTAGGCTCAGCTAAAACTTCAACATCGCTCATGCCTTGCTCGTTTCTTTTACACTTTAAAAGCTTCAGTCCTTAAGCCTTTTGCTCTTAGCTTCGCCTTCTGCAGGCTGTGCTTCTCAGACCTCCCTTCAGTCCTTCGCCTTCTGCAGGCTCTCCTCTTCCGGTTCTCCTTCTGCCGCCTCTGCCTTTGCAGGCTCTCCTTTTGCCGCTCTGCCTTTGCAGGCTCTTCTTTTGCCGCCTCTGCCTTTGCAGGCTCTCCTTCTGCTGCTTCTGCCTTTGCAGGCTCTCCTCTCAGATCCTCCTTGAACTTCAGCAAGGAGTCTCTGTCGATCTCTTCGGTCTGGAGCTTCTGCTGCAGCAAGTCCATGACTCTGGACTGCTTCTCGCCTTTTTCAAGGTTCACGTTGACCAAGGATTTTTCTTTGCCATCGCTGGCTTTGAACGTGATGTAAGCCTTGGCCGAGGCTTTAGTCACTTTCACGAGACCGTGAGAAACGGTCTCGTGCCATACCTTCTTCGTGCCATCTGCCGGCACAGCCTTCTTCAGGCTCGGCTTCTTCAGCACCTTGTCTTTGCCTTTTGCAGGCTGCTTGGCTTTTGCAGCCTTCTTTGCCATCGCTGGCTTCTTGTGGAGCAGCACAGCTACCGGCAGCACAACCTTGCTGGATGCTGTGATAGCCGTGCTCGAGACACTGACTACATCGGCATTTACGGCATCTGCTGCCTGCTCCACAAAGATTATGGGGCTCTTTGTGTTAAGCCTTCGCAGGCTGCCCTTAGTGCTTGTCTGCGAGTCCTCTGGGGACTCCATGGGCACAGGCCTCGACGGACTGCTCTTGCTCTTGGCGGCTGGTCCTCTCGGACTGGTACTCCTTCGGGAAGTACTCGTTTGTCCTTTCGGACTGCTGCCACCGGACCCAAAAAGAGAAACCATGAGATCCCGAATGATCGGGTGAGTTCTGTCACCGGTCTTTTGGTTCCGGTGCTTGCGATTCAGTCATTCTCTGGTTTTTTTGGCGTCGGCGGGCCTCAGAGACAGCAGTTGCTGCACTCGGTCCCAGTAAGAACTACAAGAATTGTAATAACAACTGTACAAGTAAAGAGAGCTACAAATTGAAGGTGAAACAGGCCGCGACTTGCAGACTTAGCCGGCAGTGGTCGTTCGGCAGGATATGCGTGGCCCATAACTACTCCCAGCTCAGATGCCCCGCTTCTCACTCCCGCTGAGTCGCGCAATGGCACACCAATTGTCCAGCATCCGTGGAAGCAGAGGATAGCGCCCATGGCCGCCATTGCACAAGTCCAATGACTCGTATGGATCCACTCAAAGCGAGACGATGGCTCTGGAGAGAGAAGTATGTGCCAGAACATGCTGGCTGTCAAGCACACGAAGCTTCCTACAGAGGACAATGTGAGCCAGCAACCGTGCACACGAGCATCCCCGCCCAGCTTCCCAACTGTGCGGGCCTCGCAAGGGCAAAGCAGAAATCAATGAGCGCCAGCGGCATCCGGGTCCGAGAGAGTGAGGGCCCTAAACGGAGAGCGCAGGCACGTAATGGGGAGCATCCCCAGGATGTCCATAGGAAAGTAAAGTCGTTCAGCCAGACCAGGCCATCCCTTGGCCAGGGGCCGCATGGCTGCCCGAGCCGACCGTATGGCCGCATCACGGAAGAAGTCGGTGCCCCCGTACAATCCGAGGAGAGTCTTGCAGACGTGCCGTGACACAGGAGCCAGCTTCAGTAAGGCATCAATATCGATTTGCCAGATAGTAGCACGTACCTGAATTCCAAGTCGCACAATCGATTGAAAGTAGGGCTCCACCAAAACGCAACGGAAGGCGCGCTGGGCCAAGGAGGCTGAGACACGCGCTTGGCACTCGACCCACTGCTGCCGGAGGGCCAGGCCAGCTGCCCGCTTCTCCAGCGGATCGTTGGCAGATAGCAGCTGCCGGGTGCCCTCGGATGGCGGGGCGCAGAAGAGCACACTCAGCGAGCGTCCAGAGATGTAGTGAATCATCTGCTCCAAATGAACTTCAGGGAGCGTGGCCATGGCCCGTAACCCGGCTTATCCTCCTTGAAGTGAAATGTTGCGAGCCCTTGGCAAGCGGAACACAGCACATCCGAATGTGCAAGCGGGGGTCCGTTGTGCATCCGTAAACGTACTCGCCTGTCTGCAGCTAACCGCACTTTTTGCAACCACTTCGTTTGGTTACGGGGCACGTCCATGTACCCCAAGGTGGCACCGAGCAATCTCGTGCGTCTTAGGTGGACGCAGGGCAAGTGCAGAAGTGGGCATGGTGGCAGCCGTCGGCTGTTGACATTTCGGACCCTGAAACAATTGTACAGGGACCGGATAGCAGCCTAGTCATAGTCTGCGTCTCAAATTGCAGGGTAAGGCCGTGTCGGTCATCCAGCTACACTTGTATGGTAATTGCAGTTGCCCAGCTTCCCAGGAGTGGGTGTCGCAAGGGCTGGGGCAGCAGGACTGAGCCCGGAACAGATCCCCTAAGAAAGAGGGGACTATCATGCCCAGCTTCCCACTTGGGTGGGTCTCGCAAGGGCTGGGGCTAGGCAGAGTTTGGAGCATCCATATCCTGTGGGTCAAGGACCGATAGCGGTGGCCGCAAACGCGTAAGCGGGAGATCATCCAGCGGCTCCATAGAGAAGTATGGCATCCCCCACAGCTCAAGACATGCGAAAGCCCAGGGCTGCAGCTCGATGAGGGCAGACTGGATGGTCGCAGTGCGAAAGAATTCAGCTCTCGCAAAAAAGCGAGTAACGGACATATAAGCTGGGCGAGAAACCGATGCCAGCATCACCACAGATTCAAGATCAACTTGAACAATGGTGGAGCGCACTTGAATACCAAGTCGCGCCGCCACTTGGAAGTCGGTCGCCACTCGAAAGCTATATAGGTTGCGCTGTGCCAGGTAAGCAACGACGCGGCGGTGATATTCCGCGTAATGACGACGGAGCACCAGGCCAGCAGCCGTGCGCTCCTGTGAGCCAATGGCACGAAGAACCTGTCGGGTGGTATCTGATGGTGGTGCCCCAAAGAGAACCGGTATCGTCTGCAGGGCGGTGTGGGCGAGGATTGGCGCCATCAGAAGATCTGGTAGCTCCGCCATGTTTTGCCCCTAATCCACTCAACTATGACTAAATAGCTGCCTAAGTCTCGCAGCGCGGAACCCAAATGCTCATCGACAACAGGGCCCGAAGGATAAGGCATGGGACATGTTGGGTCAAGTGTCGTGGCGCAATGCTCATGTATGGCTGACCCCCAATCCAGCGGCCTACAGGCATACCGCCGCAGAGGTTGGACACCGAAGACCCAAGGCAAATGCCACACCCGCACACACGCCCGTAGCCGAATGGCCAGGGCCAGGACAGAGGGGCATGACCAATAAGCGAACCCAGACCGAGCAAGGGTCCGGCGCTAGGCACCTGACGGATCACTCACATTATGACAAGCGGACGTGCGGCGCGCGTCGTGCCCAATAATGTTCGGCTAGCTCCCAGAGTACCCTGCGAAAGTAAACAGGGTCCTCCATATGTGCGTCATTCAGGGTTTGCAAGAATGTCCAGTCGCCCGCATCCTGGCGTTTCTTCAGTTGCTGCCGAGTGTAGTAGTAGTCCGGTGAAGGCTTATGATAGTTCGGCACTAGCCTAAAGCCTAAAAACTGGTACCCAAGACCACTCGCTAGTCCACGCTGAGCCTGGAACTGCCTTGCAGCCGCGACCCAGTCCTCGAGACGGAGATTCTGGGCCAAAGGTGTATAGTCCATGCGGACGCCCATAGGAACATCAGCGAAATCTCGTCTGACGATCTCCGCATGTCGGCCCTTCACCGTATGGCTTCCCATTAAGAAAAAGCTTTTTTGGCGTGAACGGGCCTCGTCGACTACGGCTGTAGCACTCGGTCCCTACAAGCAAACTAACAAACTACAAAGCACGGAACTACAAAACAGTGAGACAAAAGCGAAGCTCTGCAAGCTGCGGCGCACAGGCTTTGCCGGTGGGAGCCGTTCAGCAAACTACGAAGCCTCAGCGACCGATCCGAAGCAACAAAGAGCCGTCGCTCTGAGCCGCCCAAAGCAGCAGGTGGAGCCAAATCCAAGCTCCGGCAGCCGTTCTAGTCTCGACAGACAACGGACAGCCCCTGTGCTTTGTTTCATCACGATCGAGCACACCAAAATCCAAAAGTCCAACGCCCACCGCGGCGAGCGGCTTCTAGACATGATGCGGAGCCAGAGTCGTTGCGACTCAGAGCCGGCCAGCTGCGACCGCACGCCGAGGACGAGACCAATCGAATCACGGTGTGCAACAATGGCGAATTGGATGCCGGCGTCCAACGCCGCCAATCGCCGCCCACAAAGCGTGTGGCCAGGCCAGGATGCGGGCCGTAGGGAAAAACATGTTGTGCGTCGAGACCCAGCACTGCGCAACTCAGGAACGTTCCAAGAACGGCAACGGGTCGCCCCTGACGAGGCTTGGGCCAAGGCAAGACGGTGCGGCTGCTCGGATGGGACGGGCCCCTGCCGCGACCTGATGCTGGTGGCTTGCGAGCTTGCACCCGAAGATTCTCCGTGCAGTGGCTCATTCCATTCCAACCCTTGTTGTTTTGCCCTGCTCGTTTGTCCAGGTGTCCGCTCGGCATGGCGGCTGGACCCGAGACGCGCAGGGAAGCTGGGCACATGGGCGACGCGCCCGCAGCTGCAAGGCAGGTTGCCGATGCCATGAAAGCTGCACCTAGTCTCGGATATATTTGGATTCGTAACGACAGCGAAGACTATGACGGCACAGAGATCATGTCATCAGCTTTTCAGGGCCTGATCCGAAAAAGGGGCCTGCCTCAGGGCCTTGGGCATCCTAACTGGTTCGGACGAGGGCTTGTTTACTGCAGCAACTGCAGCCAAGGTCCAGCAAATAGATATGAAGACGCGGTTGAGAAGCGGCTTCGACCGGGAGGCGGGTGAGGAAGAGAACCCGCTTGATGACAGCTGCACCAACTGTGTTCAAGGACAACTTGCGGTGTGCCGCAACCACGGAGCAGGGCGGCCAAGGTTCCCCCCCCCTTCCTCTACAATGCGCAAAGTCAAAATCAGCAGGTGTGCAGACTGAGCGCACACGGTGTGTGTCGCCGATGCAATGCATGGGGGAAGCCGATTGGGTCGCCCCAGACAGCCGAGGTCATGGTAAGAGTCTGGCCGCGTCTGGCCGTGCTGAGGCCAGCAGCCACGCGTCCCCGGCTGCTCGGCGAGTGCAACAAGGCCCAAACAAGGGATCCACCAGGTAGCAAAATGCACCCTGATGTGCAATAGAGGGAAGGTGCGGGGTTCTGCCCATGCCTGCCGTTGAGCATGTCGAAGCCCGAGAAATGACGTTGGCCGGCTCCTCGCTCTACGCACTTACCAAGGCAAGAGGGAAGGCCGAACCATGTTAATAACGGACATCGACGTATGTCGACGTGCCGGCAATGTCAGGAGTCCCGAGGGGAGAAGAGCACAGCGCAAATCGATGTAAGGCTTTGCCGGTGGAAGCCGTTCAGCAAACTACGAAGCCACAGCGACCGATCCGAAGCAACAAAGAGCCGACGCTCTGAGCCGCCCAAAGCAGCAGGTGGAGCAAATCCAAGCTCCGGCAGCCGTTCTAGTCTTGACAGACAACGGACAGCCCCTGTGCTTTGTTTCATCACGATCAAGCACACCAAAATCCAAAAGTCCAATGCCCACCGTGGCGAGCGGCTTCTAGACATGATGCGGAGCCAGAGTCTTTGCGACTCAAAGCCGGCCAGATGCGACCGCACCCCGAGGACGAAAACAACCGATCCACGGTGTGCAACAGTGGCGAGTTGGATGCTGGCGTCCAACGCCGCCAATCGCCCACAATGCGTGTGGCTAGGCCAGGATGCGGACCGTAGGGAAAACTTGTTGTGCGTCGAGACCCAGCACAGCGCAGCTCAAGAACGTTCCGAGAACGGCAACGGGTCGCCCATGACGAGGCTTGGGCCAAGGCAAGGCGGTGCGGCTGCTCAGATTTGACGGGCCCCTGCCGCGACCTGTTGCTGGCTTCGAGCTTGCACCCGGCGCAATCCTCCGTGCAGTGGCTCATTCCATTCCAACCCTTGTTGTTTTTCCCTGCTCGTTTGTCCAGGTGTCCGCTCGGCATGGCGGCTGGACTCGAGGCGCGCAGGGAAGCTGGGCACATGGACGACGCGTCCGCAGCTGCAAAGCAGGTTGCCGATGCCATGAAAGCTGCACCTAGTCTCGGATATATTTGGATTCGTAACGACAGCGAAGACTATGACGGCACAAATATCATTGTCATAGGCTTTTCTGGGCCTGATCCGAAAAAGGGGCCTGCCTCAGGGCCTTGGGCATCCTAACTGGTTCGGACGAGGACTTGTTCACTGCAGCAACTGTAGCCAAGGTCCAGCAATTAGATATGAAGACGCGGTTGAGAAGCGGTTTCGACCGGGAGGCGGGTGAGGAAGAGAACCCGCTTGATGACAGCTGCACCAACTGTGTTCAAGGACAACTTGCGGCGTGCCGCAACCACGGAACAGGGCGGCCAAGGTTCCCCCCCCCTTCCTCTACACTGCGCAAAGTCAAAATCGGCAGGTGTGCAGTCTGAGCGCACACGGTGTGTGTCGCCGATGCAATGCATGGGGGAAGCCAATTGGGTCGCCCCAGACAGCCGAGGTCATGGTAAGAGTCTGGCCGTGCTGAGGCCAGCATCCACGCGTCCCAGGCTGCTTGGCGAGTGCAACAAGGCCCAAACAAGGGATCCACCAGGTAGCAAAATGCACCCTGCTGAGTGCAATAGGTGGAAGGTGCGGGGTTCTGCCCATGCCTGCCGTTGAGCATGTCGAAGCCCGAGAAATGGCGTTGGCCGGATCCTTGCTCTACGCACTTACCAGGCAAGAGGGAAGGCCAAACCATGTCAATCACGGACATCGACGTATGTCGACGTGCCGGCAAGGTTAGGAGTCCCGAGGGGAGAAGAGGACAGCACAGATCGATGTACGGCGACATGCCGGCAGCTTAATGCAACCCGCCGCATTGAGGACCCAGCGTGGACACCGCCACGCTGGCAGGTGTCCCCCCCCCCGGGCATACGGCCGGCAAGGGGGAAAACCAATCCGGTGTCACTAAGAACGAACATCGACGTATGTCGGCGTCCCGGTGGCTCCACACGGCGTGACTGGTCGGGACGCCGCGGTCGCCTGCCCGTTTCATTAGTCCCGTGTTGCTCCGGCAAGGGATCACCGAAGGCCAAAACAAGACATAACGACGTATGTCGTCTGTCACAATCGGGGTGAGCAGAGATCACCGGGCAGAGCCGGACGCCTCATCGGAAGGCCAGCTGTCCAGCAGGCGTTGCATGTCGCGCCCATTCGAGGGGAAGTGACTCTCGTTCAATAGGTAAAGCATCTGGTAATTTCGGGCAGTGTACATTTCCTTCAAACGTGAAAAGGTATACTGGTGGGTATCGTGGTCCTCACTATGAAGGTGTGGCATGAGCTCTGTGGAAATGCAGGGCAGTTGGAGGCCGGGCCCGAGACCCCCTTCTCTGAGGAACTCATCTGCCGCCGACTTCCAACGTTCCTGCGCCCGAGGGTGCTGTAGCCGGAACCTTGGGCGCGTGCCATCAGGCAGAGCGTGTGCGGCCTTCCTCCTGGGCGACCAACCTTTGAAGGAGGACCAACGCTTTGGCCTCCGTTGCGTCGAAGTGTGCAAAGCGCCACAGGCGGGTCGGAAAATAGAATTTCTTTTTCTGCGGCCCACGGATCCAGTAGGCAACTACCGCACGGAGATCCCAGCCTCCAGAGGTTGTCACTGCACGGAGGCGCCACAGGGCACTGTGGAGTAGGCCTGCAGCCTGGATCGCTAGCGACGGCTGAGCACGTAGCCCCAGCGGAACATCCGCCAGCGGGAAAAGCAGTCGAAAGGTGCCGCGATAGGAGCCAGGATACGCAAACATGCGCGGTTCGAACTCTCCACGTCTCGCTGGGAGGAGTCCATTCTCGAAGCCCTCCATCACGCGGCCCGCGATGGCAATCTGCGGACGGCCTATCAAGTCAACAGGAACCTTGCATGTGATTCGGACCTCAATATGCTGGCCATCTCGCCCAGGAGTTACACTGGCGAGTTGCAGGAGTGGGGCAGACGATGGGTCGTCGGCCAACGAACGGGTAAGGAAAAAGAGTAGTTGCACCGGCAGCAGTACTCCACAATGCAGAAGCGGGGTACCCTTGTTGTCCTCGGCAACAGTGCTGCCTCCCCCGGTGGTACGCCGCTGGCTGGAGTTCTCCCCCCGTCGGCTATTGGTCGGCAAAGGGTCTGACGTTGCAGTAGGGTCGCGCTTGGGAGCCAGAGACATCTGGATAAGGTTGCCATCGCGTACAGGGGATTTCCGTCCTGCGAGAGCCCGTGGGAGAGAGCTTTTGAGCCCCGACAGTTCGTCAAGGAGCAGCCACCACCAAATCTCCGGCCGGGCCAGCTCGTACCAGGACAGGTCGAAAACCTGTCCTTCCGCTAAGCGCAGGACTGGATCACAAAACTGGGCCAATGCCACGGACACAGCAAGCAGTGGTGTTAAGCAGACGCGAAAGGCTTCGCCCTCAGTGCAGCGTCGCAACATGAGGGCTCGGTCCGCAAAATCCACAACTTTCACCCCAAATTCTGTGGACTGAGTTTGAGTTCACAAGCCGACAACGACAAGGGAAGGGAAAGCAGGGTAAGGCAGTCCGGAGAGCTGGGGAGTAGTTGCTGAAGTGCCCCAGCGCAGTCAAGTCCTTGAACCGGCTGTTGAAGTCTGCCCCTAGCTTGGTAACGGCGAAGGGTGTCATGCTGCTCCGCGAATTCATCCTCATCATCTGCTGGTATACCCTGCTGGCAACTGAGGTGACCCCTGGCACAAGGCGATCAGGCGGGGATTCGACCGCGCCCAGTAGGTCCTCCACACGTTGAGTCCATGTAGCGGTAGGTGCAACTGGGTGAGAGGCCGCACAGCTTTGGCTGCGTAGCTCGGCTGTCAGCGTCGGATCTTCCTTGGCAGGCTCTCCGATCTCCGGGTCCGGGCGCACCGCACCTGTCGGATCATATAGGGCTCTTGGCAGTCCAGTAGTAGCCACCGGCGGGAGCAATGTTGCCTGAGGGGAAGAATGTCGTAGGCGCGACGACACATAGCGCTGCAACCTCCCTAGCAGCCTGGCGTTGACTGTGTCAGAGGAAATAGCGTAGAAGTAGAATGCGCCGGGCACGGCCATCACTGTTGACTCCGACACACCAGCGATGCCGCGGCACTCAGTGGCAGGTTCCGCGCAAGGCATGTGAGACCCTATCAGCGATCTGTGATGGGTGGAGCGGAGGGCACTGAAGAGCCTCTTGGGGAGAGGGACACCACCTCCTCTGGTCACGGAGGCGATGGAGCCCGAACCTCGGCGGGTTAGTGAACTCTAGTAGTCCAAACACAGGAAACTCGGTATCGATGACAGGGTAAAACGGCCGTGCCGCGATGGACTGACCGCGCGGTCCACTGTGCTCAAAGTCCACCCTCCCGAAGGAGGAGCTGAACCGGGTAGCCCTCTATGCCACTGTGAGCTGCGACCGCTGTAGCCTTACAGAGCGAGGGGACGCGATTCACTGACCATCGTTCGTAAAACTCCTGGGCAGTCTTCTTGTCCTCGCGGGGAGGGCTTGATATCCCAAGCTTGGCCAGCCCATAGGCGCTGTACAGCTCCTCCCATCGCACGTGGGTGTGATGGAGGACAGAGTAGAGCTCCAATGCCGCCGGAATACCCCACCAATGAGTGGGGGAGGCGATGATCAATGGGCCCGTGGGTCGCGTGCTGCCCGCCGTGAGCCGCTGATGAGCATTCTCTCCGGTCATAGTAAAGCGGCCAGCCCTGTCGATAATGCAGATGTCGACTGCACCTGTAGTGCCAGCGCAGACTGTAGTAGTGAAGAGGTCCACAAATGCCCCCAATTCATTGTGATGGTCATAGAAGAAAGAGAAGAGGGATGCAGCCTGCGCCTCCGTGGTAAGGTGTCCCGGTGGGGGGAGCTCTGGCAGCCAATCCGAGATAAACTCCGCGAGGGATGTACCTTCGGCCACCACTCGGTGCGCGTTACCCGTGTCCGCGTTGGCGGGGCGAGCATTACTGAGGCCAAGACCATGCTTGAGGGCGTCAAAAACCCGGGTTGTGGGTGTGACTACCGTGACTTTCTGTCCCGCCTGCACTGCGAAACGATGCCCGCAGACGTTGTAGGCGAATACCAGGAGGACACAGAGCAATTCCATCAAGCCATCTGGATGCATGTCCGAAGATGTATGCCGCGGTAATCGGACGAAGTACACTTCTGGCTGGTGAGTGCCGTCCGCCGCTAGCCGTTGAAGCCGCCTCGCATGCGCTAACTTGATGACCGGCAATGGTGAGAGCAGAATGCTAGTGAAACGGCCAGTGGCACTAAGACGCGCCGATGCCGTCGCCGACAGCTTGTCACAGGTCTCGGCGTGGCAGCCGGTTGGGCCCTAGCACTGGACAGAGCACATGAGCTGCCAGGCATCACTGCGTGCCGGAGCGCAAAACGTGCTGGCTCCGGAGCACTCAATGCGCACCTCCGCGGGTGGTCATCATCGTCATCTGCATGTGCTACGTCGAAGCCTTGGACAGCACGGTACAGGTACAATCGTCCGTCATGTCAAGTGTCAGCATTTGCTCCCCTGCGGGGGAAGGGGCAGACACAGCCGCGACTTGCTCCAGCTCAGTCGGGCAGGAGGGCACATATTCGCCAGCGCGCCCACGTGCGCATATGCTGCGAGAAACGATGCCGTGGCTCCGGGTCCAGGAAAGTGCTCGGAGCTGTTACGCCAAGCCAGAGGCTCCCATCAAACCCAAGACTGCCCACCAGGGTGGGGCGCCACGCCACCCCCAAAGTGTCTCTGCGAGGGTGGGCAATGAGCGAAGGCGGTCTAGCGGCCTTGCCATTGGCATCGTATCCGTGTACGAAGGCGGCCAATGCATTTGCCGTCCGGAGGAAGTTTTTTGGCCATGAAGAGGAAGGACCCGGCAGGCTACACACCCGGTAGTGGTCAGAGCTCAAGGCGAAGAGGGAGCACACTGTTCATGGGCTCCTCTAGCCCATTCCAAGGCATCCTCATGTGGCTGCAAGGTCTTCCGCAAGGAGTCATCTGGGTTGGATGTTTTCATGCTGGCGTAAAGTAGCCCTGTGGTGGACGGCTCCGTCACAAAATCCCACAGACTCGCATGTGCCCCGAGAGCAAGGGCTGCCCTGGGCAGGTGTAGTTGGCGCGAAAGACCAAACCGTATCATCTGGAGCGGCATTCCAACTCCAGCGGAGGCCTGGAACTCCTGCGTGTCAAGGCATAGATCTTGAAGGTCAGCGACCTCAAAGAGCGCCGTCGGCGCCACATCTCCAACGAGTCCGTGTCCGTGAACAGCCACAAGGTGTGGCATGCAGGACCGCGGGATCTGTGCAAAGCCATACCGCACAACGCGATAGAGAGTCCAAATTTACTGGTATGGTTGGCTCATACTCGTTCGGAGTCGTCGGAATTTGGCCAAAGGGAAGCAAGTCTGCACTGATCGGTAGCTCCTGGAAACCGTAGATGGAGTGAACAGCATCGCTGCTGTCCTCGACCGGTGCACGTCGTGTGCCTCCCGCCCGAGTATTCAGTCGGGTGACCAGCATGCCCACAAAGCCATGTTCGAGTCGGCGATCGTGCGAGCAGACAAGTACGGGCAAGCTGCCACACAGTGCCGTACAGTCAAAGGCTTCCGAAACCGTCGCAAGGTCGCCCGCAACGGAAAGGAGTCGTCCGCGTGCGAAGGGGCACCTTCCTTGAAAGACACGCCAAGTTGCCGCGTCCGTGATGCCGGGGAGAACCTGCACCCAAAGGAGACCCTCGTACACTTGAAGGTGAAGGTGCTCCACACCCGAGATTGCACGCTGTATGGACGCCAGCGCCAGGGTTTTGGACCGAAGTTCGGCACCAACTCCGCTGACCAGATGGTGCGTGTGGAACAATTGGACCGCCATGGCGCCCACAACCACCGAACGCCCCAACTCCCACTTCGACTTGGCTGCAGACCCCGAGTTCCAGCTCACCTCAAGCGACATCGATGTAATACTCATGGCGGCCCTGGGCATGTGCGCCAACCTGGTTGTGATCGAATTACATCAAAACTGGCAAAATGCTGGAAACGAAACGGTGAGAGTTTGGTTCAAGCAGGTGGCCAGCGTGGTGGAGCAGCAACTGGGACACCAGTGGCCGACAGGGCTACCAAACCTTTGACTTGGGCTGATTGCCCGGCGGTGGATCTTGGACTCTGGCCCAATAAACCGGACCGGTATCCGTCCCTTTTTTAAGTCAACAGGCAGTGGCGGTTCAGTGCGTCATGCATTACATACCACAGCTGAGGGAAGATGGGAGTGCCAAAAGGTTCTGTGGGTATGGGGGGGGGCTTGACATCTGCCTGAGCCGTTTGCATGCTGATAATTCTAATCGCGGCTCAGGCGGTGACATACGTCGGCCACCGGCGAACTCAATGTGTGGGTCCAGGCGCCTCCACATCGTCGGCAAAGGCAAAGCTGCCATAGCAGGGCGGGCGAGAGTGGAAGCGAGGTGAGCGTGCTGGCGACGTATGTCACCGCAATCTGAGCCAAGGGACAAACACGGCAGTAGGGAGGGAGCAATGCACACGCAAGCGACCCAGAAATGAGAGAAGAAGAAGTAATGAAAACAAAATGCAATCAAAAAAAACACCAAAAAAGAAGAAAGATACAAAATAAAAACGCGATCACAAAACAAAAAAAAAAGAAGCCACAAAACAAAAGCCACATCCATATACGTCCTACTCTGTGAGCCCTCCCTTAAGCTCTCAAAAGCGAGAGGGCCGCTTGCAAGTTTCAAAAGCAACAGTTTCACTGGTTCAAGACTGAGAGTTCGAGCAGAAAAAACGGCTGTAAGTGTTGCGTTTAAAGAAAATGTTGCAGAGCAAGTGCAGACGCACCATTGCGAAGTGCGACACAAGCTGAGCGACGGCACTCCTCGTGTGACGCTGCGGTTGGACCTCTTGCCTGTACTCAGTGCATGTGCAAGGCAGTGTTGAAGATCGAGACTATCAGAGCGGCTGCAGCTGGGGATGCTCTTCATGCCATGCATGTGAGCTACTTGGCTTCGTTGGAATCTGGAAGTAGGAAAGCCAGATTCCAATGCAAGTCGCCAAAACACAAGCTGGTGTGCATGGCTAGCAGTGCAGCGTCTCACACTATGGTGGTGATGGAGTGAGCTGGCGCCATTCGGTGGTGCCAGAAAATCAAGAAGGCAGTGCTTCCGTAGTCTTTGGCTTGTTACTGGTTGTCGTGAAGACCTAGATGAGTTTGTTGAACACTATGATGAGCTTATAACCGGACAGTGCTGCGAGACCCACTTGGCTCAAGACTTCCGACTCAAACGGTTCATTAGAAGGTTTGAAGGGAAGCTTAAGAGAAGAACAGCAAAAGTTTTCTTCCAAGAAGGTAGGGTTTATCCACTGCAGCGCTTGTTGCAGCTTACTACTGACTGCAAGTTTTGACTGTGGCGTCTCTGAGAGTTTCTGCTGTCTTGCATGTGGAAGAGTCTTTTGAACTCATAGTGGGCTTTCAGTGCCAAACTGTGCCTCTAAGTTGGTTTTAGTGTTGGTCCTTCTGACATACGTCAGTCGGCGTTTTGTTCGAGCTGCCGGAATGACTGCACATGACATAGCGGCCACCGTGCAAAAAGCTTTGGAGACATCTTCTTGAAAGACTTGTTGTGATGGATCTAAAGGTTGATGTCTTGTTTGCGTCGTTTCCGTCTGCTAAAGAAGAAGGTGAGGCCTTTGCTGCAGGAATTGACCGGGTTTGTACGTTTTCGATCGAAGATGTTGCTGCGTTGGCGGGGACCATTAAGCCCTACATGCGCATTGTATTGATTGATCCCATACCACGAAGGGTCAAGGAAGTTTTAGCGTTGGTTGATGCCTCCAACGAAGTTAAGGTTGTCTATTCGACCCCCAAGGGCTTCCCACAAGACCTCGTCTATTATGATGTTCGGAAGAAGTATCTTCCTTCATCAGATTACAACGTTCAGATCAATCATTTCAGAGATCAACAAGACCTTATCCCGTCACCTGTGCCTGCGAAGCCCGGTGCTCCAGCAAATGAAGCCTATCCTGTCTGGGTAACGATTCGGCAGCATGATGCTGAGCGGCCCATGCAGGAGGGTTATGTGGATTCCGGTAATGTCACTTGGTTTATTTCATTAAGCGCGGCCGTCGGCTTTTTGCCAGCCGACATTGCCACTGATTGGCTTTATATGGGCTTTGCCAAGTTGCGAGACCAGGTCTTCTTTCGAAGAACCACACAGGACCGCACGCAGGGGCTTACGTTCGGAATTAAGCATCAGCAACTTGATGCGAGTGTTGTTTCGAGTGCTCTTGAATTGGTTGAGGCCTATATTTCGCAGGCCAATGAGGCATGTGATAGGGGTGTATCCCCCAATCTTAACGTCTATGTGTCGCAGTTACCTTGTGATGTGCTCAGTCATCTCTCCACTTCTCTCCCTATGGACGCTTTTGAGCAGCTGCAAGCCTTAGTTGTGTGTAGTATTCCGGTCGCTACACAGCCAGGCCCACATATTGACGCAATCATGCGACATGCTTACCGGTGTAACATCTTTGCATGCGTCGTGAGGCAACATCTGGCATTGAGGGTAACGCCACTTCGTTACCAGGCGTTCATTGATTCATCGCGTCGTAACGCAATCGATTTACCGGAAAGCAAAATCCGTGGAGCCTATAAGTTCATCACTGTGCGGGGACTTACCTCACCACCCGTTCATACTTCGTTGAGTGCGTATGCCCTTCGGTCGTTAAAGAGATCCATCTACAAGTCAAGTCTTTGCAGGGCACGCTAGACGCTGACCAAGGCCGCAATCTCATTCAAAGCCTCGGAGCTACCCCCACATATGTGCGACACGCCTTCATCGATTGTCGAGGAGTTCAAGAGGTTGCCCTGCACGTTGTTATACCTGCTTCTCATCAGGCCGCATTGTGGACCGCCTATGATCAGGCAAATGCTGGAGTTTTGATCGAGTATTTCGTTGAAGATACCAGTGCGCAGTGCATGCCTTCTTGCGCTGCAGTGAAGCGCTCAAGGCCATTGGGCGCGAAAAATTCGCATTAGTAATGACGAGTTTTTCGACGACTTCACAGTGCTCACGCGCAGCGCGCACAAGCGACTTGTGAGTCTGGCAGTGTCCAGCATGTTCAAGAAGCTAGGCTGGCAAGTTGCCACAGAGCCTAAAAAGAACGTTGACTTCAGCGAAGTTTTCGATGTTTTGGGTGTCAGAGTCGACCTGTCCAAGCAGCATCTCGGGCAGGTCTCGGTACAGAACAAGCCCACTCGCGCAGCCGAGCTGGGCATGGTCCTCAGCGAGGCCCTTTTACGCGGAAGCATGCCCCGCATGAGGCGCAGAGTCTGCGTGGTAGGCTTATCTTCGCCGAGCAGCAAGCCTGGGGCCGCAACACTCGCATGGCAGCAGAGCAACAGCGTCTTGCCATGCAATTTTTGCTGCAACGTGTAGTGCACGGCCCTCCTCGAACTGTCTCCGTTCATGCACGTCGACAGTTCCACCTCTACATGGACGGGGCCTGTGAGTGGGAGCTCCCGCGCATTGTGCCAAAGTGCGGCATCGGAGCAGTGCTCATCGGAGAAGGCATCGCCTTCACGTGGGGGCTGCAGATAGCCCAGCAAGTAGCAGCCCAGTGGGTTGCCAGGGCTCAGAAACAGCAGCTTGTCTTTGAATGCGAGCTTTTGCCGTACCTGCTTAGCCTGCAGCTATGGGCCAAGCACATAGCAGGCAGCGACCTGTTTGTGTGGATTGACAATGACGCAGCGCGCACTTCTCTCCACAAAGCCTTCACGAGGAAGGCAGAAGGTGCTGCGATAGTTTCGCAAGCGGTTGACGTCGAAGAGTCTCTGCAGTGCAGAGCTGCCTTCTTCCGAGTGCCCACCGACAGTAACATTGCGGATGGGCCCAGCAGAGACTGGTGGGATGAGACGGAGAAGCTAGGCGCACAGCGCCAGTACCTTCCGCCCAACGCAGTGCAGTTGGCCTTGTCACTCGGCGCGGACTAAATGGGGGGTGTGTAAGGCTTCGAGTGCCTTCAAGGGGGGTGGACCAGTCGTTCGCCTTACCCTCGACCAATGGTCGATTTTTCTGCAGAGATGCCAGCGGCATCGTTTCTTCAGTGCCCGAAGATCGGGCCCGAACAGACCCCCCATATCCGCTAGGAGGAAAAAAGAGTGCTCTCGCCTTTAGTCTTCTGCAGCGCAGTAGAGGGTTCCCCGAAACGCGCGCTAACGGAAGTTTCGTTGGAAAATAAGCTTCCATCATGCGTGCGTGAATGAGTTTTATTTTCCCCCGAAAGTGTAGACAAAGTTTGTCGAAAAAGGAAAACAGTGTTTTCACTTGTGTGTTGAGAACACTAGGCAAACTTTGCCGTACAGCTTTCGGCTTGAAGTTGGATCTGTGATCCAGAAATTTTTTGTCCCGCCCACCACACCCTGTATAGTATGCGGGGTCTGGGACCACGCATATTGCAGCAGAGCTGCCTAGAGCAGGGCTCTGGCTTCATCTCTAGAAGAGATTCTTTTCGTCAGCATAGCATGCTTTCTTGTACATAGGCCGTAGGCCGCAGCAGAGCAGCGTAGCTAGTAGTAGACTGCAGTGACCCAGTGGGTCTTCCTTAGTTTCACCACTTCTGTCTTGTAGTACAGTTGTTTCTCCCTTGTAGGGAGTCAAAGCGGGGGGTGGACCAGTCGTTCGCCTTACCCTCGACCAGTGGTCGATTTTTCTGCAGAGATGCCAGCGGCATCGTTTCTTCAGTGCCCGAAGATCGGGCCCGAACAGACCCCCCATATCCGCTAGGAGGAAAAAAGAGTGCTCTCGCCTTTAGTCTTCTGCAGCGCAGTAGAGGGTTCCCCGAAACCCGCGCTAACGGAAGTTTCGTTGGAAAATAAACCTGGTTTGAATCTAGTTGTTGCCTGGATTCATCAACCTGGGTTCCAAACCTGAGTTAGAACCTCTGGCTTAAACCAAACCTGGGTCATAACCTGGGTTAAAATCTGGGTTTGATCCGGAGTTGAACCCAGGTTCAATCTAGGCAAAGTTCAAACCCAGGTTGAATCCAGGTTTCAAACCTGGTTCCCTGGGAGCTCAGACCACCTGTGGGCAGGTCCGAGTGGCTTTGAAACTACGATATCTTGTGGCACATGCATCGCCGAACAGTTACGGCTGCATTCGTGACAGCGCAGAAAAAGGTGGTGGACACACATGCTGCGGCGGCTGCACGGAGGCACTTCTTGCAGGCGGCCTCGTCAGCAAGGACGGCTTTGACACTAGTGTCACAGAGACTAGAGCACTCGGCCGAACAAGAGAAGGAGGACGGCTCCAAGTTTGGTCTGGGCTTTCGAATTTTGACGCTGCCAGAAGACGCATCTTGCACACATGTTGCGAGGCAGATGGGTCAAAGTGCGTCTTGTTCTTGTGGAACAAAGACAGATTAAAACATTTCACAATTGTTTTCTTTGAGTTAAATTGCGCTTTTCTCCATCCGCGCACCAGGTTTAACTCCCTGCAATTCTCCGCCTCTTTTGAAGCCGCGAATCCCAACTCCAAACCCAAACTGTGCAAAGCGCAAAATGAACAAAAAGAAGGTATGCCACACGAAACAAAGGAAAGGAAGAAAACCAGTTCCAGCCAAGGTCGAAACGCAAAGCAACGTAGGTTTCAATCTGCCAATACAGGTTCAAAACCTGAATAAGTCGCCTTTGCTGTTGATTCCTGAGCAGCTGTGTTAAACAGCTGTTCTTTCGGCCAGCAAAGAGTGCACCAACTAATAGACACTAATATGCAACACACGCCAAACACAACTATACATACAATACAGCAGTCATACAACTATACCGTGCACTGCAGAGTTGCTGTGTTCTCCAATTCAGCTTACGTAGTCCCAATTGTCTGCCGGCAACGCACGAGCAGAAGACAGATGCAGATTTTGAAATTGAATCGTGATGGCGGAGCCAATCCTGGCCTCCTTTGTCCATATCTTGCAGTCGCCACGGCCTCGAAGATCATTTTGGCCATGATGCCCCCTGTGTGAAGGGTGACATCATGGATGCTGCGACAGAACTATTGAATAGTTTTAGCTTTTGCAGCCGCCGTCGGGTCGCCCCGTCGGTCTGAGCCGCGCAGTCGCACTGTCGTGCTGCACGGATTGCATCATTTGACAGAAAAGAGTGCTGCGCTGCAGCGGTTTGACCAGCTCACAATTCCCGGGGAGGTCCCGGGTCCTTGGAGTCCTTGTCTCTCCTGCGAATCTTGCAAAGGAGTTTCTCAGGCGTTGGCTACTGTAATGCCTGCAACCCACAGCAGGCTTGCATGCAACGTAATTGCATATGTTTTACGTGTAGGTTGTGTTGAAGCCCATGGTCTGCAGTCAGACAGAGTATCCCGGCTACAGAGAGGACCCAACAGTGACTGCTGAAGTTTCGACAGCTGCATAACGGGTCAACGAATTCAAAGTCGTATCTTTCCACAAGCCATGCAACAGTTCGCACGGCGCGAGGCGCGGGTTCCCCAAAACTATCCGATCAAATCTTTGCATCTTGTACAGCCCTGCCATGACATGTGTGCATAGTGGAAAGTGGTTGGGGTAGGGTTTCATGCTGACGCAAGCATGGGTGGGCCCCCTTCCTAAATTACTGTGCACCCGCTGTATACACACCCCGAGCCCTAAACCGTGCACGAGACGAAAAAGAGGCGCTTGACAGTCCTACGTAACACCAGACAAAACTCGATTAACCTAAAATGCACCCTCGACTCTAGACTTTACCCAATCCCCCATGCGTAAGCCCAACCGTGGCAAACACATGCGGTTGGCAGGACGTAAAGGTGCCGTTGAGCCCATAAACGGACGCGGTTCACGCAGAAAGAAGGACTGCGCCGACTTGCTGACTTCGCACGGACTTTTGAATCATGGAATTGTTGAAAGTTGTATTGTTGCTATTTGCAACACAGATACCATTCACGATACTCTTCATCGGCAAGTAATGTGTGCAAGTGCAGCTTGCAGCCATTCGGATGAATTTTCTGTGTGCGGCCTGTACGATTTGCTTATACGACGTTCTGCCGTTTCAGCTAGTTTTGCTGTGGAAGCTATGCCCACCATGCAACGTCGTGCGCGATCAGTCAGGGTTGCAGTGCAAAATCTAGTTGCGGTTTCCTTCAAAAATTGATATTTCGTTTCTCTGGTCATCTGGCAGGGTGCGTCGCACCAAACATGTCACAGCGCATGTGGTCTTATACTGTGGCCTGAAGACACTGTGTCGAGTAGTTTCTTGGATTTTGTGCTGTGCATAGGCTTGTGCCTCAAGTTGGCTCGGATGTGTTTGCCAGAGCACAAAACAAGATAGACCACGTGGCAGCGTTTGTATGTGTTTTCCAGCCCGTCGCATGGAATGTTATTGAAGCTTTAGCCTACGATTGGAAATCTTCTTGGCTTGCCAACCCAGCAACCAGCAGGTTATACTTTAGTTGAAAGGTAGCTCGCGCATGCCGGAACAGGATGATGACACTACCAGGATGCGCCACAAGAGCGGTCTTGCCCTGCGTAGATGAGAAGTGAGAAGTCAACGTCTGGTCACTCAGACGACGGTCTCTGATCCAGGAATGAAGCTCCCGTGAGTCCGAGTGTTCAGCACGCCAGTGGGCGTCCGTTATGACCACAGCATGATTGGCTTTGGAGCAGTCGCCTGCAGTGCAGCTTGACGTTCGCCTAGCTAAGGTTGTCTCCTTCCCTGAGAGGCGTATCCATGGCAGCACATTGTGATGATGCTTTGTTTAGACTCGGTGCAGACCTTGGTCTCGATGCAGGTCACTATGACACATGGCATTGGAAACAACAGCCAGGCATCAGAAGGTCGAAAGCGCCTGAGTTCGTGTGCTTTGCTATTGGAAGGACACCCGGATTTTGGAGACTTGTGGGGGCCTCGAGAACTGCCATGACCCTGTCATAGCAGAAGGAGATATGGCTCCTGCGAAGAACTGCATGGAGGACATGGTGTTTCAGTTTAATAACGGAGGCGTTAGTCGGTGTAAGAGTGTCCATGAACAAGACAGCGCCACCCCTCGTCTCCGCACGCGTCCATGACGCGCTCTAACACACTATAACATAACTCTGCAAGCCACAAGCGCAAGTGTGACAAAACAATCCCCAATTTCAACATCGCCAGCTGCTGTTTCTATTAAACCGAAGAAACGAACGAGCGCATGACACACGAGGCCTCCACGTCCAAGCTCTTCACCCGTCGTCGCCCTACCGGTGTCTGGTTCGGGGCATCAGTTGCCCGTAGTGGCAGCGACCCAATTTTGTTCTCGGAGTCAGAGGTCGATGATCTCGGCAACACTCTGGGGGAAAGCACTCTGAGGCACCGGAGATAGAACGAGCTTTACGTTACGTTCTCTGTCGATTTGAAGAGGTCTGCGGCGACGGCACGGCCATGGACAGCTGCATCGTTGGCGTCAGTGAAGTCTTTCACGACAGGATACCTGGCTTCAGACTCCTGGAACGACCTCTTTGCTGCAGACTTCCGGCCTGCACAAGCCGAGCCAGAGCCAAACGAGCGTACCGAGAAAATTGCATGTGGAATCGTCTCCAAAGTTCTGGTGAGCTGCTCGGACTACAGGCTCTTGAAGCGAGAAGATGATGTTCGGGCATTTACTGGTTTGTGGTCCACCATTTCTTTTCGCCGGCCTCGAGGGATGGACATCATCTGTGAGCAAGCCCGCTCGGCTCGAAAACCTCCGGTGTGTGTTGCAGAAGGCTTCCTGTCCAAAGGCCGTAGTGGGCAGACTCCATACGAAATTGCACTTGGGGTGTCGCTGCTCCAGAAATTGGAAGGGCAGAACGCAGGATTCATCAAGCTTCTTGTGGAGTCTGGCTCACTGTCTTTTGTCACGACTGTAGCTGGGCAAGTTCTATATCGAGAAGGCGATCCAGCATGCTGTTCGTATGTCCAGCTCTCCGGGTCGGTACAGATGTACTCCCGTGATCGTGATTTCTTGAAGCAGTCTGGCTGGCATCCCATTGAAACCACGGATGATGACAAAGGCTCGTCGAAGCTACAGAAGCAAGCCACGAGGGGTCTTGGCACCCCTCGGACAGACTACGACCCCTCGCGATATCCGACATTGCAAGAATATGTGCAGAAGGCAAGCAGAGATGAGGCCCAGGCTTTGCCAAGGCACAGTTGACATGACATTTCAAGCACGCCGCCTGTCTCTTGTACTTGTTTCATATTCAAGACAGCAAGTCCTGAGATCATAACTGTGCTGCAGGTTCCGGACCGTGGAGGGTCACAGCACATTCAGCAAGGTCCGACCATCAATTTCTTATGCAATGTAGGCTTAATCCATGAGGGTTGTTGTCCAGCTTAACTTTCCGAGTCTTTATCTTGCTGCATCAGAGTCGGTTCAAGAGCAGAGAGCCCCCTCTTTCAGGGAAGCCTCTACTTGCCGGCAATGTGGTGAAGCCCCAGCCCGTAATGAAGCCCCAAGAGGGGGAAAGTCAGCCACTTCTTGCTGGCGAGCGCCTCAGTCATGCGGAGGGCACCTGGCGCGTGCTGGCAGCTTGCATTGGATTCCTGGCTGATTCCTACGACCTTTTTACAATTGACCTTGTGGTGTTGATATTGCAGCTCGAGTATGGGGAGTTGCTTGTATCTGCCCGAGCCAAAGCTATGATGGTCAGTGCGATGCTGGCCGGAGTAGTGATCGGACAACTGGCCTTCGGCTACGTTGCAGACTGGCTTGGGCGGAAATGGGCCTTCGTGACGACGGCTGCCCTGACCATATTCGGAGCCCTGTCATGCTCCCTCTGTTCTGGACCGGCGACGCTGCCGATCCAAATGTCTGTCTGTCGCTTCTTCTTGGGGCTGGGAGTGGGTGGCGAGTATCCGCTGTCAGCCACTGAGACCCGGCCAGACTAGTTACTGATGTAGCCGAAGCAACTGAACATTGTTGAATTAATATTGCCGTGCCGACGCAAGGTAACTGCAGAAGCTTTATCAGATTCAGGCGGCATCTTGACGGCACGTAGCCAGCTTAGGTCCATAAAGTCCATGTGCACTTTGGGGGCTTTCGTTTATACTAGATGCTGCACTCGCTGCACTCTGCACATGTGCAGGACGTGGCCAGGCCATGGCTGTGGTAGTTTCTATGCAGGACGGCGAAACCGTATCCGCAACTTCGCACTGAGAATCACCGAGAGAGAGAGAGAGAGAGAGAGAGAGAGAGAGCTTTTGTGACAGGGTCTGGGAATGTTGATGTCGGCCATGATGGTCCTGGCCTCATTTGTCACGTCATCGACTCCTCGGCACAAGAGATGTTTCGTTACCTTTGGATGCTCCGTTCAGGCCATGCTGATGCTGAGCATGCCGCTGTCGCTTGAGGCATTTGCTTTAGCGCTGTGCATGCGGCCTTTCATGGCTCTACGAGTTTCAATGGGCTCTTTCAGGTTTTCTTCGTTTCTATGTTTGAACCACGCTGCAGGCCGTTTTTTGTTCTGCAGACAGGGGCTAGCGGTTACTAGTAGTGCTAGGCAGGAGACACTTCGGCCGACCAGGCCTAGTTTCCAAGAGGGTTTCCGGTTCGGTAACAAGCTCCTGTTGTACACAGCACCAGAAAAGCTCCTTCGGCCGTGTGCTGTGACTGTGCGTCCTAGAGGCGATTTGGAGACTCCTCCTCGGCTTTGGAGCAGTGCCATCTGCGCTTGCCTTCTGCCGCAGCCATAGAGGAGTACAGCTTGAAGTCAACTCAAAGTGTGAATCCACGTCGGCTTGGCATAGAAGCAGATGATTCCAAATGCTTATACTCCCCGACATGGCATGGGTGTGTTTTCGTACTGAGGCATGCGATGGTCACTTACTGAATCCGACATCTTCGAGAAGAGCAAGCCGAAGGCTAGGTTACGGCCAACAATATAAGTCGCCCGTACGACGACAGCTTGGCGAAGCATGTCCGCAGGTGGAAGACAGCCCACGGAGGAAGATACTGGAGGCTATTTCTGCTCGTTGGCATTTGCTGGCGGGTACTGCTTCCACTTGGCTGCTCATGAACATGTGCGGTGCTTGGACCTGCCGTTTGTCGCTCCCTTCGATGCGCGTTATGAAGTCTCGTCGAGTCTCCATTGGTTCATTGGTGGAATGTGATATGAACATGCCCAGGTTTGCCTACAGCCTCGGATCTTTCAAGAGCACAATCTTCGATGCAGTGATCCATACGAGCAGTTTACCACCGTCGGAGGAGGCTTTCGTGCAAAGCGGGTGCCAGACATTCAGAAGACGCAGCGTGAAACATCGTTCCCACTCCCTGAAGGTGTTTCAGCATGCGCGGTTTGCAGCGATTACGCAGCCGGGCGGAAGAAAACTCTAGTTGACAAGTTGAAGGGTGGCTATGATCTATGATGGTACTTTTGGAGTTTGCCCCCCTGTGCTCAGCCGGTCCCCAGGAGCTGCTTTGCCATTGTTGGCTTTGGAGCGGGCCTCTGCTTGGTGAGGATCACAAGCCGCTTCTAGGCCTGGTTTGGTTTCTTGAAGGAGACCGGGGAGAGAGCGAAGGAGAGAGACTTCACCCCCGGGCCGTGGGTACTGCAAAACAAAGTTGGACAGAGCTTTCGTACATTGATTGCTGTTGCTTGCTACTGGAGAGGCAGCCCCACAATCAGAGATAAAACTGATCTGAGTCCTGGGGCTCGTATCAACATCTCTCTACTTTTGCTAGCTTTATTGCTGCGAAAAGCTTACCCCACAAGCTGGCGAGGAGGACGAGTGGGACGTATCATCACCTTGCATGTTCACAGAGTTGTCTGTGGGCCCCGGAAGTGCACGTGAGCGCTCACGTGGCCTTCGCATCGACATTTGCCGAGTAGTTTGCGGGGACACAGAGCTTCACTTTGATTCTCTGTACTCTGTAATCCCACGGAGAGGGTCGGGGGCCAACTGGCCAGCCGCAGTTCCATGTCGAAATCTGACAATATTCAACCTAGCCCTTAACGCGTCCCGGCCATCCACAGTGTCAGCCGAGCAGGGCACTCGGTGCTCCCACGGCAATGGCCACAGTTGCTCAGGAACAACGGGGAACCTGCCGCCGGCCGAGGGCGGAAGGGGAAGCGGGCGGCATGTCGGCACTATCTGCTTTTCCAGCCTACAAGTGTCGACGACACACCAATGCCCAGCAACGGGGAACTGCGCATGATCCTCCAGGCATGGGGACGCTGAACGAAGAGACACTGGACTTGTTACAGACGGATATTCTTCTGATATTCTCCTTCGAACGTGGATTGGGAAGACTCACCAGGACGAGAGCCGGGGAGTGCGGCATTTTCTACATCCGTTGCCACGCAGACAACGAGGGTTGCGGCACAGAGATGCGGCACAACGCCGGAAAGGAGACCCAACATCCCACCTCACAGCTAAGTCATCACAACCCACCCCAGAGTTTTTACAGCGTTGTACAGAAATCGTGTTGGAAGATTCAGAGCAAAACTCCGATGCGAGAGCAGCGAGCTCAACAACCATCAGAAGCTACTCACTGTTCGCATGTAGACAGTACGCTGCGGGAAGGGGATGTATCTCTTGGGTCGACCGGTTTGCCTGGTTGCAGTACCCGACTGAAATTTTATTTCCAAGGTTTCAAGATGCAGCTGTATGGCTTTCTTGCCATCGCCGTCGTGTTCTTTACGGCTTCCCACTTGCACTTGGCTTTACTGGGAGGGCGGAGGGCTCTGCGGTTGGCCAAATTCGCTTCCTTTGCTCAGGTCGGTGGCCTTATGTCAATGAGTGATGGACGGCCGTCCGTGCTTTCACACGTGGCCGCTCTGGGCTTCATGCTCCTTCGACCAAGATTTGGAGCGTTTTAAGCGACTTGCGTTTCTTCGTGATGTTGATTCTGCTTCGAGGTTCCTTTTTCTCAATTCCGGACCGAATCTGACCACCTATATCATCCCTGCAGAAATCTTCCCGACTTGTGCCAGCGGCTTTGCAAGCCACGACGCGGCTGTTCTTGTTTCACATGATCGAACGTCTTGTTTGCTAACGAAATGAGGCTCGTGCAAGCTGTCACGGCATTTCTGCAGCCTGTGGCAAGTTGGGCGCCTTCTTCGGAACCGCCGTCTTTCCACTGCTGCAGCAATCTTGTGGCTACTTGGCTGCTAACCTTTAACCTTGCAGCTGCTTGTGCCTGGAGCTGCTTGTGCAACAGAGGCATGGAGTTTGTGTACGGTGCCTGTGGTATCTGGACTGCAACAGTCTTCCGGGGCAAGAGCGCACTAGGGACATTCACCCAGCGCATGTTTGCACATGCACGGCAGATCTGGACTGCAACATTGCAAGGAATTCTGTCACTCGCCGCGGCTTTGATCACTTTCAGCCTGACTCCGAGAGAAGACCCTCAGCTGCAAGCAGGGCAGGCAGGGTCTCGTCTTGCACGCATGGGCATGGCGGCGCAGCTCGCTGAGGTCTGCAATCTAGAGCAACTCGATGCTTCTGAGAAGTGCGTTTAGAATTTGGCGGGCGAAGCAAAGGTCTTCGCGCAAGTATGTGTTACAGACAACAGACACTTGTCGAGTCGGGCTTCGACCTGCAAAAGGTGCGCATGACATGTGGTGACCATGTGGGGCGATATGTGGGAGTTGGAAGGGATGTTTTGTTTCCGGCTGCCAGGATTCCTCCTATGGAGAACTGTACGACACGCACCGTCTGCTGCGCTTGGTTGATGCTGTCAGGGAGGAAAGTGCCGTGGACAGGGAGAGACGAGCGCAAGAGAGGTCGCCATCCGTAAGCTCTTTGCGGTCGGCCAGACGACGGCCGACGAAGTGTTACCGAGCGTGAACTGTAGGAGCGCTCCACCCAGACAGTCGTGGTGCCGGTGGCAATAGAGTGGCCCAATGAAACAAGCTGAAAAGTCTTGTTGTGACTGGAAAAGATTACTGTCTTCGGAAAACCCGTGAACCAAAATCCGAAAAGAGGTGAAGCAAGGTGCAGATGGTTGTGGTTGCTGTCGGGGAGAAAACGGGTCTAGGCACGTGTCTTGCGATATCCGTCATCTTCAGGATGAGCAAGAGTGTGCGATGAAGGTTCAAGGAGAAAGGGCACGGATGTGGGGGCATGTTTGGTGCACGACGAGGGGAAGTCATGATTCTCCCAGTGCGCGTGGTTCGGAAGCGAGCAAGATACAGACAGAGAGAGAACAGAGACAGGCAGACTTTCTGTGAATTAGCATAGTGCCGGCAGAATATGCCAGATGCGCCTGGGACTCTGCTTGGCGAATCTGCGCTGGTTGGCAAAGAGCTGTGGCAGCATAGCGCAAGGTCTGGTCCTTACGGGGCTTCCGGGGAAGGTGCAGCATACATGAATTATGGATGGAGACGTCTTCCTAGCCTTTGCCAGCTGTCTGAACTTCAGAGGAGAGGAGTTGCAAAGTTCGAGGGGTTGCAAGCCGCAGAGCTTGGGAAGCCCGAAAGCAAAGAGAGTGCTTTTGGTGCAGCCCGAGGCCGGTGCTCGGTTGAAGCTGCAAAGGCCAAACTCTAGCACAACGTTCTTGAAAGTTCTTGTGTTGCCAATCGAAAGCTGGGTTTCTGTCGCCCGTTGGAGACCAGACTTGAGCCATGAATCAGTGGGAGAGTATGCTCCCGGTGAGGAGAGGTCCACCCGCAAGAGAGCTTAGGGATCTGAAAAACAACACGGTTTTTTTCCATGCCATCTACTGCAGCTGATTCCGGGGTCCTGCGGCAGCCAAGCAGCAGGGTTACCATGCTGCAATGCTGCGGCAGTGCGTGTCGATTGCCGACATGGCCAAGTCTGTGGTCCTGCTCCAGTGCATTGCCTTGAAGTAGCATAGCTGCGTAGCTCGTGTTTTGTGGAGATGTCGGGTAAGGTGCATCAAAGACTGCGAGTTCTTGGCGTCAGATCCCCGAGTGTGTGACGGGTTTGCCACTGATGTGTCAGCAGCATCGGATGATCACACGGGTAGGATAATCCGGCGGTCTTAGGATCAATGCCTTGATTTTCAAGCAGACATTGAAGAAGCTCCGCGCTCAACACCATCAAGGCACATGCAGCTCTCTATTGCAGTGCTCAGCTCAGGATGCGTGAGAACCAGCGCTTCTTCGACTTGTATATGCCGGGTCTCAACAAGAACAGAAGCCTCAGGCTCTTCCGATTTGGAAGGTTTGATGCCCTTCAGGTAGATGTGTTCATGACATCAGAAGACACAGGTATACACAGGTGCCGCAGCACCGGTTCAAAACGGCCAGCTTTCGAAGTGCTGAAGACATGCTACAAGTCAGGACGGTACAAGGAAAGACCAGAAACCACAATCTTTTCGTGGCGAGCCAATGCTGACAGCCGCAAGCACCTCCCAAGTGTCTCCGAGTGAGCCTCGTACAGGTTCGGGTGAAAAGGGCCTTTCAGTCGCGGAAGCTGTCCGTTCAGGGCCGTGTCTGGCTGCATCTGGCTGCGAAGTTCGGAAGACGAAGAGCCGAAGCTTGCAATGGCCATCATCCATGTGGCCAACGTGCACCTTCCCTCACGCCGTATCGTTTGACCGTGTATGTCGGGTGTTGCATCGGTGACGTCTTGTCTTATTGCTGGAAGCAATCACGTCAAGTGACGCTTGGAGGCCACATCCCAACGAATTCTTCAAGCGAGAGTCTCCGCTGCATTTCGTTTCCTGGTCGGGGAAACAACAAGTGCCATTCGTCTACAACTAAGGAAGTGGTACCAGAGGGGCACCGAACCCGGATTTAGGGAAGATGTGCAGTGCTCGTAACATCCGTTGAGCCCTGCGAACACGTTTCTGTGAGAGCTGGCCGACCTACTGTCAGGGATTGCCTGCTTGAAGAAGGCATGGTGTTGCCAGAAGCTCTGCTGGATGTTGCTGCAAACGACTGCTGCTGTGATTGCTACAAAGGCTTGAACCTGCTGTCTTTATGGTGCAGCGCGGCGAAGTCGCGCTGCGAAGATGCAAGTGCGATGCTCAGTGGCCGTCCGAGAAATTGTTGTCATCCGGGTCTTTGTCGCATCTATAGTCGACGATAGGAGTCCATTTTGTTGGACGTGACACATTGCTGTCAAGTAAGTAGTCTTGAAGTAACTAAATACATATATACATAGAGTAAGTATGTATGTATATATATATACATATATATATATACATATATGATGTTCTAATTTTGTTTTTATTATACCCTACTATATTAAAGTGATTTAAGGTTTACTGCGTGACATCATACAGTAGCATTTTATGTTATTTGGCGTTATCGTGTTAACATCTTATGTCACGTCATGTTATATTGTGTTGCATTACCTGGTCTTTTATGTCATTGCTTAGTATTATACTATACTGTGTAATATTTACGGTGTCGCGCCCGGAGACGCGTTATCATTTCGAGGCCAACATGAGGCCAACGTATTGGAATGTACACGGGAGCGCACACACCCGGACGCGACACACCGTCAGCACTGAGAGGGTCGTGATTTTGTGTTCCAACATGATGCCCATGTATGAGAATTTGCAGCGGATTGCGCTCAGCGGAAGCAGAGGACACGGACATGCCACATCCGTTTCGAGTGTTGTCCATTTCGAACACGGATCGTGACGGCCCGACGTGTTCAGCCTGATTTCGACGTTGGCCTCAGGAGCAGCTCCGTAGGTTGTCAAAGCACCACGCGCGCGGCACTCACCACTTTCGATGCGGCTCCCGCCAGTCATCACCCTTATTTCAGCACATGTGCAACCAAACCAGGCATAAGAGCGAACACCTACGGGCCAACCCTTCGAAGACCTCACATATCCTCAAATTATGATATATATATATATATATATATATTTTTTTTTTCACGACAGCTTAAGAGACAACTTACCATCAACATCATCACATCATGTCATCCAAACCACTTTCACGAACAATACACTTCGCCAAGCTTTCGGGAACAAACAAAACCTGACAGCTGCATCATGTCTGCAAGAACAACAGTAGAGTAGCCGCAGCCGCAAGAATGGACGCTCACAGTAAGACGTGACAGTAGAGAATGCTGCGGACATGTAAACATAAAGAGTAGCGTTTTTGCAGCCGAAGAAAGAAAGCATTCGACGGTCAGCTCAAGTCAGAAAGCGTGCCTGCATGGTGTGCCAAGGATGTCCAGTGCGAACCCGGCCTACGTCCTGTCAACACGGCCCCTCGTAGGCTTCAATCGCACCTGCTCTTCTGGCATGCGCAAACACCAGCACCGCCGCCGTCAGGCAAGCCCCAGAAAGTTACAACACAGGACCAGATGTGTTTCAAAAAACTCGACATGACGGGGCGTTTCGCAGATCTTGATTGGTTTCAGGATGTCACTTGCCTGCTGCTGCCGGAGGTTGCGAGGTTGGCACTTGCAGATGTGTATGTGTGGCGGAAAGACAGCTGGCCGCAGAATCAAGCATGTCTGGTGTTAAATAGCAATTCTCGCAGGACCTTCACGCCTCAACTGGATGAGGAAGGTTTGCACGGGCCCAAATCACGTGAGTACCCGTGCCTAAGCAGACACTGAATTGGCCAAGGCCGAGGATTGGTTTGCCGCCTCCGTTAAAAGGCACAATGCGGCAGAGGCTTGAGGACGAGTATGTGGCAGGCGTGTCGAAGCTGTCTTTGGCAAGCTTGCTGCTTTACTGATCGGCTTCTGTTCGGGAGATCCATCACATTTTCTACCTCCCCGGGACAAGAAGCTTTCTCCGGAAGAAGCAAAAGTTCGTCATCACAAGGTCCTTTGTGCGCAGGAGCGCATGTGTCAGTGCAGCATCATTGTGTTTTGACATTCGAGAATCTGAGGCATTGCTGAAAGAGCGACTGGAGACCGTTGCTGTCAGGAAGAAGGAGCGTGCTCTCAAGAGGCGAGGTGCTTGCAGCGCAGCCTCGCTTGTCGTTAGTTCAATGTGTGACAGGGATGAGGAGCTTCGAGAAGCACGGCCACTGCGTCAGGCCGGGCGTACAAACCGAGTGCACGAAGGCACGGAGGATCCTTGCAAGCACAAGGAAGCTCCCGAAGAGCCAATTCGAAACGATGCAGAGCTGGAGAAGATTCGGGTCTCTTCCTGAGCTGAGAACGGCCAGCCCAGAGGAAGTGGAAATGTTTCAGGCTCTTCTGGAGTACGCCCTGGCCCCAGGACCCTAGGTCCTAGGTCTTGCAGTCAGAGAATGCCCCTGTGTGTTGGAGGTGAGCACGCTTACCGCAGCCAGGCACGAGAGTCTTGTGGTCTCGTCCTCTGTGCTTCCACGGAGTGCCTTCGATCCGAGGCCCGGCTCGCCCGAGCACATCGGCGAGGAGGGCGAGGACGCCACTTGGAGCCATCGGCCTGGAAGGACTGGACAGAAGGGGTAGAAGTAAGCTGTGCTCCATCACGCTTCATCCGTTCCTCACAGAAGAGATGGCACGTATCATCCTTCGAGCAGGAATTGGCTTTCGCCAGACACCTTCTGTGGCAGCTTGGCTGATGTTTGCCTTCGAGACAGGCGGTCTTGTCCCTGACACCCGAGGTCCCTACAGCAGGCCTGCCTCCGCCGAGATGTTCGCTGAGCGTACACTCAGGCCCAAGTGAGGGCGAGCTGCCCTGCAGATGCGAGACATTGGATAACATGCAAGGAAGGACTATGCACCAGAAAGTCAGGCCTTAGCAAAGTGCTCTTCTTGCGAGTGATACTTTTGAAAAGTAAACCTTCGACAGGAAACGATCACCGTTCTGAGGACGGGCGATATGCCCTTTCCCCAGAGTTTGACCGAAAATGCATTGCAAGACTTTTTCAGAGTCTGATCTTTGGGAAGCTGCCAACTGTGTTTGACAAATACTGTAAATGTAAGCAAAGCTTACATGGTGCATTTATGGAACGGCACCGACAGATGCACGTCGTCTGTGTACTTTTTGTGAATTTCAGTCTTCTTGCGCCTTAGTGCTTGGTGTTCACTCTCTCACGTGGCGCTGCCATTCAGCGGATCCCTTGAGTCGTAGTTCTTTCAGCTGTGAGTGCCGTCCAGCAAAACATGTGCGTTTGAGTGCTGCAGATCGAAGCCGCGTCTGCATTCGAGATTCGTTGCCATTAGTTGGCAGCGGAGCCCATCGATCCAGGGTGCGCGCTCCTGCAGAGTGGTGGTGGCACAATGGCTTTTGAGGCGAACTTGTGGCCACCTCCTCACGAAGACGACGCTGTTCCAGATCTCCACGATTTTCTCGGCGAAGGACCGAACGCATCGGGAGCAGAGTCTGGGATGACGCCCGGAGTTGCGACTGAGGCACAGCCAGGGGGATATGGTCGACCTGCGTTCCCTTTTGGCTTACCAGTCAGGACTCTCCGGGGACCAGCCCATGATCGGGCTGAGGTTCCTTCTTTCCTGGACCTTCCTTTGCGTTTTCCGAGGAGCGGGATGCAAGCTCCATACAACAGCGTCCTGTCCAATTGGGTTTGCAAAATCTGCCGGAGCACAGACTGCCGCTGGGACCGTCTCGAAGACAATTGGTTCTGTGCAAGGTGTGGCTCTTCTGAGTTGTACGACGCAGATCAGCCAGCCACAGAGGAGACGGACAGGGGAGTCTGGACTTACGTTCCGTACGCTGCTGGCTCGCCTTCTTCGAGCTCACCTAGGTCCTCGGCGGCTTCTTCGACCTCTACCTGGTCGAGGCCTGGCCCTGCACAAGGACTTCGACGAGCTCCTCGGCACGACCCTCCGGGAGATGACGGCTATGGGGACGAGCGGGCCGAGAGCGAGGTGCCGACATTGGACCCCGTAGTGACTCCGAGCGGGGCGAGCGAAACAGGCGAGACAGCCAAGAGACCGAGCAGAAGGCAGAGGCGAGCGCAACGAGCTGAGCGAGAGGGAAGAGCAGCTGTGAGGGATGACGCCGACAGCCCAGCCAACCAGAGCAGCACCATGAAGGACCTCCGGAAGATGCTCAAGAAGAAGGGTTCCTCGGAGGATTCCTGGACTTCGGCGAGAGGACCTGAGAAGGGAATCCGCTGGCGTGGCGGAGCGCCTCCCGTGCCACCCAAGTGGAACTACTCCAAGGACGACCTCAGGGCCTTTAGCAAGTTTGAGCGCAAGGTTTCCTTGTGGCAGCTGCAGGTCAAGCCTTACATGTCCGCGAAGGAGGCCGCACTGACCCTCTACACCTCCCTTGGCGGCGAGGCTGAAGAGGAGCTGGAGCACATCGACATCAAGCGGCTGTACAACAAAGACGGCATCGAGTTTCTCCTTGATCAGCTGCGGGGCCCCTTGCAGGCTAAGCAGATTTACCTCAAGCGGAAGTACCTGTCGGATTATGAGACCATAAGCCGAGCAGCCGGAGAGAATATGCGAGCTTATGTGAACCGCTACCATAGGGTCGAGAAGGCACTGCTGAGCATCGGCATCGACGTCGGTTTGACCTATGATAGCGAGAGCCGCGGCAGCCGTCTCCTTGATCGAGCTAAGCTGTCACACGAACAGCAGCGCATGATCCTGGTCGGGACCGGCCAAAGCTTGAACTTCGATGAGATCAAGAGCGCCTTGGTGATGCAATACCCCGACCATAAGCCGACTCCCTTCCTTCAGGGCCCCGGCTTTCGAGAACCAGCTGGCTTCGACAAGGGCAAGGCCAGCGGAAAAGGGGATGCAAAGGGCAAGTCCTCAAAGGGCGGCAGCTCAAGTGCTGGACCACGGCCGGATGGAAGACCGGGCGGTGGTGTTCCTTATCGTCGGGCCTATGTTGCGGACCACGACGAAGGCGAGGAGCACGACTTCGGAGAACAGCATGAGGCACTGCAGGCCATCAGGGAGGACGACGGCGAGGACCAAGACGACGCCGAGGAGGGCCACGACCAAGGCGACGACGAGGACGAGCTAGTCCCCGACGACGGCGGCGATCCCACAGAGGCCATCGAAGAGCTTGTGCAGGTGCTGACGGTTACCTCCAAGAAGCTCCAGTCAATGACTCAGGGCCGCAAGTACCGTGGAGCACCCAAGCGCAGCATTGCCGACCGCAAGACGACGTCAGCCTGTTCAGCTTGCGGACAGGTTGGCCACTGGGCCGGTGATCAAGAGTGCCCGGCCAGCTCAAAGGGCAAAGGCAAGGGCGATGACAACAAGGGCGGCAAGGGTTCCTTTGCTGCCGGCGCAGGTGATCGCAAGCCCAGCGGTGGTGCTCAAAAGGTCTTTTCCGTTCGGCATGCTGCGGGGCACGAGACACTTTACTCACTTGATGCCCTACCTGATGCAACTTCAGCAGGCCAGACCTCTTCGAGCAGCCAGGTGCACAGATCACTCGCGGTTTTCAAGGTTGAGTTTGATTGCATGGCCAACGTCACAGAGCTGCAGGGGTACTGCGTTGTTGACACAGGGTGCCAGAGGTCGTGTTGCAGCAGACAGTGGAGCGAGAGCCAGAGAGAGATGATCGAGAGCTTCGGTTTGGACATGCTGTACACAAACCGAAATGAGGCCTTCCAGTTCGGAGCTGGCGCACCGCAGCGGTCTCAGGTCTGCGCTTACTTTCCGGTTGCCTTTGACGCCAGCTACCCCATGATAGCCCTCAGCGCCTCGATCATGGAGAACCTCTCGATACCCTTCTTGGCCAGCTTAAGCCTACTTAAGAAACTGGAGATAGTACTCAACCTGGCCCAGCAAAAGGCATACATCGGGCTCCTCGACTGCACCATCGACCTCCACATCCTACAAGGCCACCTGTGCATGAAGATTTCTGAGTTTCCGGCGTGCGTTGGTAGCTTCACTTGGGAGTCGCTGAACCACCATGATTGCGAGTACTTGTGCGACAGCAGCCTCCTTGAGCAAAGCATGGCAAATCATCACAGCAACTTAGCTCAAAGCCAAGCAGTTTCCTGGAGTGGTAGAGATGCTCGTGACCCCTCCGTCATGGCTTGTGAGCTGGAGAAGGATTTTGACCCACATGCGCAAGCTGTTCATGCGGGCGATTGTGCTGGCCTACCGTGCAGGCCGCCTGGGGGACCCCGGGAAGGTGACAAGAACCATCCAGGACTCGAAGCCGGAGGGCCGCAGCAGACCAAAGCCGCGACCAGTGGTGCAAGTGGCTCCCCAACATTGCCCCCACGACGATATGAAGCGCCACGGAAATGCACAGGGAAGGTTCGCGACATGCAACAAGTGCCAGGCTCGATGGAAGTGGGTAGAGGATGGAGAAGTCCGTGGGTGGCGCTTTCATCCATCTTCCAAATCTTGTGCGCTTCCCTTGCCTTCGGCCCAGACGGGACCCCGGCCTCTTCGTCGGCAGGACCTCAGGGATCCCGGCCCAAGACGAGACCACGGCCGACTTCAGCAATTTCGGTGTCCGGGTACCCTGGGAACATGGACGAGGAAGAGAGCGAGCACCTGACCTCGGACGAGGAGTTCGATTGGGCACTGGTGCTGGACCAGTGAGCTGGTCTGGTGTTGCCGGCCAGCCAAAGAAGGGGGCAGTGAAGCGGATGGTGCACAATGTGGCGAAGACGGTGCACCTCCTTGAGCACGAGCTGGCGGTTTATGACAGCCGGCCGGGCGACTATGCGGCACATTGCGGTGCCGACCTCCTCGAATCCTTTTGGGAAGACCGCTTCGCTAGGACTGGCATGGAATATAACCTGGCAAACCGGGCCGGGGACTATGACCTTTCCTTCGTTAACTTCGACCAGAAGGACCTCTTCGAGGACAGTGGGATGCTGAGCGAGATGTGTGCACAGGTGAAGCCCTATGTGCTCGTGGTGCACAACATGCAAAGGCTCAGTGCGATTGCCAAACAGGCGGTGCAAAAGTGCTGCGAGCTACAAGTGGAGGGCAGCCGCCTGTTCATCATCGACTTCGACAACAAGGTGCTTGAGGACCACACGGGCGCCATGCCGAACATTACCAACCTTGTCGGCGCCACCGAGGTGATCTTTAAGGACAGCTCGGACGGAAACCATGGAGCACATTGCTTCGTGACCAACAGCCGCTGCCTCATACAGGCTGCCCGGACCCAGCGTCACAATACCGACATGGGCGGCACCATTTTGGAAGCCATCCGGGCTGAGGTTGCGTTGCGGTGGCCGTGGAAATTCGATCCCCCGCCTTATGATGTGTGGTATGCACCGCCCTTGGACGAGCCAGAGAAGTGGATGGAACTTCTGGAAGCCGCTGAAAAGCGGCTGGGCAAAAGCAGATACTTCTACCTCACCGAGGCTTCCAAGGAGATGAATGCACTTAAGCAGCTGGTGCCATGGGAGATCACACGTGCTCAGGTCTACAGCAAGCCCATGACGAGACGGGTGCCCACCGATGTGCCGTTCACCCATCGCGGCGCCGCCTTGCTTCTTCTAAGCACAGGCAAACTGCAAATAGAAAGCGAGGACCTCAATGAGATCAGGCAGCCGCGGCTCAAGTTCGACACCCCGGTGCGTGTGGCGATCTTCTTCTATGGCATGGCTGAGGACGACAAAGAGCAGAGCAAAAGCAGCAACGACCCCATGGCACATGTTCCCGGTCTCAGGACTGATGTGAGTTTTCCTGGAATACCTGAGAGCATTCCTAAAGAAGTTCGTGCAGCAGTGGCCCGGCTCCATTGCAACGCCGGCCACCCCTCGAAACAGGAGACAATCCGCCTCCTTGCTGCACATGGCTCGATAAACAGCGCTGTGTTGGCTGCCTTGGACCATCTCAAGTGCGGTACCTGTGAGAGAGCTAGGTTGCCTTTGAAGCCACGACCTGCCTCTGTACCAGAGTTTGTCGGACAGTTTGCTGAGCAGTTGCAGGCAGATCTGTTCTACATTCGTGACCTGTCTGCTGCGAACCACCCGGTGCTAGGCGTGACTTGCTTGGCGACCAAATTCTACCAGGCTGCTCTTCTTGCTTCGCGTGACCCTCAGATCGTGCTGAATGAGTTCGATAGGTTGTGGTTGCGCCCCTTCGGGTACCCTCTTTTCATGAGTGTGGACGCCGACGGTGCTTTTGAGGGTGTGTTTCAGCAACACATGCAGGAGTCCGGCACAGTCTTCACTGTAGTGCCGGCAGACGGGCATCACCAAATAGGTGCCATCGAGCGAAAGAATGCTGTGTTTCGGTCAGTGGTGGAACGGCTCATTGACCAGAACGCCGTGCACAATAAAGACCAACTTGATCTCTGCATGAGTGCTGCGATCTGGGCTGTGAACAACAGCATCCACACACGTGGTCGGAGCAGCACACAGGCAGTCTTTGGCAAGCTGCCGAGGTATCCGGGCGACCTTTTCTCGGATAGTGCCGCTCTAGCCACCTCCGACTATCACATGCTCACGGAACAACTGCGGACTCAAGCGTGCCAGGCTGTCAATGAAATGTCCGCCTCTTCTGTCATTAGACGGGCCTTGCTACGGAAGACAGCAACCTCCAGAGCCAGAGTCGACCAGCTGTTGCCAGGCTCTCTCGTGGCATACTGGCGCTGGAACCTTAAGGCCAGAGGGCGGAAGAGAGGCGGCTACATCCTTGGCCGCTTGGTGGTGAAGGATGAGAAGAACGCTTGGGTTCAGAGCGGCGGTTCCTTAGTGCAGGTGACGCACGAGCAGCTGAGACCAGCCATTGGGATAGAAACGTGGACACCGAGCGCGGAGGATGTCAAGATGCTGAAACAGGGCGACAAGCTTCTTAGAGACGGCCTCTGGGATGACGCCCGCGAGCAAGGACCACCTCCTGGAGAACCTCTCGAACCCGTTGTACATGAGCCCCTTGCTGCTGCTGGAAATGATGACGATGAAGCCGGACCGCTTCGTGATGATGGTGCCGAAGAACAACGTTATCAACTACCAGCACCTGCTCATGATCGCCCCGGGCTTCAACAACCTGTTCCGCTTCAACAACAGGGTGCCCCTGCTCTTCCTTCTGGTGCTCTTGAAAACGTACCACCTGAACAAGACCGTGCCGCACAGAACATCAATGTGTTCTCGCCAAGGTACCAGCAGCAAAATTTCTGGCAACTGGGCGATGGACCCGAAGCTCGGCCAGGTCGTGCGCGATCAAGGTCGAGAGGACAGGTGCAAAACGCACCACGAACACCTCAGCTACTACCTCCCACTCCGAGTCAACCTTCTACACCACGACCACCACAGACACCTCGAAGGCGTGCCTCACTTCGACAAGGCCAACTTGCTGACCAGGGTGCTGCACAACCTTCTGCGGGGAGACAGCAGTCAGTGCCGGGCACACCGCCAGAGCCAGAACCTTCTCAACTACCACCAGTACCTTCTCCACTACCTCAAACTCCAGTTCCCTCTGAGTTTCCGTTTTCACCAGACTTTCCTTTTTCTGCTGACGTTTTGGGATCTGCAGAGTATGGCGAGGCTCCTCTTGAAGACGAGCACAACGCAGGCGCAACAACTACCGTGCCTGACGCCACGACTCTTGGAACTGAAGCTACGGCACCGCCTCCAACCACCATTGTTGATGACGGGCCGGCGCCACAGCTACCTGCCAAAAGGCCACATGCGACACTACAAGCTAAGAAGAAGAAGAAGAAGGCCTCAGAGACACACTCTGTGCTGCTGACCCACTTCGTCCTGGATGAGCTCTACGAGGTCTACAAACTCGAGGACGGCTGGGACGGGTCACCAGACTACAGGTTGCATTCTCCGTGCACCGCCTTCAGATGCTGTGCCGCTAAGCTGGAGGACACCGAGGTCTCTTCAGACTCGTCCAATGATGAGGCTGAGCCGGGAGTTTCTGAGCTCACGCGCCAGGAGCGCAAGGCCATCGACCGCGAGATTCCATGGAGGACTCTGCTCAAGGATTACCCCACAGATGTCATCAGCCTCTATGTGAAGGCTAACAAGAAGGAGTATGACTCCTGGATGTCGTGGAACTCCATCAAGGCACTCACCAGGGCCGAGGCTCAGAAAATCCTCAGCGATCCTATCTTGAGGAAGCGGGTGATGCCATCCCGAAATGCTTATCGGGATAAGAACCGGGGTGCTGGCCCGGACGTTCGTGCTAAATGTCGCACAGTGATCCAGGGATGTCACGATCCCGATCTGGGATTGCTGGACCGTTCGAGCCCAACACCGACTCGCCTCGCAGAGCTGCTGATCTATGAGATCGCGTGCTCTGGATACAACAGACGGTTCTTGAAGAACAAGAAGGCTTGGAAACTTTGGTCTGGCGACGTGGCAACGGCTTTCCTACAGGGCCAACCCGAAGAAAGGGACCTCCCTATCTTCATGAGGCCACCACGCGATGGAATCCAGGCAATGGCTGGCACATTCCCTTTCGACCTGTACCAGGTGATTGGGAACCTTTACGGTTTGTGCAACGCTCCTCGGACCTGGATCAACCACATTGTTCGGAAGTTGCGCGACGCCAAGTTTCTGAGACACCGCCTCGACCACACCGTCTACTACAAGCTCGACGAAAACTTGGAGTTGTTGATCGTCCTGTTGTTCCACGTGGACGACTTTTTGGTGGCATTTCGCGAGGACTACCAGTTCAGCGAGCTGCAGAACATGTTCACCTGGGGACAGACCAACCTCCTGGACGATGGCGACTTCGTCTTCAAGGGCAAGGAGGTGAGCCTCAAGGAAGTGAACGGTGAGTTCGTGATCCATGTCACGCAAAAGGCCTTCATAAGTGAACTTGTGGCTGGAAAACTTAAGCGAGGACGCGCGACCGAGACTTCGCCTCTGACACCAGACGAGCTCAAGGAGTACCGCAGCTGTGCTGGCAGCCTCCAGTGGCTCGCTGGAAGTACCAGGCCCGACATTGGGGCCACTGTGTCGCTGAGCAACCACGGCCAGGCTAACAGCCCCTGTCAGCTTAAGGTCCTCTACGAGTGCATCGACTACGTGAAGGGCAGCCCTGACCATGGCCTAGTCTTTCAGGGCGTGGCGATCAACTACGCCACGACAGTCGTGTGCTACGCTGACTCGTCTTGGGCTAATGCTCCAGGTGGAAAGAGCCAGATGGGCGTGATAGTGGTCATCACTGGCCCCGAGTGCCAGGACAATGTGGCAAAGGCCACAGTGCTTGACTGGCGCAGTTCTCGAAGCCCACGTGTGACGAGGTCAACTTTGGCGAGCGAGGCAAACGCCATGGACGATGGCGTGGACAGAGCAACCTTCCTCAACGTCTTCCTGTCTGAGTTCCTCAAGAAGCCCGACCTCAGCACACCACTTGACAAAGGACTACTGAAACAGCTGCAGGTGACCGACTGCAAGTCTCTGTTCGACGCTGTGATCTGCGAGAACCCTTCTCTGGAAGAGAAGAGGACGTTGATCTCGATCAGGTCAATTCAGGATTATATCAGCCCGAGTCAAGTGCACTGGGTGCCGAGCGAACTTATGTTCGCAGATGTGCTGACAAAGCACTCCACGTCCCTGCGTGATCAGTTCAAAGAGTGGATGAGCAGCCCATATGTACAACTTCGAGAGGAAAGCGAACACCAAAAGAAAGTTTTTACCAGTGTGAATTTCAGTCTTCTTGCGCCTTAGTGCTTGGTGTTCACTCTCTCACGTGGCGCTGCCATTCAGCGGATCCCTTGAGTCGTAGTTCTTTCAGCTGTGAGTGCCGTCCAGCAAAACATGTGCGTTTGAGTGCTGCAGATCGAAGCCGCGTCTGCATTCGAGATTCGTTGCCATTAGACTTTTAACATCTTTTAACACCAGCCGAACTTGAGGTCGCGTTCAATCTTAGACTCTAGACTAAGGAAGGATTTGAAGACGCAGCTGTAGGCTGTTGCGAGCATCAGGGTTTCCGGTGCCTTTCAATTCATTTCTGAACGAACTCCTGAGTTCGTTCCCCAGAAGGGTTTGTGCAGCAAGCAAGCAGTTTTATGTTGGAATATCTTGGAACAATCCAGATGCTGCTAAGTTGCTGGTGTGTTATTGGCTCTGGAACTATGACATCGCAATAGCAGCAGCGAAGAGTCAATGTACTCGCTTGCCACCTGAGTTTGCAGCACTGTTAAACGAACAGGTAGGGCACATCCAGCCGTCGTGATTGGTTGATCAAGGTTCTGCTCGCTGAGTTTTTTCCCAATCTGGGGTGCGCCCGAACCTTTCTCGGCCAGAGCCCCGGAGCCTGTCAAGGTGTTCTCTTTTCGGGGCAGAAGACACGGAAGTGGTTTCATTGAGGCCGTAGCAGCAAGCCCCGACTGCTGCGTGGTTTACGTCCGGTGCTTGGCCGTGTGCCGACAGCGCTCCCGACGAGAGCCGAGTCCGAGAGGTGCGGGGCGTGCACGAGGCCGGGCCCCCGGGCCCCGTGGCAGTCCTTTTGCGGCGCCCTTTTGCGGCGGCTTCCAGTCGTGACTAAGGCAAAAAGCATTCCCAAGGTCCTCCTCAAGGAGGCAAGGGAAGGGAGATGCGCACCGATTCGTGCTTTGAGCGAGTTTAATCAGAGACTTACCTGTAATAGGATGCTGCTGATGCCTGAAAGGCTTCTCGAGTGTAGTGTTTGGTTTCGTGAAGCTTGAGGGAACCACAGGAGTGTGCACATTACGCCGGAGCTTCGAAGCTTCGAGCATTCGGAAGCGCCGAACGGACGCCGCGACTACTGCAGTAGAGGGCGAAGCCGCAGGGCCATGCAGTCGGCAGAGACGACCGGACTTGGCCTGTTGAGTCTTCCGGACGGTGCCCTAGGCCGCTCCTGAAACGATTCTTACAGGTTTCACCCTGGCGACCTCGACAAGCCGGGACGTTCACGAACTACACTTTGTTTCAGAAAGCGCAGGAAGCCATCGCAGAGTGATCGACACAGGTACTGAGGTGATATATCCACTCACATTAGGGGGAAAAGTGCCGTGCGCAAGCAACTTGATGCAGAATTTGCTTGCTTCGCTTTGCTTCGTACAAGAGCGGCCTAGGGCCCAATATTGTTGAGTGGCGAGGAAAATTAACACCCCCCCCCCCACCCCGACGTTGATTCCGGGAGTCGCTCGGGCCCTACGCAGCCAGGATCGTTTCGGCCCTCCGACGTGCTCCGTTTTCGGAGTTCAGACGAGCCTTCCTTGAAACGGGTCCTGAGGATTCCTGCGGGGTATGTTTGTTATCTACACCGTTTGCTTTCCGTTGACATGAAACTGCTGTGCAAGGTGTTGAGGAGGACGCAGTGAGACAGCAGCAAGTAAATTGAGGTTCTGCACAACCTGTGGAACGATTTTGCTCTTGGTCCCTGCCGTCAGGGCAGGGCTCTTTAGCGGATGGAGCGTCGAGTGCATGGAGCATTCACTTTTGACAGAAGTCTCGAGGAAACAGTGTGAGCGTAAGATGGAAGTACCTTCTGTATGTATGTAACACGCGCAATTTTCTTGCCTCTTGTGCAGATGCGCGTGGAACTTGGCCGCGAGCTCCAAGCCCGGTTGACTGCTCTTGTTCGGCGCTTAATTGTGGTCAGCAAAGGAGCTTCGATGCCTGGGTGTGTAGTTTACGTGCATTGAGATCGCAGCAACTGCGACTCCTTCAAAGGAGGCAAAGGGTTCAGGCGCGGCATCGCAAACCAATGTGTCATTGCCATTGTTTTTGTTTCGTCTTTGGCCCGCATGAGTTTGGTTCACTTCGGGTACGGGTCAAGATTTTGAACCTTTCCTCGAAAAGGTTCATTTTTTTCACTCTGCTGTCCAGGCTTGGTGTGGATGCTTTTGGAATGGGAACGTGTCGATGCTGAGGATTCAAGGTGATTTGTTCAAAGTGACTGTGCTCCAACGTGTCGGACGAAGCTTTGATCCGGGAATTCCATGATGCTCCTTGTTCCGCGTCTGCCACTTTAATTCTTGCCTGCCTATACGCTGCATCCTTGAAGGTCTTCAGGGCTTTGCCACGCGAGTTGGTGGTTTGACGACGCGAACCGATGAGACTTGTCACTGGCATTATGTCTCCTCAAGAGGAGACTTCTACCGACAGTTGTCCTTCTGCACAAACCGTCTCGAAGACCAGCAACCCAAGGACGTCGAAGAAAGGGTAGCAAAGTTTAGAGCTCGGACGTTGCGGAAATTCGTGTGGCACTGGCGCATTGCGCGGTGGAAAGGGGCAAGGGCAAAATGGGCTGTGACACTGTGGGGCGGCAGTCTCTTCTGATTCACGTCATGCTCTTCAGTGGAGAGTCTGTTGCTCAACAGCAGGCGAAGTTCCGGAGACTCCGCAGCCGGTGGAGCCAGAGAAGGAGATGTGCTAGCAGCTAGCGCGCGTTTGCGTTGGAACACCCTCAAAGTCCATGAAGATCTTGGAGGACGCAGAGGAGACTCGAGACACCGACATGCCCGGCGTGCCGCAAGGTGGGGCTTTCATGGCTCTTGTCGGTGCTGTGGGAAAGCGTCTGGCCAGCCAAGGAGTCGAGTCCGTGCTGGTCCGGGTCCGAGATTCTGAAGCTCCTCCAAGCGTTGACTGCTCGCAGTGAGGCCGGTGCTTCGAGGCAGTTGGAGTCCTTGAGCCTGCCCATTCCGCGGCGCCCCAGCTTCCAGAGCTCCCTCAGCAACCGAAGCCTGCGCAGCAACGCGCGGGAAAGTGCCGACGACTCGCGGAGCTTTGACCGCAGTCCAGGGCCAGGCAGCTCAGGCAGCGGCCGCGGCCTCTACAGCGGCTTCCAGAGTTTCGAGGAACCCCCGCCCCGGGCTCGAAAGCGGCGGAAGCGAGAGAAGCCGGTGTCCTTCATGAGGCCGCGCGGTGCGCAGGGCGGTGCGGTGCGTTGCCGTGCGATATGGTCTTTGGAACCACATCCCGACCCCGACCAGGTGGCTCTTCTTCGGCAAGGGAACCGGCAAGGACACAGCGAATTCACCTCAAGTTCTGTGAGTGTGCCATCTACAGCAATCGTGACCCCTTCGGAAAGGAGCAAGGTGCTTCGCTTGGGGGACGACAAAGCGTAAAGCACTGAGCCTTGCAGGAGGGTTCCAGTCATCGCCCGTGCGGGCAAGGTTGTGTTGGAACGATGTCGTGTATCGGCCAGAAGCACATCTGCATCTGTGCTCTCACCAATCTGCTACTTTACTGAACTTAGACTTAGACCTCCCTGCTGAGAGCAATGGCACTCTTTGTTGAGCACAGAGCCCATAGGTAATGATCCTGGAGCTTCACACCCAAAGGGTGCATGACGTCTCCAGAAGTATAGAACCTCCGTGTCTCAAGCACGGAGCCGCCCCTCGATGGCCGTGTCTGGCTACGTGAAGCGTGGCCGGAACAAAATGAAGCTTGAAGTTCTGTCAGCAGGTCCGCCACCAGTGCCGACTCCCCACCGTGGTTGAGGACCGGTTCAAGTTGCAGACAAGAGCCATGGCCAGTGCAGGCCGGACATGACTTCACATGGGCGCGGCGACTTAGCCGATGAGACCAACCAAGCCTGAGCAACGCAGAGAAGCCTTTGTCCATCTATCTGGAGCTCGAAGTCTCGCAGCTTTCTGGATTGTTTGCGCCCACTACCTGCCAAGGAAATCCGAGGCATCTTTCAATGGTGCGATCTTCCGCGTGAACGTAGCAGTGTGCTTCTTCGTTGTGGCCAGTGGCTTCGTAACTCACTGGGCCTATGGTTCAAAAGAATTTACAGCGTGGAGCGACTTGCTGCGGTTCTATGTACGCCGGCTTGGCAGGGTAATTGTCACTTTCTGGATTGCATTGGTCTGGGCGGCATATCTACTGTATCGCGATGGTGCGGATCTTTCCTTCCCGTACCTTCTTCGATGTGCCGTCTTCTTGGAGCAGTGGTTTCAGTGGTGCTGCGCTTATTCCTGCAGCTCCAGCTCAAGATTGGTGCAGGCTGCAGCTGAGGTGCCCCAACGGTCCTTCTTGGTTTGTCTTCGTTCTGCTGCCGTCTTGGATCCTGTGCGCTCATGCCACGGCTGTTGCCCAGACCAGATTGACATGTCGGTCTCTGCCACTCCATGCAGGTATCCCATGACGCGAAAACTTCTGTTCACGGCAGAGGAGAAATACGGAGGCCGCCAAAAGTCAGAACACGTCAGAAGTCCCGTGAGGGAATACAGTAGCCAAGAAGATACAAGAAGCTGTCCGAAAGATCCGTCCTGGTCGTGGCCTGCATCGAAAGGCACCGGCTTGTTCGCAGTGTTGGTGTGCCTTTGGCTCATCTCCTTCGGCTTCATACCCAGTTTTGTGTCCTTGCCTCGTTTTGCCAGAGACACGTGGGTCCATGGCAGTCTCAGGCCCTGCAGTTGTTCTGCTGGTTCTGCACGGACAGATTACCATGCAACTTGGCTGTCTTGGGCGCTTTCGTTAAGGAGGCAATATCCCAAGCCTGAAGACTCCTGCCTGCGTAGGGGAAGTTGAGGACGTGCTGGCTCACTGAGCACATTGACCTTAAGCGGCCCGTTGTTCTACAATATCTGTTGCCTCCCTGTTGTGTTTCCTCTCCAGATGTCTCGACACTTCGCCGCTTTATTTAGTAATTTAGTACCCTGTCGGCAAGAAGTTGTAATTAGTCTTGCTTCTTCTGTTTTGAAGCTCAAAATACGGCCACCGCGAGATGTCCAGCCACTAGTGCTGAAAACGTTCTCATTCACATCCGCTATAGCATCGCCACGCTTCGACAGAAGCAGGCCAGGACAGTGCGACTTGTACTGTTCTGTCTGCGATTTTTCGTCAAACATTGGAGTGCAGTGTTTCATTTCCACGAGTAGTTACTACTATTGAACACGTTGTGCGCCCCCTTCGTTGCGAACAAACCAAATCCACAATTTGTGGTTGCTTTTGCTCGCAAAGGGTCGCTCAGTGGAGGAGAAGAGAGCGGTGGAGGAGGGGTACAAGTGCGAGCGGTGGGGGCGGTGAGGGTAGTGAAGGCAGTGGGGGTGGTGGTGGCGAGGGCGCTGGGGGCGGTGGGGGCGGTGGGGGCGGTAGTGAGGGCAGTGGAGTGGCACACATTGGCAGCCTTTAAATACTCTCTAAACACCTACAAATGTAGCGGTGACGGCGGTGGAGATGGTGCGGTGAAGGCGGTGCGGTGTGGGCGCGGGAGGGTTCGAGCACACATTGGCAGCCTTAAAATACTCTCTAAACACATGCAAATACAGCGATGAGAGCGGTGGAGGTAGTGAAAGCGGTGGGTGGGGGCGGTGTGGGCCGCAGGAAATCCGGGCACACATTGGCAGCCTTTAAATACTTTCTATAAACACCTACAAATACAGCGGTGAGGGTGGTGGAGGTAATGAAAGCGCTGAGCGGTAGCGGCAGTGGGGGTGGTGAGAGCGGTGGGGGTGGTGGAGGCGGTGAGGGCGGTGGGGGGTAGTGAGAGCAGTGGGGGCAGTGACGGCAGTGAGGGTGGTAAGAATGGTGACGATGGTGGGGGTGGTTATGGCGGTGGGGGCGGTGGAGGCCGGTGGAGGCACTACAAGAAGAGTGGTGTGGGCGGTGATGGTGGGGGCGGTGGGTCGGTCGGGGCGGTGGGGGCGGTAATACAGCAGTGAGGGCAGTGGAGCGGCACACATCGGCAGCCTTTAAATGCTCTCTAAACACCTACAAATATAGCGGTACCGGCGGTGGAGATGGTGGAGTGAAGGCAGTGGGCAAGTGATGGGGGTCGTGAAGGAGGTGGGGGCGGTGGGGGCGGTGGGGTGCGGCTACAAGGGCAGTACAAGAATGGTGTGGGCGGTGGCAGCGATGGCGGTGGTGAGGGTGGTGGGGGTAGTGAAGGCGGTGGGGGTGGTGGTGGCGAGGGCGCTGGGGGCGGTGGGGGCTGTGAGAGTGGTTGAGAGCGGTGGAGTGGTCGGGATGCTGGGGGTGCTGGGGGTGGTGAGGGCGGTCGGGGCGGTGGGGGCGGTGGGGGCGGTGGGGGGGTGTGGGCGCGGGGGGGCACATTGGCAGCCTTCAAAAAGTTTCGAAACACATACACATACAGCGATGAGGGCGGTGGAGGTAAGAAAGCGGTGGGTGGGGCGGCGTGGGCGTGGGGGGGTCCGGGCACACATTGGCAGCCTTTTAAATACTCTCCAAACACCTACAAATATAGCGGTGAGGGCGGTGGAGGTAATGAAAGTGCTGGGGATGGTGGTGGTGGTGGTGGGGCGGTAGCGGCAGTGAGAGCGGTGGCGGCGGTAAGGGCGGTGGTACATACTCTCTAAACACCTACACACACACAACGAACTCCACAGTACTACAAGGGCAGTAAGAGTGGTGTGGGTGGTGGGGAGCCGAGGGCGGTGGAAGTGGTGAGATCTGTGGGGGTGGTGGTGATCAGGGCGCTGGGGGCGGTGGGGGCGGTGGGCGAGTGGTTGAGAGCGGTGGAGGTGGTGGGGGTGCTGGGGGTGGTGGGAGTGGTGAGGGCGGTGGGGGCGGTGGGGGGGTGGTGGGGCGGTGGGGGCGGTCCGGGCTATACACATACAGCGATGGTGGGGATGGTGGCGGTGGTGGAGCGGTAGCGGCAGTGGGGTGGTGAGAGCGGTGGGGTGGGCGTGAGGGCGGTGGAAGTGGTGAGAGCGGTGGGGGTGGTGGTAGTGGGCGTTGGGGGCGATGGGGGCTGTGGGGTGGTGGGGGTGGTGATGGCGGTGGGGGCGGTGGGAGCGGTGGGGGCGGTGTGGGCGCGGGGGGGTCCGGGCACACATTGGCAGCCTTTAAATACTCTCTAAACACCTACAAATACAGCGGTGAGGGCAGTGGAGTGTTACATACTCCTCTATAAACACCTACAAATATAGCGGTGACGGCGGTGGAGATGATGCGGTGAAGGCGGTGGGCGAGTGGTGGTGGCGGCGGTGAGGGCGGTTGGGGCAGTGAAGCCGGTGGGGGTGGTGGTGGCGAGGGGGGGGCGGTGGGGGCGGTGGGCAAGTGGTTGAGAGCGGTAGGGGTGGTGGGGCTGGGTGGTGGGGGTGGTGAGGGCGGCGGGGGCGGTGGCGGCGGTCTGGGCGAGTCGGGGCAGTGGGGGTGGGGTGGGGTAGTGGGTGTGCTAGGGGTAGTGCGGGTGGTGAAGGCGGTGGGGGCGGTGTGGGTGCGGGGGGGGTCCGGGCACACATTGGCAGCCTTTAAATATTCTTTAAACACCTACAAACACAGCGGTACGGGCGGTGAAAATGAGAACGGTGAGGGTGGTGGGGGTGGTGAAAGCAGTGGGTAAAGCGGTGCGAACAAGCAACTTTTGCTTACTCTCTGACACACTCCCCAGACATCGAACACACCTCTGGGGATATCACTGGCGCCGCCCGCCACAGGGGTCGGCGGATTTGGACTGCTTCATGCTGCATCGGATGTGTCTAGGAAAGAAAAGACAATAAAGGATGGTATCGTTGCGTTCACTTGTTTTTCGAGCCTGTCTTTGTCCACCGTGCCTCGTGAACCCCGTTATATAAGTCCTCAGCATCTGGGTCTTTCTGCTTGCAGTGGATGATGTCTGATGCACTACCACTACTGCATTGCAACATATTGCAACCTTTCAACCAAGATTCCAAAATCCATACACTCCTACCTCGTGCTTCCGGCACCTCATTGCAACCCCGAGCTCTCGGTAAAGTTGGGGCACGGTGAGAACTGCTGATGCACTTACAATGACTTACAATGCAAGCGGCCGAGGAAGGGTAAATGTGGCGGGGAGTGCTGCCCAAAAGGAGGTGGCTTTGGCACGTGTTTTCGGATCACATGTCGTCACAACTTGAGGATTGGACTTGTCTGGTCTCTTCACGGCTTCGTTGCACTCGGCCCACACATGCTTACACATGTTGCGTTCTCAAACCGACAGCACAGTGCCGTCCCCTGCCTTGCGACTGCTATCGGGAGTCTTGTCTTGCGTGTCGCGAGCGTGCGTGGAAATCACTCCTGCGCGCTCAGGCAGCAACACTCGGACATGTCGTTCTGGTTTTGACCTCAGATGCTTCCAGTTCATGTTTCTGAAGATGAGTTGTCTGACGGTTCATGGTCCCAGTTTGGTAATCCGTCTACTCGCGAGAAACGGAAAGAATAATGAACAATTCTGTTTCATTCAAGGATTCAGGCACAAACGCACGCAGAAGGTTTACGTGAGTTTGCTTGGAGTGTGACCCGGGATCTCATTGCACGACCGCCCTGATCCACCTGACGTTGTTCTGAATCTGGAACACTCTAAGCTTTACGCCTCATCTCCTCTCAGAGTCGGCCGGACGCCCGGACGACGGCAGCGACGCGGCCTTCAGGGGGGGGCCGCCGGCCGCCGGGAGGGTTGGAGAAGATCCGAAAGAAGCCTTTCAGCTCTGAGATGCTGTCATTCGATCATGAGGCCGCCGGCGCAGATGGCCGACTTTGCTATCGGAATGACAGCTGCCGCTCTCCTGCCGTTCGTTGGGAGTCTGCTGAAAGCAAACGCAAGCCGCAACCACGTCCTCGCAGCCAGGCTGGAGTGCGACGTGCTGGGGCTGAAGGTGCTTGGAGACCTTGTAGGCTTGACACACCTGTGCCCAGTTCTTTTCTCATCCTGACATGGTGTCGTGGCTCGTAGGCTGAACCTACTGGCAGACAGCAGCTTTCTTTTCATCGTGCTGGCAACGCGGCTTTCTGCTGTGCGTTGTGTTGCCCCGTTGGGTACTCTCAACAGGTTTCCTCACCGCCCCGCAGGTTGTTTTGGTATTGCCGAGACCGCGCAGTACTTATGTCTGCAACCCAGCGCCCGCAAACCATTCCAAGCCTCCTCTGGCTGCGAGGGCAGCATCAACAGAGAACGCGGCTCTGTGTGGCACGCTTCTGTTCGATCTTTTGGTGAGCAGCCTGCGTCAGGTGCTCCATCTAAATGGTTGGGAGCCTCTTCTGGACCATGGCCTGTCACTGCCGATCGCAGGCTCCTGCCCCCAAGAACTCCTCACGACGAGCAGAGAATCGGGCAGGATTCCTGCTGAGCTCGTGCGTGCGGGGAGCTGAAGGCCGTGCCCTCAGAGTCTATGGGTCTGCACCTCCCTAGTAATGGTGCTGTTCTGCAGGCTTTTGTGCTCGACTTCTCGCCCATCCTGCTCTCCACTCAGCCTCTGACTTCAGACAACATGAAGCAATAAAGCGGCATCTTATCCGTCTTCTTGTGCATGTTTTCTTTGCTTTCCTAAGTCTTGCCAAGCCCGGACCGCCTGCCCTCTCTCGAAGCCCTTCTTGCCTGCACGCCCTTTGCCAGGCGCGTTGTGTGAAAGTTCAACTGCGGAACATTCAACAGCTTGGCATGTCGAACAGAAGCAAGTTCCGTGCCTGCGCCTGTCTCAGCACGCCCGCACATTTGACTTCGACCTCTTACGAAAGGATCCGAGCCCGGTACGTCACGCCCTGGTTGGTCTAATCGCCTTGCATTCGCGCCCTCAGGATTTGATTGGGAAACTGAACCTCGCAAGACGGGCCATGATGGCAATTCGGCTCACAAGGCGACATATGCAAAGGATGCTAGCATTACTTGCGCGGCGCCGACAGAATCACAAGAGAGGAAACTGCTTAGGGGACAAGACGCACGTGCGCTGCACGTCATTTGCGAGGGGATCCGTGCTGCGTCCAGTACTGGGTCTCGGTGCCTTCGGATCCTTCGGCCTTCGGGCTCTGCGAGTTTGTTCACCGCTGCAGGCATTGGTATCGCTTGGGGAGGTTAGCTTTGAGGCGGCAGCAGCAGCGAATCCTGCATCCTCCAGCTGCTCCGTTTGCAGGTGTACATATTTCAGAGGCCGATGCATGACGTGGTCAGCCTTTTCCTCCCGACAGACCAGATGGAGGCCTCCTGCGCGAAGTGTCTGGAATGCGAGGTCTGGGAGGGGGGGTTTATAGTTGAGCTTGTGCGGCAGGTGTTTATGATCTACCTCTTGTCCTTGTGGACCTTCGCGGGCATTTACAGCAGGTACTTTCAGGCTTGGCCGCGTTTTATTGCGTGTCTCATTGCCGCGGAAGTGCATCGTATCCTGTTCCGATGAGGCGCCGCTGGACAGCTGCTTGCGTTGGTGCTCAGGCTCCGAGGCGCGCTGCGAGCTGCGGCCCGGTGCTCTTTGGCTGTGCTCTGCAAAGATTCACCAAAAGAAGCGAACGCGGCGGGGGGTTTCCGTGGAAGGAGCCGGGCCAGGGCCGCCAGGGCCGCCAGGCTGAGACTTCGATCGACCCGGAGGCCGAGCCTGGGGGGGGGGATGGGGGGACGCGGCGATTTTTGTTTAGTCTTTTTCTGCTTTCCACCGGAGGAGTACCTGGCGGTGCCGCCGCTGCAAGGAAGCATCGAGTCATAGCGAGCCAAAGACCCGCAGCTGTCATGCAAGTTCTGTCGACGCAAGCACAAATCAGCAACCAGCGAGATGCAATCATATCGAAAAAATGCAACGTGCTCTCTCGCAGATGCAGCCTATTGCAGCCTTATCTTTAGTTAGACATTTCGGAAACGATGTGGGACGAAGAGTACGAGGCGAGCAGTGGAAGCTTCCGGCCGGGTATGTCCTGTGCTGAGTTTCAGGGAGACGATGATGGCTACGACGGCTACGACGAGATGCAGAAGCTTCTCACCGGCCCGGGCCTGAAGCGACCATTGGCCCCGGGCCTTCCTCAAACCATTGCTTCCCTCGTGGATTCTCACGGCCTTGTTGCAGTCTCCTCCTGTTGCTACTCGATAGTTTTCTTCGGTGTTTCCAGTTCATACCATTTGTCGCTCGTTTCTTTGGTTCTATTTTTTTGTCTTCTCGTCGGCCGTCTGTTGCAGCTAGTGCTGGAAGGGCTTCAAGTACTGTACCACGAAAGAAAGGTTTGCTGCGCCACCCACATGTGATTCAGGTTCCAGTCCGGCCGCATCCTCCGCCAGCCGCCCTCCCTTTGAGGCACAGGATGCTGGCTACACGAGACTTCCCACGTCTGCAGCGTTTCTTTCCCCTTCTGCAGGTTCAGGAGGAGGTGCTCCTGGCAACCCCGGCCGTCCAGAGACCAGTGAATGTACCGTGGCAAACAAACAACAGGGAATCGGATGGGGAGCGGCCAGACGCGATGAACCGGAATCGTTGAATCTGACCAAGGACCAGGCAGGTGCCAACATGGCAGCGAGGTTGGACCAACCCCAGGCGTCGATAGCGGAAAATGAATTGAAGCCTTGCAAGTCAATTCTAGTCAGGCAGCTGGCCAGTCTCTGGAGAGCTATGACATAAGCGATGAGGAGGAGGAAGACGAAGAGGAGGAGCATGAGCTTGCCATCGGAAGCAGGATGAGGTTTTCTTCCCCGCGCGATGGAATGAAGGATCTAGAACATGAATCGACTGAACCGATCGCCGCTGAGCAGCCCCAGGCGGGTGTCTGTGCCGAATGCTTGCAGAGCACAGCTCTGAACGGCTGCCAGATGCTTCTGAAAGCCAAGCCGAAGACTTTGGCACGGCCACGTGCGCAAAATGCGCAAGAGGCCACTTGCCGCAGCAGAGTTGGCAAGCTTGGCAGGGCCTTCCAACTACTTGGTTGACAGGATGCTGACCCCACAAAGAGCATAGTTCTCGTAGCTTGAGACCTTGTGGGGCCTTGGTCTGCTCGTTGGCCTCCGTGTCAGGTGCGGCCAAAGCCTGCGCATCCGTGGAAGGCTGCGGAAGCGAACCATGCGAGCTCACAGGCAGGTCTCTTTGGGGTCTAAACTGCGGAGAATGCGAGGCCATTGTCGCCAGTCGCAAGTGCTGCGAGGCGATGAAGCCTTGCAAAGGCGCGCCACCTCGAGTCGCGAAGGTTCACGGCTTACTGGAGCTTGAGCGGCTTTGGAGTCGTGTGGTGCATCGAGCCTAATTGATACAGTTGTCAGGAAGTTGCTGCCGCCGCGGCATGCAATTCCCAAAGCATGACATCAGAGTCTTTGCAGCAAGAGAGCAGATTATCGTTCGTGCTATGTGGTTATGTTGGCAGCAGTAGCAACTCTACAAGCGGACCTTCATGGCAGAATCTGCCGACCGACCGACCGACCGACTTACCTACCAACAACCACCTCTTCCCGCCCAACGCCAAAGCCTAAATTTTTGAATCCGAACTACTGCGACGAAGCCTGTGGAACAATGGCCAGCACCCCAGACTTTAGGGATATAAAGACGAAAACCAAAACCGCCCCAAGGGTGCACATCTCCAAATTCGGTGATTTTCAGTTCGATTCAGGGGGAATCCGTCAGGATTTCGCATTTTGCAGAAGGGGTTCTTGCAACACCCGCCAAGCCCGAAAGCACAAAACTGAATGGATGAACGAATGAATGAATGAATGAATGAATCAATGAGTTTTGTGAATGGATGAATGACTGGCGGATTGAATGACTGACTGACTGAATGAATGACCGAGTGAATGAATGAATGAATGAATAAACGAATGAACGAATGAGTGAGTGAGTGACTGACTGACTGACTGGCTGGCTGGCTGGCTGGCTGGCTGACTGAATGAATAAGTGAATGAATGAGCGAATGAATGAAAGACTGACTGGCTGACTGTCTGACGGACGGACTGACTGACTGACTGACTTTGCTGAATGAATGAACGAATGAGTGAGTGAGTGAATAGATGGGTGATATTGGTCTCGGACTCTTGCCTAACAAAGTCCAGAGATTCTCGAAGAAGACTTGGATTTGCTGGTGTCGGTTGAGAGCATCGCATTTTTGGATTTCAGAAGAACACCAAAACAAAGCCTACTTGTAGGAAGTTTGAGAAGTTTCAAGATGTTGGCTGTGGACGCTAGCAATCGCAGACAAAAAGGATATGTTGGACTTTATGGAAACTCACGCGGCCTCCTGTTTCCCTAACTTTATTCTTTGTTGGGAGTGCGCTGCCGGCGAGGGTGATGATGGCAGCTGGTTGTCCATCCCCAGCCCACCAAAAAGACACGTGGGGTTTGAACGACATCTTCGTCCCTCTGTGAGAAGCCCGGCTTGTGTCTTGCTGAGACAGCTGGCGGCTCCTGGTTGGTGCACCTGGTTAGGACGACATCTACATCTTAGATCTTGGGGTAGACTGGTTGGCAGCAATTGGAACTGGAAAGGCTTCGAGTGGTTGGTACAATCGTCGCAAGTGAATCCCACGTGCCACGTGCAGAGTTGTAGCGGTGGTGCTCCCCGACCCAGCACTCCTTTCTTCTGGGTTGCAGCGTTGGTGCCCTTTTCTTTCCTCTTTCTTTACAGATTTTGCAGTGCGCTTCTCCGAGTTGTAGCGTTGGTGCTCCCCGCCTTCATTCGTCGCGGCATCGGTGCTCTCGCTTCGTGGGTCTTGCTGAGACAGCTGGCGGCTCCCGAAAGGTCGCCAGGATGATCGTACCCACTACAACGACACAAGCAAGTTGAACGTATTCTGACCTGGGGTGGCGATGTTCTCTTTCAATCTATCACATCTACCGCCCTCAGCATGTTAGCAGGCGACGGCTTTAAGACTCTGCCTGTTGCTGTTGCTTCGCATCTGCCGTGCATTGGGCCATGACGTTTTCGGAGCTCTTCGCACCGTTTGCGGTTTGCGTCGTAACCCTTTTCTGGGGGCGGAGACGACACAAGTTGCAGTCCCCTGGAGAGGCATGACCTCTCGATCTCTCTCTGTCTGTCTCTGTCTGTCTCTCTCTCTCTCTCTTTCTCTCTCGCTCTCTCTCTCTCTCTCTCTTTCTTTCTTTTTATCTCTCTTTCTTTTTCTCTCTCTCTCTATTTTTTTCTCTCTCTCTCTCTCTCTCTCTCTCTGTGCAAACTTTGAACAGAAGCATAGGACTCCCAACATTCCAAAAGATGAAAATCCAAGGATTCTACAGCATTCATTGGATTGTTGGATGTGTTCGATGATTGGCGAACATATTCAAAACACAAAACAGAGCGCATGCACTGTTTAAGTTGATGTATTGCTCCCAGCAAAAGGGTTCGCACAAACAGCAGATGTCTTGTGGCTCTGATTTAGATTCAGCATTCCTGCTGTGCCCCGCGTGTATGTTCGAAACGAAGTTGGAATGAATAAAGAGAACTTGATAGTTTCTTCATTCCGTTCCTACATCATGAAGCCGCATGGTTTTTCTGTCTTCATGGTTATTGATACAGGCTGAGCGACGAGGAAGATCAGACACCGGGGCAAGTGTACATTCTCCCTAGCATCATTCGAGTTGCGAGCTTCTGTCGCCAATGCAAGAGCACGAGAGGAGTATCGCCTGCTGTGTTTGGTGCCTGTTGCAGGGATCACAACTCTTTGAACCCTATGAGCCTCTACGGAAGGATTCTGATGGCACCGCGCACCTCCGTCAACATGTTTTTGGTTTTGTGGAAAAATGGACAGACAGAGCCAGAATGCGATTGCAGATCATATGGGTGGTTTGCTGTGTTGTTTTAATTGAGTTAAACTTTCGCTACATTCCTCGCATCTCTTTCGTTTCTTTGAGGTGCGGAGATTGTTTGAGCCGCAGTATCTGGAAGCTAAATGGGTCAATGCAAATGGGAACATGCTGTAGACTACGAGGCAGCACCAATGGGAAAATTCAGGATGAACAGACAGACTTTCAAAGCCGAACCAAAAGTACCATGTGTGACAACACGCATTAAACAGTTCGGTGGTTCACTGCAGGTGGCATCCAATCGCAACAAAGCCGCAAAGTCGAAGAAGCGGAAAGGACACGAGGCCAATCTGCCGGAAAGCGGGCGCAGATACAGAACGAGCATGAGATAATAGTGTGTGAGGTTATTCCTGACCCGCCTTCCTTCAGGACGAGAGCGTAGACTGTCAGAGAGTCACACAAGCATGCAGCAAGTGGGAGTGTCAAGTGCAACGAGCTCTGCTCTGCTTCGCTTCGCTTGCAGGAATCCAAAAGAGGCCGCTTGTGCCCGGGCCGCAAAGGCCGCAAAGACGGGCCACCCAGAAGCGGAGAAGACGCACTTCAATCGCCCTGGTACCACGACGGTGCCTTGGGCGAACTCTCAGGCCCGAGCCGCTTGAGAGATGTTGAGAGTATCCGTCGGCAACTTGCGGTTCTCTGGAAGGCCCGACATCAGCGCCAGGGAGTGCAGGCGTTCTCGACAAACCGTCGACATTGTCATCTCTGCTTCAACAGCTGTGAGGTTTCGCATCAAGAAGCCAGCCAAGCAAAGAAGAGCAAAACTAGGACAAGGCCGTTGATGTTTGCGCCGGGCTTGCTGATGCTACGAGTGCTGTCATCATGAGAGGCATGATTGGGCGCCGGAGTCAAGGCATGCTGGGAGTGAGCCGTAGTCTGAGCTTTTTGCAACCACCAGCATTGCACATTGGCTGCTCGTCTGCCCGTATGGATCTCGTTGGCCAGTCGCCTGACGTTGGCCGAGGCAGCATCTAGATTGCTTTGGTCGGGCATGGAATATGCTTCAGACTTAGAGAGATATGTTGCTGAGCTGCGCTATCACTTCAAGGAGATTTTGGCTAAGGAACAAAGTAGTCGTGAACTTCCTGAACGTTGGCCATTTCTACGGAAGCAAGGTAGTGCAGCAAGTCTGCACAACCGTTTTGCAAAAGAAAGTCCGGCAGGTCATGAAGTTGGAGCAGCCAGAGATGTTTCAATGGGAAGGAGTCAGGCCTACAACCGTGTAAATACTGAGGGCACTACCAAATCATGATTTGGTGGTTTCTTGGCGGTTAGTTTGCGAGTTGATGAGTGATGTAGCTTGTTTCGTTTGTGGTTTCTATAGTGATTATGTTGCGAGCTATCTGTGAGTCCCTATCAACTTCAGTAAGGGGGCTAGTGAGAAATCAGCGCGAAATTAGCGAGGAATTAGCGAGAAGTTAGTCAGAAATTTATGACAAATCAGCGAGAAATTAGCGCGAAATCAGCGAGAACTTATTGAGAACTTAGCGCGAAGTCGTATTGAATCTAGGATGAACCAATAGATGTCCGATACCTTTTCAGATCAACCGCTGGATTTTGTATTGAAATGAATCAGAACCGGATTGCCTAGAAACCCTGTATTGCTCACTTACTCCGACACTTAACGGTGTTTGTCTTTGGTTCTCTCAAAATTCGTGCAAATCTGACTTAAACAAGTGGCTATGTTCTTTCTATTTGCTCGCAAAGTTCTCTAACATTTCTCGCAGAGTTGTCTGTAGCTGTTACAAATATCTCTCAAATCCTGCTCAAATATTCCAGAGACGATCACAAGCCTAGAGCTGGCTTCTACCAATTGATTCAATAATTATCGGGCACATCGGATGTATTCGAAGGCGCTGCGTCCGCTTCTTGAAGACGGAAATGAATCTACAGGCAGGGAGTTTTGGTGATCTTATCCCCACCCGATTGGCTTAAGATCGTTCAAGGTAACGGGCGTCATCCCGGAGAACTACCGTGGCGACTCTCCTTGCAAGTGTTGAAGCGAAGAGGGGTGAAGACATGAATTATTGACTCTGCGAACAGACACTGCTGGAGATGTGAGGTACAGACAATGGGAGGAAGCAAAAGCCCTTGCCTGCTGACATCAAGAGCTGACCTCAGCACACTTCAGTGCGATTCGCCGCCATCGTTTTTCAGAGGGTGTCTGACTTTGATGGTTTCTGGCCCTCAATTGTACTGCACCGATAGCCAAGGAACATGTGCGAAACAGTCGAGGAAACACCTCGCTTTGGCGACCAAAGGTGGCAAGAAGTGTCATGTGTGCTCTGGGGCTTCCGTGGGAACACTCCTGCGCCCAAGCCTTGCAATGTCCGAGCAGGAACCATCGAAGTGCAGATGATGAAATGCACGGGTCTCATGCTTGCTGTATCTGCGAGCGACAAGAAGGTGCGCTGCAGTGCAGGACCATTAAATGTGCTTATCGACGCGCATGTCGGTTTCTTGATAACGACAATTACAAGGCGGCTGCTGGTGCGTGAGTGGCATGCATGGTTGGTTCATCTGAAAGTGTTGTAGAAGCTCTCTGGAAGGAGTGGGTCGTGCAGCTACAGGATGCGAAAGCCAGGACTTGGTTGTGGGGACCTCACGCTCCAGGCTGGGTGATAGCTGCACAGCTCTGCTGTCCGTTGTGTGCAGGCAAAACCACAAGGACATGGCCCATATGCGGTTCTATTTCGACATAGGCGGACATGTTTCATGCAAGTCGAAAGAATGGAGTTGGGATAGCATGCGGAGCGTACAGGTACTGGAACCTTCGACATATTGGGTGGCAACTACCCGACGACAAGCCTTGCTCAGAATGATGCTCGGGTCCAGACATCGAACATGTTGGATCTCAAGGGGGAAATAAGCGGGAAATGTGCAGCGACATGCAGGCCAAGCATGAAGAACCCATGACATCCACAGACTAAGACTGCAGCCGCATTGCCTCCATCAGAGCCTGAACACCCCCAAAGGACAAGACTCGGACAAAATGCAATCTCGTCAGAATGGCCCTTGCCGGCTAACATCTGCCAACACATCTGTGGTTCTCCCCTCCACTGCCAGTAGGTTAGATCCTCACAGTCGTCCCGGCACCGAACACATCGAACAGGCCGGACGTTCAGCCTCCAGTTCTAAGTTTTCACCCTGCAATGAGATGCTCTCAGCGGCAGACGTTCAGCGGAGAGCCTGTTACAAAGGCCAAGAGAAACGGATCAGCTTAGAAGGCCCTAGAAACAGAACAGCCTCCCTGACATTTCCTCCAAGCGTTGTGGGGATTCGGTCCAAAGCTCCTTGAAAGAACCAGCAGAGAACGCTCTGCGAACCCAGCTGGCGTGCTGCAGTCTTTGCAGGGGGTTCGGCTTCTAGGGTTCTGCACCTGCAAGAGGAAGCCTCCCTCAGTCGTGCCCGTCAAACAGGGCTTTGCACTTCCTTGAGATCCTTCCAACGCAAGCTCCGCCTGAGTGCTAGACTCCTCCTCTCATCTCGAGAAGAGCCAAGGACGTCGTCGACAAGCATGACCTTTGCAATATGGGCCGTGGCTAATGAAAATGCAGTAAGTCTTGGCCCAGTTTTCGCGGGCCTGAGACTCCGGATCCGGCAGTATCGTAACATTTCAACACTCAGCTTGCCAGCGCCTTTGCAAATGCATTGTGTGCTTGCCAGTGTTTTCCAGACCGCGGAAGGACAGATAATAACGCAAGTACCTCAATATCACGAGCTATTTTCCAGCAGATCAGACGGCAATATCGGACATTACGTAACGATGGATGTGAGGCCGTGTTGTTGGTTTCTAACGGACGCAGGTTGTGTTTCAATCGACGCATGCCTGCTGCCACGCTGGGAAACACCGAAGCTCTATCGTTAAGCGTGCTGCCATGCGTCGACGAGGGTTCATGAGCTGCACCTCGTGGCAGCCACAGCATTCCTGAAGCCACCGCAGTGCGGGATTGAAGACACTTGTGCAGCAGTCCTGGATCTTGGGTTCGCAGTCTCTCCCGGCACGAAATCAGTTCGTCAAGCATCAGACCAGTGCAGGCAATGTAAGCCATTTTCTCCGCACGCCTTTCACTGTAGATTTATGTGCACATTCTCAGAAAGACTCCTGCTGCCTTTCCTCCATCCGGGATTGGCTCTCAGAAACTGTCCGATTTTTTCTCACACGTCTACCCAAGTCCACTGCCCAGTGAGTTTGCAGCTTTCGGTCGGCATGGACTTTGCTGCCTCCTTCGACTTTGGTTGCTCTCCTGCACTGGGAGCTCACATTCCCGTTTGTGCATGAAGTTTGTTGCGCTGGCCGTGCTAATAGGTGCGGAGCAAGGACCCGGTGGCTGGATGGCAATTGGAGGGACAGGGAAGGTCTGGGTCTGGCTCCTCGGGTGCTGGGCATTCAGGGACTCTGTGAGGAGGCCAGGTCCAAGGCCTCAAGAAAAGCCCATCCACAATGCCTCACGTTCGCTCAGCGGGTGGGCCCAACATGCACAGGACAGGCCAGCGGGCAGGAAACGGAAAGCCGCCTGAGAGGATAGCGAAGTGATAATCACCTAAAGGACTTGGAGATGCTCAAGCATGAGGGCTCCTCACGCCCAAACCCTCCTCTCCAAAGAGTGGCAAAGAGCAGCCTGTGTGCAAAGAGAGTAGTTTGGAGGCTGTTTTTGTGTTCGTTTCTTTGAGTCCACATTGTTTTCGCAGTGTTTTCGTGTCATTCATGTTCATGAGGGCTCTCTCAGAATTGCAGGCACAAAAGGCCCAGTCATGCCAGGTCCCATCGATCGTCACACTCACAGCAACAGGCAGCATATGCATAGTCAAAGGGACGCACGGCCAACCTGCTCACAATTCGTGAGGGACCTGCAACCGCCAGGACGGATCTTTCGATTAACGAGCGTAGGCGCGCTGCACTGCGGAAGCGCCGTTTGGTGCGATGCATTGTTGGCAAAAGTGATGTGATCGCCCCACGGCTGAGACCAAACCTGGATCGAAGTATCCGCTGCCCTTAAACCCATGATAGCGCAACTTGGGCCCAATCTGCTGTGATTGTTGTGCCTTCGAAGAGCATTTTGATGTCTCACTACCTTTGCCTCCTTTCCTCCTTCCTTTTTCTCTGGCGCTTTATTTTGTCAAGAGCGAGGGAGGTGCTGTTGAAGGTATGGCGAAAAGGCGCATCGCGCGTTTTACACCGTCGTGACTGGCAGTGACTTCGGCAGCTGTAGAGCTCAGCTGATGTGGTCCGGGCGGAGAAAGGCGGAGATAAGCTCAGGCAACGTAAGCCGAAGCTCAAGCTCCAGCTCTAGCCGCTAGCCGCCCTCCTTGGAAGTCCTCCTTTGCCGTTGGCGGCACCGAGGTTTCGGCGAGTCGGAGCCCTTTCCCTTAGAGCGAGGCTCGGCTCCGCAGCGAAGCGGCGAGGACCTGTCGCGGCGCTTCGAGAAGGCCGGGGGGCCGGGGGGGGGGGCGGGCGAGGGGCGAGGAGGAGCGCTCCGGCGGCGCCCGCACCTCCCACACCGCCAGAGGTGTTGTCGGCCGACAGAGAGATTTGTCAGCAGATCGACGAGGAGATGTCCGGTTTGGAGCAGGACCGGGTTGACCGGCCAGTGAAGTTCCAAGAGTGGCCCGGATAGGGCTGCAAGCCCTAGTAGGAGCTTGCACGCATTGAAGATGCGACACTGAAGGCACGCCCTGTTCACGAGTTGTCACGTGGGCTGTCAAGTCAATGCGTACGGCAGGTGGAACAGCAATGCATGCAAGACTCGAAGGCTAAGGACTCCCTGCTGCATGGGTTCCGGGACTCGCGGCATGTTGGTCGTTGGCACAGCAGCTCTACCCAAGCATGGCCAAGCCGGATCAGCAAGACATGCAAGTACGGCACTCGAAGCTGTTCGCACCCAGTGTGAGGATTACATGGTTGAAGAAGCCCAGCAGCTCGAGCACAAAGTGGCATGAGCCCAACTTGTCTCACTCATGCGGCCAATCGATTCAGTCTCGCTCGTGACGGCGTTGACTCGGGATTGTGCCATGAGGCTGAAGCTCAAAGAAGGCTGGTGGAGTTGAGAGATGATGGCCGAGCATTGAACCTCGATCCCTGGCCAAAATGGTCTTCTCAATGGAAGCTGTCTACGAGCGCAGTCAGCAAGGAGAGTCTGTCCCTGCGCAAAGACCGTAACCACCTGGTCGAGGACCGCGATATTCGAGATCCCTGACGTGACCCAAGAAATGCGGCGTTCGCTTCCGCAGGAGCTGGGGTTCCTGCAGCGTTCTCTCGACGATGAGATGCATACGCTGCAGTCCCTGCAGCAGATGAACGCCAGCTTCCAGGCCAGTGAGCAACATGTCGACATGGGTGCCAATCTGCATCAAGCGAGCCCTTTCTGCAGTAGAGGCCTTTCACGCTGACATGGCTCCTCGGTGCTAAATTTTCTGTGGGCCGTAGGCACGCTGTCCTTTATGCTGAGTTTGAGGAAGCCAACACGGAGTTGCTTCTGCACCAGCGCAAAGAGTTGATTGGCCAAGTCAGCAAGGACTGCCAGGATGTTCTCCCTACCAACAGACCCAGAACATAGCAAAAACCCTCGGGGCTTTTCTGCCAGGAGCGCGAGCTTTCGCGCCAGGACGCGCGCCAGAACAACGAGCTGCGCAACCTGCTGGAGCGCAGGAGACACGCTGAGCGACGCCTCAGTTGCCGAATCAACGATGATGAGATACAGTGCGGTGCAGAGTTCCGAAACGCATATTGCAGCGGCATTTCGCAATGTCTCGCATGTGTGACGTGGAAGCTGCTGCTAGCACTGCACGTATGTGAGAGACAGCTGACCACTCCTCATCCACAGGATCAAGAACAGAAAGCATCTGCAAGCGCTTGCGCAGGTGTTGAGCAGGGGCGCAGGGGTGGGGAGGGAGGCAATGGAGGGGTGTGCGGGTGTGGCAAGATCGAAACGGGGCGCGACAGGTGTGCAAGTTGTAAACTGGCGCAGAATGGCGCAGAGAATGTCTCCAGGCATCCAGGCATGATGACCTGGAATGCTGCCCGCCGACAATAATTATGGTAAGTCAATATCGTCATGGAGCAGAATTTCCCAGAACCACTTGCTTGAAGGCTTCTTCATGATTGTGTCATATTGTGCCGACCTGTCAAGAGTCCGCTAGTGTCAACGGCTCTTTTGTGGGCAGTTTTGATCAGAAGCAATGGCAGGAGGCGGGAACAGGCAGCCCTTGTTTCTGGGCACACCGGGCACAAAGAGTGGCTTGCTGAGAACATGCAGAGTTCTGCGGGTTGCTTTGCGGTTCGGAGAGCGTGAGCGAGGCCTTTGACGCCACCGGACAGTGCCGCGCAGGCTCTGATTGTTGAAGGGCGATAAGGTTGTAAAAGTCATTAAAGGTCTCTTGCCAAGGTCGATTCGGGTGTCTTTGCTTATGCAAATGGCCTTCTTATTGACTTATTGGCTTCATCAACGCTGTGGCCATGAGGCCAACCCAAGCGGCACGCAGTCTCCTCGCGCAGCGGTCATATCGAATGCCCACACTTGGGCTTCTTTCCTGCGACCGACCTGCATATCAGGGGATTTGTTCCACCGTTTGATTGCGACTGTTTGTGGTTGCCCCGGCAATCCAAGATCGCAGCCTGGAGCAAGTGAGAAGGACAAAGCAACCACAAGATAGACAGTGAATGCAATCAAAAAGGAGACTTGTCGTAGTTTGCCGCAGTGTTGGGAAAGTCTTGCATGCCTGTTATGTGCAGCATCAGCACCTGCCAGTTGCCATAAGACTGCTGCACCGACTTGAGGATCAAAGTAGTCTTGCTCCGTTACGGCTGCGGGGGAGTGCGTTTCTGGAAGGGTATCAATGGTGGACAGGAAGTCCAAGAGTGCGCCTGCTGACTGCTTCAGTTGCTTCCGCTGGCTGTCAGCCCAGCCCCCAAGCACCTATGCGAGGGCGGACCGTTCACCAGACACCTCTCCGCAAAGTTGGGGCCTGCCACCTGACATCGATGAGGTGCCGTCAAAGGAGAGACCTCGAGTTGGTAGCTGGGCATCTCCCGTCCCTTCTTTTGCAGCACCGTGGGGCACATGGCAAATGCCGGAACCCAAGCTTCAGGTGCTGCCCCAGGCGCTGGATATTAAGCTAAGTATTTCCGAGGAGACGCCAGGCCACTATGTCAGCAAGGCTGTTGCTACTGCACAGCCACACAGGCTACAGGAGATCGGCTGGCGACAGGCGGGGGCAAGATATTCTCCACAGCCTGGCTTCATGCTTGAACAGATCCTGGCATCACCAGGTAGACTGCCACCACATGAATCACGCAGTGACAGAGCTGTCGCTGACGTTGAGAAGGCTTTGGCCGATTTGCCGAAGTATGCGACCACCAACGAGAGAATTGCCAAGTGCCCTCGGCGGCTTCTCACCGAGCGTGGCCTTGCTGGACAGCAGCTTCGGCGTGGCATTCTAAAGGGCAGCACCATTGCCTTCATCACCACCGGTTATGAAGGCAAGCGTTTCATCTACGAAAAAGCCTGCGAGCTGGGTGTTCGAAGTGTCCTAGTTGATAGCGCAGACTCCTGGAGTCGTCAGCTCGTTGACGAGGGCATTGCCGTGAAATTCTTAGCCATCGACATGTCGCAGTCCTCTGACCGCTTGCTCGAGTTTTTGATCGAGGCGATCCGGAACCTAGAGAAGGATCCAAAGATCGGCAAAGTGGACGCCGTGGCGACATTTGCAGAGCTTTCTGTTCCCTTGACTGCACGCTTGGCGGAGGCTTTGGGTGTGCCAGGTCCGGCACCCGAGTCAACCGACCAAGCCAGGGACAAGTTCCTGACCAGACAGGCCTTGGCGAGAAACGGCCTCCCGACTCCCCCCGTCTACGAGATCCTCTCCGAGCAAGACATCGACCCGGCCATCCGCACCGTCGGATTCCCGGCCGTGCTCAAGCCGGTGCCGGGGCCCTCAAAGACCGCAAGGCCGTAGCCATGAGCCATCCGCTAATCCGCCGCTCCTCGTATCCGAGGTCTGGTGCTGCATCCGTCGGGGTGAAGAAGGCGGGGTGGCATGGCACAGCAGCGGGTCCAGCTTTGTGCGTTGTGCCCTCGCCCGTTTGAGAGGTAGAGAACGAGGCTGAGCTGTGGTCTGCATACAGTGTATGAGCCTCAAGAAAGAAAGGTAGACGAGGGCGGAATCTGAGCATCCCTAGGCTCGACACCACGAGTTGGGCTCCATGGTCATCTCTAGTGGTGCCATCATCAAGGAGTGCATGTAAAACTCTGGCATCGGATGAGCTTGGACAGCTGTTTTTGCGCAGTGACCTACCAGATCGGATATCGGCTCAAGCAAAGTGGTACCTGTATCGGGCAGGCTACAAAACATGTATTCTGTATTCTTCACTATCATACGGTGCGTGTGTGCACAGTCGTGCCCCTGAGCGAGCCGCATCGCATGGTTGAGGACGCTGCGAAGGACCTTCGGCACTTCATTGTGTGGAGTCCGACGAACCTTCAGAGGGGCTGAATGTGAAGAGCGAGGAGTTCCTGGGGCTGCCGGTGGAGTCCAGGCAATGCCTGCCTGCACTGCAGGAAACTTAGACTTAGACCGTCTTACGCCGCGGTGCTGCGAATGGCTGCACCAGCCTCGAGGATAGCGTTGAGGACGGCGTTCTTGGAGGGTTCCAGCTGCACTCTGACGTCTTCCTTGCAAAAGCGGTTGCTCCAACTTCTCACTGCGAAGGAGCTTGCGGGTCGGAAACGGGCGTTAGAGTCTGCAGTGTGCTGTTCTACTTGTAGGGTCTTTGAGGACGCGCAGCTTTTTCGCCAGGATGTCGCGGACGAGGTCCAGCAAGCAGCCAGTGAACTTTTGGACTGGCTGGACCGTGGAGCTGCGACCTCGGCAGCAGCTGGAACGCGTTTGAGCATAGATCTGCTGGTCTTCGATTTTTGTAAAACGGTGTTTAGATGTAAAAGAATGTGGAACTCGCGGCGATGGTGCCGCGACGACGACGACGACTACTCCTACTCCTACTCCTACTCCTACTCCTACTCCTACTCCTACTCCTACTACTACTACTACTACTACTACTACTACTACTACTACTACTACTACTACTACTACTACTAGCACAGCTACTATTCTACCACTACGAGTATTCCTTTATTGTGCTAGCCTTATTCCTACGACTAGTTACCGTACTAGTACTTCGTCTACAACTAGTCACTACTGCTGCTAGCTACATGCCGTGTGAAAGTTCCGCGAAAGGCATCAACGAGTCCAGAGAGACCATTTCCAGAAGAAGGAATATTGATTGATCAACGTTAGTTTGCACGGTGGTGTCCCTTTCGACGACACGTGTTCCTGTCAGAGACCAGTATAGAATCACATGTCTTGAGTGTTGAGGAGCGACTTTCGACGGAGCACGGGCTGCTGGGGGTTCGGCCACTCACGTTGGAAGTCTCCGGCTCGGAGGAGATGCGACGCTGGTTTGCAGGCAGCGGCCTGGGATTCGGAAATCAACACAGCCTTAATGACTTACCTGAGTCCCCTTTATCACTCCACGCGTTCGAGGCCATGCGCCACGTGGTCTAACAGACGATTTGTCATCTCAGTGCCTCTGTCGCATGGGCCTTTCTGTCTCCTTGACCTCTCCGCAAGTCTCTGTGAGAGCCTCTCTGCATAGTTGTAATTTGTAATCTAAGAATCTAAGAGCTCCTTGCTCATCCCAGCCCCTTCGCCTCTGCGCTGTTAGGTTGTGTCCGCGAAGACTGCAGTGCACATTGCGCAGCTGCAAGAAGCAGGAGAAGGTCAAGAGCCCAATCGCGAACACACTGTACCAAAGCAGCAAGCACATCGAGTTGCTTGCAAGTTTCGGGTTCAACATCATCACGGGCCTTGCCAATCACCGTGGGCCAGCATTGCGAAGTCCGCCTGCCAGGGGGAAGTCTTAACCCGATCCATGTATCACCACGGTAAAGCTATCGGATCTGCATTAGAAGCATGCCAAGGTATCCTGGATCGCAGCTGCTGGCCAAACTGGTGCTGAGCTGTCCAGAACTAGTTGCCGACAAGCGGGTGCTTGAGATCGGGGCTGGGTACCATGGAATCCCATCAATGGCTGCTGTGCTAGCGGAAGCTCACACAGTCGTCGCAACGGATGTGGATCCGGCTGCGCTTCATCAGCTGCGGCTTAACCTGGCCGACGTCATGAAGGGCCGAGGCATCGACGCAAAGGTGGGAGCGGTCGGACGTCGGCCCCTCGGGGCTTCACTTCAGTTTCTCATGCGGAGGATTTCGACGACTTCGAGTCCTTGGCCTTGGATGGCCGGTGACCGAGCTTTGGAGAGCTTTGGGGAGCTTTGGGCTTTGGGTCGACGCATCTCTGAGCCAGGCCTCGGTCCGAAGGTCTCCGTGTTGCGACTGGATTGGTGTGCTCTGCCCACCTCCGCTCCATCCTTCCAGGCCTAAGCCTCCTTCGTGAGCTGCTCATGTGCAGCAGTGGCTGTCCTGCTCGAGGTGGTTCTTGCCTCTGAGATCATCCATGCCCCGGGACTGCAGCCACATAGCCGCAACTCCTCTTTCAAGTAGAGACCGTGCAAAATCAAGGAACTCTGGATGGGGCAAGCGGTCTTGGACGCGGTCTCTCGCTTCCTGGAGCCAGGGGGGTTCGCCATAATCGTGAATGCAGCATCCTACCACCGTGCTTCGGCGGCTGGAGTTTGTTTCAGGCCTCACAGGAGCATAGAGAGTCGTCCACCAAGGCTTCGGCGCTGAAGAGTTTCAGCAGCTGCTCCTTTGTCGCAAAGAGCCCTTGCTTCCTCTTCTCGTATGGATTGTTAATTTCAGGTTGCTGGCGACGCAGTACAACGTGCCTGAGAAGCAGACCACACTGCCAGGAGGCGTCCTGAAACAAGCCCATAGAAGTCCATAGTGACATGCCAGTAGCAAAGCAGTCAAAACGGCATGGCATGCATCACCAGTCGACATTCATCTCAGGCTTCTCGAGCAGGCGATTCCAGGTCAGCTGCGAGGCCATAGGGGGCGTCGATACTGAGGATCTAGCCTACGACTGCTATGTTCTGCAGATTGGCAGTGCGCAGACGAGTTGTGGCAGAGATGTCGTCCTCGGCTGATGCCTTCTACGGCCACGGCAGACCACGAGCGTGGATGTCTGACTTCTGTCGTATGGGATGGCCCGGCCTTTGGAATCCTGGACTGATTGTGCTCGGAGCAGCGGCGCAGCGGTCACCCGCGCGCAGGGCCGTCAGCCTTCTCCTGCGCCGGCTTGTAAGGCCGGCTGAGGCTGGAATTTCGGGCACAACCAGGACGCCTCTCGAAACCTATGGTACGCACCTTCGACTGCGAAGTCTCATCGACTCCTTCTTCCTGCACCGACGAAAGCGACAAACTTCTCCAGCTTTCTTGTCGATGTCAGCGACCAGACCAGCACGCAAGTGCTCGTGTGCGACACGGGAAAGATCGTGGTAGATGCCTTGGAAAGCTCTGCGAAAAGACGACGTGGAGGGCACAGCATGACTCAGTCTAGTGCCTATCGGGCCGGATTTGAGCCGAGCCTCTTCCGCCTCTGAGCCCCGCAGGATGATGGGCAACAAGGCCGGAGGATCTCCTGTTGCGCCCACTGCCCTTGCAATTTGTGCTTGAAACTTTGAGTTTCAGCCGTCTTTCTTTGCATTTCCCTGTCGCATCTTGCACAGGGGCAGCCGTAGGCGCAAGTGCGGTGATCGGGGCACGCTTTGTGCTCGAAAGCTACCTTGATGGGGAAGAGGCGCTTGTTGCCGTCCAGACGAAGCATTTTGCCTTTACATTCGCCGTGCCAGCCCGGGAGGTTGATGTGGATGTCGTCATGTCAGATGGTGAATGGCAGTATGCGGCAGTGTCGGACAATGGTCCTACGTCTGTGCCCCAAAGCACAGGCTTCCCAATGTAGCTGCCTCGTGCACTGCGATCGTGTCAGAGGCTGGAGCCTTATTTCAACGAGACGTGGGCGGTCTCTCCATCTCTCCTGTTGGCTCCCAAGCGAATTCCCACTTGGGGCATGCGCATCTTTTTTAAGCAGTGGCAGCAGTGCATTCGATTCCACCACACATTTGAGCAGGCTGCCGCAGACTCTCAACATCGTCTCCTTGCAATGAACACATTCAGAGTTTCCATCCTTCGCTCATCTCTTGTCTTGCAGCATTTCCCGCTTCTCGTGCGTTCAGAACGGCAAGCAACACAAGCACTTCAGGCCTCGTGACAGGCAGCTGGCGCTGCGGGAGCTGGCAGTCAGCAGCGTCAAGGCAACGTAGAAAGCAAGCAGACCTTTGTGCGTAGCGATTGTGTCCTGTCCTGTCGCCAGGCGCTTGGGTTTCAGGCGACGTGGCAGCAGCGCAAGAGGAGACCTGATCCGATGAGTCGGTCTTTCTTGGAGGATGGCATCTTCCACGTGGAGCTGAAGTACACAAGCCAACACGGAGCTCAACTCATCGAGGCAACCAAGCCTTGCCGTCCTTGCTTGCATGCGGGGCACTGCTCTTTGCTGTGGTACACTTTGCAGGTAAATGCCCGAATGGGTCCGGGCCTGTGATGCGTCGTGTTGATCACGCATGCTAGCTGCTAGCCTTTGACGTTGTACTGCGGGTCCTTGAGGTGGTGGCCCGGTATATTCCACTAATCTCAAAACCTGGGGGGTCACACCTGCATGTTCAGCAGTGTCTTGTGCAACATGCTGAAAATATCCTTGAGTGCTTCGTGACCAGTTCGAAACGTATGTCAGGTGGATCTCGTGGAAGAGTCCGTCTGGCTCGTTGAGAAAGGTTGCTGTGAAGTGCTTGAGTACATGTCGTCTGCCCAGAACATTGTTCTGCGCGGCTGGAATTCCATCGCGGCCAGTGGCAACGAGGACGCGCAGCCAAGCAAGAAGCTTTCTCTTGACTAGATGGTTTCCATCGCAGTGCTTCCCTTTCACACTTAACCTCCGGCCACAAACAGAAATGCGGTTCCGCAAAGAACAAAATGCGATACTGACATGGGAGTATTTTATGGTCTTCCCCCGTCACCCTATTTTGTGAAAACCTGAGTTGGCGTGGTGTGGTTTATCTTCGAAAAGTATGCGTCACTTGATCTATATCATGGACCCACGGGTGGCCGACCAGCCGCTCAACAAAGAAAGCAGCAGCTTCGTGCAATCAAGCATCAACCAAAACCTAAATGCATGCAAATGGACATCCAGACATGCGCAAGTCAACACTCGCCGTCCAAGCCGTTCTGGAACGACTGCGCTTCAAGGCGCATAAGATGCACATAATGGTCTTGGGGCCACTTTCAACCCCCGCGGTCACTGGGCGTGCGACCTTCCGACCTTTGCTCTTGATGACTATCAAGTGTCATTAGTCGGGCCGCTGCCAGCTTGCCCAATATTCTTGGCCTTGTCGCTCAGTTCTTGCAGGAAGCCCGTTGAGTGCATCGCCAATGCCGACGCTGCTTGATACAATCATTGCTCTGCGCACGAGCATCTGTGCCAAAATCGAGTGCGAGGTGAATGCGCTGCGGTCGGGAAGGTCGGGCCACCTTCGACTATTCCAGCTGGGATGTTTGGTGCTTTGCGTCAGACTTGTGGACCTCAGCTTCATGAAGCCTTTGCTGCAACGTGAGGGTGTTGTTTCGCCTGCCTCTCAGTGCGGGCGGCTGTTCCCCAAAGATGATTGATTCGACGTAGTGACGACGTAATGCATGTTGGAACGATGTTCAGGAAGCGGGTAGCATTCGAAGGCAATGTGGAGCATGTGAAGTAATCATCTTGCACGGTGGTTCGCTGGCACGATCTGGCACGCGCTGTCCCACCGCTGAGCCCAGACGAGCTTGAGGTAGAGAGCTTCGCGTCCGTGATACTTTAATGCCACGAATGCAGGATATTCACGAAGAGCGCATTTGGAGCGGAAGTCTTTGCTGAGGCACAACTGCCATGTAAGAGAAGGGGAGGAGGTCGTCGGACCCCAAGATGGTGCGACACTCGGCCAACGAGCCAACAGCCGCTGTTTCTCTCGCTTACACTCATGGATGCACCAGAGGTTTGCCAACTTGGCTTGTGGAGGTGGTGGTTTCCAGACCAACACCTCGTGAGGCAACACAGAAGCTGAAAGGCAACATGTGAACGTGTTCTGCTCGGCGTCGGGTTCCTGTGGGAGGCTCTGGACTTTCTCATGAAGCTGGAGGTCCAATGGGCGGCTTGGGCTTGCCTGCGGTTGTTTCTTGCAAGCGCTTGACAGGCCGAGATCCAAGCCTTGGTGAAGTTGGCGTAGGGCAAACCGGCAAACCGGGCACACCAAGGCCAGAGCAGAAGAGCGCTTCGAGATCTCTTGCGTGCACTCCAACACCGTTTCGATGCCAGGTGGGGCCAGTGCGTGGCCTTGCAGAGCCTACAGAGTGACCAGGCTCGGACGTACAGAGATTCGCAGAGCGGCCGTGTTGCAACCGCAGACAACACTGCGGGTGTGTGGCTGCTCTGTTTTTTGCCTTTTGCATTCAGAATAAGTCGCCTTTGCTGTTGATTCCTGAGCAGCTGCGTTAAGCAGCTGTTTTTTCGGCCAGCAAAGAGTGCACCAACTAATAGACACTAATATGCAACACACGCCAAACACAAGTATACATACAATACAACAGTCATACAACTATACCGTACAATGCAGAGTTGCTGTGTTCTCCAATTCAGCTTAGGTAGTCCCAATTGTCTGCCGGCAACGCACGAGCAGAAGACAGACGCAGATTTCAAATTGAGTCGTGATGGCGGAGCCAAGAGTCTCCTGGCCTCCTTTGTCCATATCTTGCAGTCACCACGGCCTCTAAGATCATTTTAAGGCCATGATGCCCCCTGTGTGAAGGGTGGCATCATGGATGCTGCAACAGAACTATTGAATAGTTTTAGCTTTTGCAGCCGCCGTCGGGTCGCCCCGTCGGTCTGAGCCGCGCAGTCGCACTGTCGTGCTGCGCGGATTGCATCAGTTGACATAAAACAGTGCTGCGCTGCAGCAGGGTTTGACCAGCTCACAGTTCCCGGAGAGGTCCCGGGTCCTTGGAGTCCTTGTCTCTCCTGCGAATCTTGCAAAGGAGTTTCTCAGGCGTTGGCTACTGTAATGCCTGCAACCCACAGCAGGCTTGCATGCAACGTAATTGCTCATGTTTTACGTGCAGGTTGTGTTGAAGCCCATGGTCTGCAGTCAGACAGAGTATCCTGGCTATAGATATAGAGAGGACCCAACAGTGACTGCTGAAGTTTCGACAGCTGATAACGAGTCAACGAATTCAAAGTGGGCCAGCATGCATGATGATGTTTCAGCAACATCGTCGCTTCATGTGGTGCTGTGCTTATCTTTTTTCAGATTCTCGGTGCGTTTCATATAGCTCGGGTATCTCATGCTTACAAGCGCCTGCCAAGGAAGCGGCGCAGCTTCCGAAGCAATATCCGCTTCAGCTAGGCTTGGCTTACTTGCTTCTCGCCACTGCCCGAGCCAGAATCGGGCCCACAGCAGAATGCAGATTAACTGATTAACAGAGAGGCAGCCCCAGAGAGGCACGAAAGGATCAAGGCAAGAAATCAGTAGGTGTCAACACACACGCACACATTGCTTACTCGTGGGCTTCCAGCTTCTTGGCTTTCCAGCTTACTCGGAAGCGTGGAGGAGCCCCCACACAAGCTGCAGCATCGACGCCCCACGAACATCGCGCTCGGTGCGGGAGAGAGGCGAGGCGGAGATGATGTTGGCGGCGGCGCGATTTAGCCACTCTTGGTGTCGGAGCTAGAACCCGAGGTCCTGAGGCGAGATTACCTTTGAACAGATAGCCAAAGTTATCCTCAGTGGATCGCGACATGATGGCATTGCATCGCATGGCAACAGTTGGTGGGAATGCAGGGGCCATATGAAGCCCAGTAAAAGAGTCGGGTGAAGAAGCTGGACAAGAGGAAAGTGGACATGTGTAGGAGGATGACATACTGTTGAACCACCACAGCAGTGGGGGTCACCCTTCGATGCAGTGCACCGGGCAATCGTTTGGTAAGTGAAAGAGTGGGTCGACATGTCGTTGGACGATGTCAGGGTGATCCAGAGGGACAAAGTCATGATGAAATCGGGGACGAGCAAGCGGGACTAAGGCAACGGAATCAGTTGAGCAAAGGCCTCAAGGTACTAAGGCCGAGCGGGGCGAACATATCAGCCCGCTGCAGAAGGCCCGTACATTTGGGGAATCCCCGCACGGAGCTGGGCCTGAGCATTCCTCGTGCGACTGCATAAGAGTCCTCGGAAAAGACCAATCCACAATGGCAAACTGCACCAAGTGATGTCACATGCGGGATCATGCGGGGCAAAGCATGCCCAGGTCGGCTATTTGGTCCTGGCCTTGTATTGTTGTATACACCACACATGACCTCTGCTTGTTGGATACAACACGCTCAGCTTCAGGTGCGAACGCTGTTTGTGAGTTTATGCTTACCTGCGTCTGTCGGGATCTCGCTTGCCGCTTGCCATGACGCATCCGTTGATGGATTCTGGGTCAATCAATCAGGTCGGCGTCATACTGACCGGATGGAGCTTTAGCTACTTCATTCAGGCAGACTGTGTGAAAGTTGTCGGCAATGGACCATGTGCGGATTCCAGGAAGACATCTTCGTCGGCAGAGACATGCTTCAAGAGCTTGCCTTCTTCTTGGTCGGCAGCTTGCTTCCTTCTCACAGAGACAGTAACACCCGGCCTCTCCTCGCGCCTCCGGAGGTTCTCTTGACCGCAGGCTTGGAGCCGTCTCCCCAGACCCAAGAGTCGCCTTTCAGATTCCGTTTCGTGGGGAAGGTAGGCCCAGGTAGGCCGTAGGCTGTCTTTCTGAGGATCTCCATCCTTCATCTGAAACCTTATTTCTTCGTCCCGGACTTGAGTGTGAAGCTCGGCTCCAGCAGAGTCCCTCCGCCCCTCCACTCGCCGAAGGTGTTGGCCTTGGTTCCCTGCACCGCGGAGTTGCTGGCCATCGCCGCGTATTCGGTGCGCCCGAAGGGCTTCCACAAAATGTGCAAGACACGGATGCAGGGGTGCAAATCACAAGTCAACAATCTGATGGCTGCGCCGCTGCTTTGGCTTCAGCTTGAGTTGTCGGAGAACCCCTGAGACCTAAGATGGCAGCGCGAGGCCAGCCAGATCTCAGAGTTTTTTTTCCTCGTGGGTTGAATTGTGCAGGAGAGACATCGACGAAGGACGTGGACCTGTTTGCCAAATCGCAGGCGTCTCTGAAACGTCTGGCCGCAAGAGGCCCTGTGACTCGGATTTGTCGTTTGTGCGGCATCTTTTCCGTCACCCGTCCAGGCAGTGAGCAAAGCAAATTGCGACTTTGCACCTGTCATGCGGATTCAAGGTCAGTGGGCAGAGCGGCCCTGGAATTGTGCTGGAAAGGCATGGGGCCAAGCTTCGGCGCCTGCACGGTGACAGGCAGGAGGAGGCGATACTGATAGGAGAGATGGGTGCCTCCCTTGCTGCAGGGTTTCAAGTGTGACACGACTTGGAGTGTAGAGCCTGAATCTGCCAAGACCTGGGCAAGGAGCAGCATGCTCAGAAGTCTTTACAGGGCCTCGACTGGCAAAAGTTTTGCGGCCAGCCTTGGATCATCAGAAGACTGCTATCGAGAACATGGAGATGGACAAACCATGGGAGCCTCTTGCAATACATACAAGTGCAGGCGTCCTGGCAGCAGAAACAAGGCAGGGAGAGCCGCCATATGCGCAGGAAAGGAATAGCTTGGAGTGCAGCCTCAGGCGTTCCACGTGCGCTCGCGGACTTCGTGGAGAGCCTCTCGCTTCACTTGCCCTGGCCAGCCGATGAAGCCGATTGCGATTGGTTTCTGAATTTGCAGCTCGAAGGCGCAACTGCAGTTTGGGCAGGGGTGGAAGCTTTGGCGACCTTGCGCTCCCATAACATCGTTCCAGCTGCAAGCGCAAGCGCAAGCGGCGTGATTCAAGTGTCCGGGGATGAAACATGCTACCTTGGAGTTGCCGAGAATTCCTATCATGGTGCAAAGACGACCGCTCTTGGACAGCCTGCGTTACCACGCTGGAACAAGGCACCACGGACTCTTGGGCAAGTGCCATACCCTCTGCCGCCAGCGGATGCAGCGACAAGCCAGCAAGCCCAGAAAGCCTACCTAGATCAGTTTGAAAATTTTCTGATGGAGCACAAAGAAGTCGGCATTTGTATCTTTGAGCCGCAGTGGGGTTCCAGCTTGCTGGGCCGAACCTGGCCGGCTGCGCTGCTCCGGAACGTCATCTCACTTTGTCACGGCTTGGGTAGAAGCGTTCTGTGCGACGAGATTATGTGCGGGTTAGGTCCGAGGGTGGGCACAAAAACACACCAGTTCTTCCTAGAATGGCCTACTTCATCCCTACATTTGTGTTTGATACTTTGGCTGCATCCGGCAGGTCGCCACGGGCAGGGTGAAAGCTTGTTTCTGAGCTCTGCCTGGGAGCTGAATCCAGATGGCGTTACCTTTGGCAAAGCAATCGCATCCGGCACATTTCCGCTGTCGGGGGTCGCCATCCGTGGCGGTGCAAACACTTTGTTAGAGTCTGGCCAAAACGTGGTGCAAAGCCATACATATGCCGGATCTTCATCGCTTGCGTACCTTACTGCAACTCAAGTTCTCAGAGAGGTGCCAGCATGGCTCTGCAACGTGAGGAAGCTGGGCGAGCTTGTGATCGAGATTCTCGGCCCCTTGCAAGATGAGAAGTTCTTCCATCTGCATGGACAGGGACTTCTCTGGGGTGGAGAACTCCTCAGAGGGAGCGGTCTCCAGCGCCTCAAAGAGCTTTGCAAGAAGGAGGCTGTCTGGCCTTACTTCGTGGAGCCTAGAGGATTCATGATCAGCCCCGCTCTCGACATTTCCCACGAGCACTTTCGCGAGGGGCTCTGCAGAATTCAGCGGGCACTCCAAGCGCTCAAGGCGGAGTTGGCATGAGGATCAAAGAACTTGCTGTGACTTGCTGTCGCTGTGAGCTCTAAAGCGATTCGGACAAGTTGGCACATGTTGGCACACCACGGGGGGCACGGCACAGCCGGAAATGCAATCGCCAGTGCAGGGTCGGATTCATGTCGCAGGTGTGTAATTTGGGCTTCACCTGGGCTGAAGGCTTGGCCGCGGACTCAGTCTCTTGCAAACGGCCCGAGCTCGGGTTTGCTGCTTCAATCTGGCATACTGTTGCCTTTTCCTCCTGCTGTCGTTTGCACGTGCCTCACTCGTACATCTTGTTTCTCCCTGGCATTGTCGCTGGGGGCCTTGATTTCTCAGAGAGGCTTTGTCGTTCTTGTGGCGCCAGTACGCCTAGTTTGCTAGTCCTGGAACCCAGAACCTGGGCACCGTGCTGGTCGCCGTTGGTGACGGCTTGGTGATACCGAAGATGAAAGAGCCAGAGCCTTATCTGGGAGGCGAGCTCTGACTTTATGCTTTCGCTCACAGGTTTAGTGTGTTGCACAAGCAGCATCCAATGTCCGTGGCCTACAGCTACAACACTCCCATCACTCGTGGGCATGTCGGGAGTAACATGACTGGTCAGGCCCTACTTGATGCTATGTTGGGCTCCAGTGGAGGCAAGGCAGAGAGCGATTCCCTTCGCGTCCCGCGAGTGTGAGACTGTGAGAGTGTGTGCGGCAGTTTGCCAGTCGCTCTTCTAGATTCTAGCTACTGTGATTCACATCAGTCTCAGGCCAGCTACGCGCTAACTTTATTTGGCGCGGTGGCCTCAGTTTTTCATCGGAACATATCTGAATACGAAGACGGTCCACCAGGCGATTGAATCTTTGGCTGCGATGCATGGCTTAGGTTTTCACTGCGGTCTCAGCTCCGGCTACGATGTCGCGGCCGAAGTTGGATCTCGCGCAGTGTCGGTTCTGTTTCTGCTTGACTGTGAGATCAGGCCAAGTCTCAATATCGTGTTGCTCCTTGCATCCACGGTGATACGAATAGCAGCAACCGTCGTGGCGGGAGTGCCGTCCTTACAGCAAGCACGCTCAACGTGCATAGCGCCATGTCGAGCACGCAGATTACGCCGCGAGCCCGAGGCAGCACTGGGCTATGCAGCATGGTTCCTTATAGACAAGAGAAGGGAGGCAGGAAGTCAACGCAAGTGCTGGGAGCGGGTTGAAGTGCGGACCCGTACTGCCTGTGGAGGCGACGCTGTTCGGGCACCAGGTCTTCACCAACCAACCGGCTTCAGACTCGTGTGCTGTCAGCAGGTTTCATGCATTGACGCCTTGTTCATGCACCAAGGTTGAAGCCTTCCTGATGCTTCTGGCCGAAGTCTGATTTGCAATGTTGCTTCCATCGACGGTTGCCCACGTAAAAACATGCACCAACAGGACAGTTTCTGTAGGTGACGCGACAACAAGAGGACAAGCATTGACGTCACTGGGGGTTTCAGTTGCCCATCAAGGCCGTAGCCCTCTGTGCCTACGGTCTCGGGAGCAACACGAAAGGCAGGCCGTGGTTTCCTCAGTCCAAACATGCCGCTTCAGTCCTGGATTTGAAGAGCCAAGGACGCTTCCTCTGTTCTTTGGAACGGGCCTGAGCGTGTGCCAAAGGCAGTTTGCCACTGTAGCCACGGCGAGCCTTCCGGCCGAGGCTGCGGCTCGCTCTTTCAGCCTGAGCTAATGGTCATCGTGGTGGACTTAGGCTCTTAGACCTTCTGCGGTGCTTGAGGGCGGGAGCAGACCGTATGTGGCAATCGGGACAAGGCACTTGTGCCCGTGTGATGTGGGTTCAAAATCAAGCTGTGTAAGGCAGTCATGTAGTCCGAACCTCTGAATCGCTGGGTGGATCGCAACAAGTTGGCATTTCCATAGTGCGCAACAGTGAGGAGGGGTTCGGAAGATGTAGGCGACACTCGTCCATATCTCTGCTAGAGGCTTCCGGGTGGAGACATCTTCCTGTGAAGAGCTTAAGACAGGCCTTGAGCCTCTGCTCACTTGCAGGCTGCACGAGAGAGGTGCAGAGCTAATATTTTGTAGCCATTTTGGCTCAAGACGTAGCCATTTTGGCTCAAGGCGTGAGCGGTTCAAGCCCGTGGGGGGGCCCTCCGTGAGCCCTCTTTCCTTACTTCTTCTTAGCCCCCCCACGGGACAACCAAACTTGTCCCGTCACTCCGCCTTCTCTCTCAACTTTCTTCCGACGCATTGCTGAAAGGGGAGTACGGCTTCTCTGCGTTGTTCACCTTCCAGGTTGTCCTCCGTGACTTCGGTGGCTTCGGACCAGCACGGTGACCGCTGCCTTGCCACCTCCTTGTGGACGCTGTCATTAGCTACCTGAGCAATATCGGCGACACTTCTCTTTGCCATTGCCCGGGGAACGATTCCCGACAACCGGTACGGGTCGTACAGATTGCCCTCGTTGTGCATCGTGACACTTCCCCGACGGCACCAAGAAGAACATCGTTGCCTACGCCATGGCCCCAAAACAGGGGCAAACCCCTGAGGAAACTAGGGGACCTACCCCCAAGTGCCTGCGATCTCTCAAAGGCCCCTCTTGCCATAGTGGACATAACCGCAAGGACCCAGACTGCATTCTTCATGGTTGTTCCAGCCAAGATCCGAAGGAGATGGGGGCTTATTTGCGCCAGCAGCAGATCGACGCTGAGGTCAAGAAAGCTCTCTCCAGCGGGGCCCCCTCAAGCTCAACGCCGAGAGCCGCAGGCCCAGGAGATGCGACAACACCGCGGGAAACACCCCCCTCCAAAGCATCTGAAGCCCGTGTAAACGCCGACGAGAAGCACCACAACCGCAGGTACCGCAGGTGGGGACACCTTCGCCCCAGGACGAGGAGATCTCGGGCGAGCTCTTAGAGGATCCTTTGCAAAACCTTTTCGGCATCCAAAGCAAAAGCCGAAAAGGGAACGGTCAATACAGCGTCCCCCTTGTGCCACGGCTAGCGCTCCTGCCGACCTCGTGCCGCCATCACCGCACTCAGCTCCGGGGATGTCCCCTGCGACCTCTTCAACCTCACCTTCGAGACCTTCGATGCCGACTTCTATGCACCCCGCTGGTCCAGTTGAGCTAACCCAGGAACCAGAACCTGAATGGACCCTGCCGGTGCCAATCAGACGTTCGAACGTTTTTAGCGGGGTTACTCCCCTGGAAGCCGGCGCAGCAAGGGCAATCCCAGCCGGTCCCATGACAGCACCGGGAAAACCATCAGTCGGACCCGCAGCTGCGAAACCTGCCCCACGTGACGATCCTGACCTCCGAGAACGCCCTCATCCACATGGATTACACGATCAAGGAGCAACGTACCAACACTCGGCTGGCGCTACTGAGCTGCATGACAATGCAGCGCCCAAGGAGAGCTCCAAAGATTACGAGGAGCCAGACCCCGCTACTTGGGCCCGGCTTGAACCCCTACCACCAGGCTGGCAACGAGAAGGTGAAGTGTCCCAGGGGCTACACCCCTCCATTGATGTCCTCAAAGATCTGCCGGACAGCGACAATGTCGACAACGTCATGATCTTTCCCCTATACCGCCAGAACGACCTGAAGTTCGAATGCTCAGACGAGCCCCAAGCAGTCCGTGATGAAGGAGAACCAGTCGTACCCAAACAGTCTCTGAGGCCCGAGTTCGACGAGGAGGCGTGTGAGAAGGATGCACTCCTTGCACCTGAGCAACCGCCAAGCCCAGAGTCCGACGAAGAGCACGATTTGCATCCAGGGGTGGCTCCCCCTTCGCCTACCGGACCCCCTCCGTCTCTTACGGCGCAGCAAAGAGCCAGACTACATGCTCTTCTAAAACAACGAGATGAACAGGGGCAGGCCCCATTTGGCCTGCAACAGTACTCAACAGACGAGCAAATGTGGGCTGCCTACCGCAAAGCGACGAAAGAACAATATCGACAACACCGGCGACGTGAACGTGCATCGGGTACCTGGTCAAAGGACAGTCATAGGTCCACACCTGCCACAAGCCGGGGAGATGCCCCAGTGAGAAGTCGCACGCGCTCGCCTTTGCCGAGGAGAAGAAACACACTTCCTGAGCGCAGGGGCTCACCCCTACCCCGACGCCGTCAACCTTCGCGAGAATGCAGCGCCCGTGAAGAGCCCTGAGCAGTGAGCGCAACCGTCAGTGCGGCAGTTTTCTGGGACTGACCCAGTAGTTTAGGCATGAAGGCTTGCATGAGTGAACAGATCGAATCCCTTCGATGTTTTCGTGCCTCTCCGTTCTTTTCCAACTGAGTGTGGGGAATTCCCCAGAAGAAATTCTTCTTCCATGTACAATATGACGGGCCGCAGGAGCCAGCTATCTCTCAACTTGCCGTACCTCCGCTCGAGGTAATTCAAAGCCTGATGCCATTCGATTTTCAGTCTGCCGGGGATGTGCCCTTGAGTTTTCTTTAGATTGCATTTGCCCGGGGACCCCCATCGGCTATCTTTCATTCCACTTGAAGCCCTTGAACTTCTGCTTGATTCGGGCCCTCTATGATAATTGTTCTGATATTGGCACTTTTTCATCCTGTTGCTTTGGCTTCTCGGAGTGCAGTAGCTGAGTGCTGAGCTTGGTCCTTTTTACAGGTCCAGAGCCGATGTTTTGCGGAATGCCATAGATTCTCCTCCGCAACAGTCGGGGGCGCACATGCGCGCGGTGTAGGGGGTTAAACCTCTGCACCATAGCCCTGGCGAAAGAAAGAAAGAAAGCTAATATTTTGTGATTAATCAGTGGAACAGAGAATCCAGAAGACCTGAGAAAACATCGGTTCCTAGTTGATCTGCTTCTGGAAACCAGCCAGCATCGACCAAACAGATCCGCTACCCAGCAGTAGCAATGGTGTAGTTTGTCTGTCTTGCTTTGCGACTACTCATCCTTGTCGTGCTGCCGCTGCTGCTACTGCTACCACCGCTACTACTTACTGACTACCAGCAACTACTATCTAATACTAACTACTAGAAACTACTAGCAATTAGTAACTACTACTAGCTACTACTAACTACTGCCACTATCTGCTGCTACAACTGCTATAACAACTGCGACTAGTACTAGTACTAGTACTAGTACTAGTACTAGTAGTAGTAGTAGTAGTAGTAGTAGTAGTAGTAGTAGTAGTAGTAGTAGTGCTACTACTACTGCTGCTACTGCTGCTACTGCTGCTACTGCTGCTACTAGTACCAGTGCCAGTGGAATCTAGTGCTAGCACTAGGTTCCAGTACTAGTACGAGTATTCGTACTGACTAGTGTTCCAGACCTATACCCAGCATCTATGCAACTCATTGTTACGCCCATAAGGCGTTAGAACAATCAATTTTGTTTGCACCTAGGTGACGGGATCAACCTTTGCCATGTGCTGCGAGAGATACAACAGCCAGAATCTGCTGGCGCAGGAGTTTGCACGTCACAAGTTCGTTGAGCTTGAGTTTTGTCACGCTGAAGATTCAGGTCGTCATTCTTTAATTGTGAATTGAACATACAAGCCTCTGCGGGTCACTGGACACCGATTGCAGTGCAGGTTGAACAAATCATGGGTGGCGTTTGGGTTTTCGCGCAGTCCCCAACTTAGCAATCAGCACATGTTCACAGCACGTCGATGCAGTTGTTGTCCCATACCAACGACTTAACACTTTGGCCTGGCATCTCCTGAGGTTGATCCTCTTTGCCATGCTGGGCAGCAAAACGAGCCGTCTTCTCGGACTTGACTCCGGTCAGGCATCTTGGCCAGTGCAAGGTCCAAGGCCTGCTCGTGTAGCGGTCAGGTCCATCAATCTTCCCAACTCTGGTGACGGTTCTTCCAATTATGGCACAGAACTTACTTGAAATGACTTGACATTGACAGGAGTCTTCCATTTCCCCTCTCTCTCTCTCTCTCTCTCTCTCTGTCTGCCCGCTTGACTGTACACTCTTCGGAGGCGATGGGGCTTCTTGCACGCTTTGCCGGGGTCCTGCTGAGCGTCGGGGCGCTCAGCAGAGCTGTAGTTTGTGTGCAAGACCGAACAAAACCGAACCGACTGCAAACAAAGTCCTGTGCACGGTTTCTGCGTCCTGGATGGATAAGCAAGCAAGCTGTGAAGAAGGTTGGAGTTGGGTAGAAAGCCGGTGTGCTTGGGCAATTCGAGAGTACTCACAGTGTGAGTTGAGTGTTCAGGGCCAACCCTGATGCAATCAACTCCCCTCGCCCAAGCAGGCAAGTGAATATGCGCGCCGTTTGGTTGACCTCGCTCGAATGTGCCTGAGGTCAGAGCAACGGCAGCTCAACGCCGAACAGAGAACCAAGGTAATGGACTCGATTCCCAGACGCTTCCCGCGGCAAGTCGAGAGCGAAGCGATGCAGGACTCGGGCAAACTCTCGCCGATGCATGCTTCTGCTTTCTTTCTGTCCTCCCACGCGCAAGGGCCCCGGGCTGTAACATGCTGCCAGGAAAACTTTTGAGATGCAAAACGCCACGATGGCTGCGTGCCACTGCCGTGTGCCGATGCGAGGCCACCATCCAAGGAGCTTTGGGCGCTGTGCCCGTGAACCAACGCTTCTTCCAGGAAAAGAGCTGAGTGCGAGCCGAGACGAGAGACAAAGAGCGGACTAAGAGCGTTAGACTCTCATCCCCATGTGTTCTTTAGGACGAAGCGCGCGAGGACCGGAGTGAGGCGAAGCCTTTCTGACGCCTTGGTGCAGTCAGAAGCATCGCGACAGCCTCAGGCGCGCCACTTAATCTTTACAGCTGCGCGCCTTTACATCTTTTGCGCCAGCCTCAGCCTTCGGCCAGAGCGGTTTGGGAATGTCGGCGCTGAGATGCGCTGAGGCATGTCCATCGTCGGGATGTTCCTGCTGAACACCTTCGGACCGATGCTGTTAGAGGCTGTGGCCCTAAAGTCAAAGCACACGTGATGCTGTCCGCCAAGCTATTCATGCGTTGCATTGCTGAATGCTGCCTTCTATTATAGCAACAGCCCACAGGGCCAGAGGCCGACTTGAGAAAAGGTGTCGAAGGTTGCATGGTGTATATGGTGTTCATGGTACTGTTGGCGAGTGGACCATCTCATGACTGCCGAAGCCTGCGAATGGAGATATTGCAACCTGGAAAAGAACGTGCTTGAGTGCTTGCTGCGACTTATCCCAAATTCTTCCGCGCAGGCATCTGAGGAAAGGCCGCCAGAGGAGGAAGGCTGGAGATTGAAGTGCAGCCTCTTGTCCTAGCCGTCCTAGCCCTTCCTGTGTCTCAGCCTTCATCCATGATCGATTCGCATCCGACCTTGAGCAGTCCGCGCCCTTTCTCGTCTTCGCGGAAGAACTTGCCGAAGCTTCCGTAGTTTTCCACGCCTGCCAAGGTTTGATGATCGAGGGTTCCATTTCGACTCGCACGAGAGAGACGAGAATGTTATCCACTTGGCAGAGCTGCTGGGACAGGCGTGGGTGGCAGTGAAGCGCAGCATGCTTTTGGTAGCGAATGGCTGCTCAACAGTGTTGTTTAACAGGAGTACGACATTCCAGCATCCATGGTGGCACCTCTCAGTCTCTGCCGTTTGCTTTTATGGACTGGTTTCCAGGGGGAAGACCCTTCTTCACCTGAAGACTTCGTCAGAGCTCAGCAGATTCAACTGATGTTGGCCCTGAACTTTGCGTGGCAATGGGTCTTAGTCCATGGCTGGTCGCCGTGGCTGGTAAAACCACTCATCGCTGCAAACAACATCATGCATCCTTTATGCCGCGGTTCTGTTCACGGCACGAGGTGATGTCGCTGTTGGATGAACGCAGTAAAGTTGCTGCCTGAGCTGAAACGACACGACTTAAGTGCTGCCGCTCGGTTTCTCCCTCAAGTTCTCAACCAGATGAAGGCACTGTCTCCCGTTCGTGGAGGATTGCCAGAAGCTCAGTACCTTCCTGGCTGGCGGTATTCAGCACTCAGGACAGCAGTGCAAACGATGTCAAACTGCAAAGCAGAAGCGACGTTGAGAGTTTGCCATAGCTACACAACCCATCGTGCAACTCAACAGCGCTTCCACTGCTTGAGACGACCACTAAATAAAGGTCGCCAATTCGTGAGCATCGGGACATCGACAAGGCCATGAATGCTGAAAGGTCTCTGCCTCGCAGTTCGTTGTATGCACAGGCTCAAGTCTCCAGTGCCAGAAGTGACGAATTGCTCTGGCCTTAATTCCAATGCAGGCAGACAGTTGCTGATGCCACCGCTGCAAGCTGCAGGTCAGACCTGTCTCCCTCCGCAAAGACGGATCCGGTGCGATCCGCCTCCGCTCGTTTCGTGGGTCTTCGTGCGCGATTCGTGTGCACCTCAGAGAGATACAGGGATTGAGCCAGAGCATGTTCCTCCAGCGTTTCAGGAAACGGAGCCGGCACCACGAACCAAATGGAAAGAGCTCCAGGCCACCGTTCACCACAAGTCCTGTCGTGTGCGTTCGGCAGCTGGTTTTTGCCTATCGCGTGCCAGATGAAGCGCACTTGGAGCAAAATGGTTCGTAGCTGAGACAAAATGAAGATCCAAGATTTTCTGCGAATCGGCGAATGACTGCACCGGGCCCCAAGGACAATTTCGCTCTGTTTGATTCCAGAGGGCCGCAAGTCGAGGAGCAAGTCCTTCTCGACTCAGTTGCATCTGAATGCCGTGCTTTCGACTTTCGGCAACCCTTGAAGCAGTTCGGCTTGGATCGAGGAGGACCACTCGGCCGTCCAAGGCTGGGTTGTGACATGGTGTCATCACTTGCAGAAGCTGCACCGCGTAGCTTGGAATCACACGTCTGTCTGGTCAAATAAGCCACGTGCCATTTTTTATAGACTTAGATAAGATTGCAGAAGGACTTGGAGGGTCACATCGCATGGAGGCAGATACAGAGGCTACACGCACTGAGAGGTCGTGTTCGCAAGTTGACGCAAGCCGCGTCTTCAAGGCTTTTTTCATAGCTTGGTCCGAAGGCAACGGCATCTCGAAGCGAAGCTCGCCTTCAGACGTTGAATTGGCTTTAAGGAGGCAGAGCCCCACCTTGGCCATCGTCCTCGGTTAATGTACATAGCACTGCATGCTTAAGAGGGCTTGTTTGAAGCTCCCTGCCGAGACGCTCAAAGATTGTGTCTTGGAGCCTGTCCAGTGCATTAAGAAATATGAAATTTAGTTTCTTGCATTTTCTGCATTGTTTTGCATTTTCTGCTCGCGCAGCGTCATCATCGTCCTGTGGCCTTGCAGCCTTACATCTGCTGCCCCGCTCCTCGGAAGGGTAGCGGGTAGTGTTTGCACCATAAAGCTGTTTCGAAAGTTGGAAGATCGAATCGTTGTCAAAACCCTAGCACGCACTGCTAAAACACTCACTCCCTGCAAGATCGGGCAACACGTGCTCGAAGTCTCATTTTATCGCGCATTCTCACAAGTGCGAAAGCCAGATGCCAGTTGACTTCAAGGTGGTGCTGTTCCGTGAGATCGCTGTTTTTTCTAGACAGGTGAATAGGTTAATCCTGCCAGGATGCATGCTGCTGCTGGTCAAAGCTCTTAACCGGACGTGCGCCTGATGCCAAGGATCTCTGATTGTCGCTGTCTCGCTTTGTGTGAGGGCGTATAAATCAATACAACAAAATTCAACCAATCATGAACAACACAGGCACGCATGAGTCGAGCCGAAAATGAAGACACGCCTCACTGCTGAAGGTGCAAGTTCTACAATGCCGTTTGCTGTCCCTTCGTGCTGTGCATATGGGCTACAAGTATCTACTGTCCTCGCCTCAGCGTTGCTAGGCTGTCAGGCAGAGACAAGATCTGGCGACATTCGGGACATTCCTGTTGGACAGTCCAAGTCTTCCTGGTCTTCGTTCCACGTCTGGCATTCAACCGATTCCACTGGCCACGGGGCTTTTTGATGCTTTTTGTCGGTCACGGCCAGAGGCACTTAGCGCACCGATGATTCGGGATGGGCTCGGCGAGTGTTTAGACTTTGGTCTATCCCGGACCTTTTCCACCCACTTGATTCGCAATCGGTCTGCGAAGCAAAAAGTATGGCAGTAATAACGACAGAGACGTTCAGATGTTGTCACCACGCACGAATCCTGACCCAAATGTGTCACAGACAGCATCGAATTTCAGCCAAGCCTGTCGATTGCTGCCAAGCAAGAGGCTCACATAAAGAAACTGCATCTCGGTGTCGGGGTCGGTGCCTGTCTTCCCCGTCGTTGCCCATCCAACACAGGCTGCGGGTGTATCCGGGTCTACCTCAACCGCGGCCTGTACAAATTCTGCTGCTGCCTTTGCAGAGCCTTCAACTGCTGCTGGCTTTACACAGACAAGGAGTGCAGTGCTGAGTCAGCCGCGCTGCTCAGAGCAGAATGAACCTGGAGTACAGGATTTCCCTCCTGAAGATGTGTCACTCGGAGATGTCAAAGGGGACAGCGCAGCAGGTGACCGGGAAGAAGGAGCTTGGTCGGTGACTGTATGAGTCTTAGAGTCGCTCTGCGGGGCATCTGGACAGGACAGAAATTTGCAGGCCAAGTAAAGTGGGTTAGGCTGGGAGCCTTCAGTTCTCGCAGCCTGACAGCATCTGACAGAGCGCAAGGGGTGGAAAGTTTCCGTTGCCCAAAGACAAGCAGGCCGGTGTCCGGTGGGCCGGTGTTGAGTCTTTCTCGATGACCTTTCTCCGCAAACAAGCGACCCAGGGACGACAGCGTCGCATGCAGCTGTTCAGCTGCTGGCTTAGCAGCAGTTTGCATGCTTTCACGTGCACTCAGGAGACCCCATCATAGCATACAGCTCAGGTGAGGAGGTGGACAGCAGGGACATCTGTCAAGGCAGGACGTGAGACTTCTCCCAGCGATGACGGCCATACCGCTTTGTGCCTCGAGGTGCACTGGGCGATTGCTGGCTGTTGGCCGCGATAGCTTGCTTGGCAGAGCACAAGGGGGCCATTCAGGCCGTGTTCAGGCGAGGCGCCCAGGCGCAAACCACCTCAAGCTGTAGAAGCTAGGAAGCAGGGTGATTGTCGACAGGACAAAAGAGGTCAACCCTCGCGGCAAGTACGCTCTTCGCCTCTTTGATGGTGCAAAGGCGCAGAGCTCTTGGACATTCCTTAATTTTGTTTCTTGCATACCGTATTGCCGTATCCAGGAAAAGTGGGAAATCATCATCATTGATGACCACATTCCTTGCAACAAGGCTGATCATGACCGAAGTATTCCGACGTTCACTGCAGCCTTTCAGGCGTCCTTCGAACGAGACGGCTCCTGCAAGCCCCTCTTTAGCAAGCCGAACAAGAACGAGCTGTACGTGATGCTCATGGAGAAGGACGGTCTTGCCGGAAACAGCTAGGATGTCTCGCTCTGATTTAGTGTTAAAGGGTGCAGGGTACGATCTGCTGCCTGCGCGGAGGTGTAGAGTAATGGACTTTTGTGTTGCACAACTGGGGCATGACAGATCGACAGACAGCGGCATAACACGCTGCCGTTTGAATTGGAGGCCTTTGCCAAGTTCTGTGGCGGTTACTCTGCTTTGGAGGCTCTGGCTTTGCATCGTTTCTTCCTGTCATGTCTCACTCTTGTTATGCCGAGGGAGGCCAGACTATATGGGCCTGGGCCTCGGCTGGATGATGTATAGACTTTCGTCTCCGCCTTTGGCCGCTTAAGTTGCACGGCATGGGACTGGCCCATCGACCGCCAACCCAGAAGTTTAAAAGCAGCAAGGCCATTCGGGCGATGACAGGCGACCCAGCGCCACTTGACTGCGTCTGATTCTTCTGGGCACGAGAAGAGGAACTGAGAACAGTCTGTTTTGGCGACTTGGTGACTAACTGCAGTTTGAGGCGTCTCTTCTACCGAAGCGACGCGAAAGACAATTGGCAGCGGAAGGAGCTGCGAGCATCGTGGCTTCCTAGTAATGCTGTGTGTCCAGATTCAATGGAGGACCTAAAGAACTTTGACGATCCGCATGACAAGCGCAAGTGTGGCTTGTATGCCCGGGACGAGAAAATCGATAACGATACCATGCCTCCCAGCTGCCGTAGGCTCATGTGTCAAGTGTGGGACCAGGAGTGCAATGCTGTCAGAGGTTTGAGATCCTACGCAAGTACCACACACTGGGCACTCCCGTCACGTTGCAAGAAGTCGCCCTGGCCTTGGCCCAGCGGCCCAGCGCTGTGCACCATGGCCGCCAGGCAGCATCCTCTCAGCTTCGGGATCGAGCGGGGCCGATGGCTTGGTGACCGGCCATGCCTACTCCATCCTCCAGGCCAGGCCAGGGACGTCTCTCAGTTCCTCCCTGCATGAACTTCATCATCCGAAAGGTGAGAAAAGTGAACGATGGATTCATGGGCATTGGGGGGAAGGACACCCTGTGTGAAGTGAGACGGGCCCTTCCATCCCTTCCAATATCATCTGGAGAGGACTACAAGATGATTCAGATTCGAAATCCGTGGGGCGCAGGAACCTTCCTTGAGTTGTAAGGTTTGAGCTGAGAGCGGCGTCCTGTTCCGTTGTGAAGGAGAGTGGAAGGGTGACTGGAGTGACAAGAGCAAGTTGTGGCAAGATCATCCTTCAGCCACTTCCATGCATGGCTTCTGTAATGGACAGTAATGGAGAACACCGTAAATGGATCTCAGGTCAAGAAGCAGCTGGAGTTTGAGGATGTTGATGATGGCGCCTTTTGGATGCCCGCAGCTCTGTCTGCAGATCTCATCAGGCGCGAAGGCATCTCTATGCTTGCAGGAGCTGGGCTGATTTCATCCAGAACTGGAGCAGGCTCATGTTTGTATTTTCAGCAGTCCTTTCCAGAGCCGTCTGCATTTGCAGATTCACCCTCCCGCGAAAATCAGGATCGGGGTGGTAGACCGCACGGTGGACATCAATTCCCTCAGTCTCCATGTGAAGGACACCAGCTCACAGACCGTGCAAGTCGCGACCATCACGTCAGTTCCACTGTAAGTTCTCCTTGTCACAGACTCCTAATCATCCTAATTGTACAAGCAGCTTCGCTTCAGGATGACTCTGCCTGTGCTCCAACACTTGGCTGCTGTCAAGGATGTCGGGAGCCAAGTTTCAGTTTTGCCTCGACATCAGTGGCAGTTATATCTGTGAAGGATTGTGAAGGCACATCATGAGATTTCCGTCTGAACCCTCGCAATGGCAAAGAAGTAGCCTAGTAGCAGTGGTATACAGAAACGAGACGTCTTCCCCCAGGCCAACGCTACACAAAACATGGTGCGAGGGCTAGGTATCCAGAACACACCCATTACGTCGGTTCGTCAATGCAACTGGCAAATCAAATCGGGACACGACAATGGCGAAGTGCAAGCTTAGAATGACAGAGCGATCCATGAGATGTGAAGCTGGATCTCTTTGATTTGGATGGGCCAAGCTGGTGCAGGAGGTCTTGATGTGTGTGTGTGTGTGTGTAGCATCCAGCTTCATGCCACTATCATTTCTGCGCTGGCCCGTGCATAGCATCTCAGTTTCTGTCTTGATAGCCTTCATTGGATCACCAACCACGCGGCAACAGTACAGCTTTCCCACTTCACCACAAGGCCGTTTCGTGTTGTCTTTCGGACTGACCGCTCCAGGATGAGTTTTCCTCTGACTTGATTGAAGTACTGTTGCTTCACGAAAGAGCAACAACCCATGCCGAGCGACACCGCGACACTCGATGACGATGACCATACTGATGACGATACTTATGATGGTGGTGAGGCTGGCGATGCTGATGACGATGTGATGATAGCGGCCGTGGTGGTTACGAAGATGAAGACAAGCACTCCGGGGACTGCGACGGTGGTAGTGAATATTGCTTGCCTGCACCTGCCTGCTGCACGACTTGCGAGTTACGAGCTCGCGCATGATGGGACGGCTAGTGGACGGCCGAAAATCTGCTGCACGCCAGGCTTACGAGGGTGTGAGTGTGTCAGTGTGTCGGACCGAATACTGAGCACCGAGAGCAGGGAAGCGAGCAGGTTGCAAGCACGGTCATGCGTCACAATGATCCGAGGTTGCACTTTCTGGTGCTGCTGCCTGCATCTCAGATTTGCATCGCGGCACCCTAGCTCCTTCGGAGCTTGCGGGAGTTGTTGAGACTTCAGGGGGCCTTTGCTCCTGATACACCAGGGATCGAAGCGTCAGCAGGGAGCCCCCCATCTTATTCCCTAATCAATGAGGAATGGCTGGAGAAGGGGCGGGGTCCCCCGTAGGGCTTGAGCGCCCCTTGCAGAGCCGCTAGCTTGGGCTCTATGAGCCAAACGCAAGACAGCATGTAAGGAGCATTGCATCAGTCACATTCGCTTGCCAGCATTTGCATGCATTCGCAATAAAGAGCTGCCGCTTCGCTCCCGCTAGCTTTCGTCCGTTCGGCTCTCGAGTTGCTTGATATTCATCGCAAGCGGCATAGCTAAGGTCAGGGATGCAAGAAGGTGTACTGTCCGCACCGCAGCTCAGACGAGACGATCAAGGCGAGGTATACGTAATGCAATATCGGGGAATGAGCTTTGGGGTCTTGCACCTACGACCTGCACTCGCCACTTGGTGTCCGGCACGCAACTTGGGAGTCGTTCTTCTCTGTACGTGCTTTCCAGGGAAAAGAAATGTCAAAGGCGGTTCCGCAGAACTTGGGACCTGGTGCTAACGCTGGAATCAAGATATCAGCCAGATGATTCCATGTCATCGTGACCGTGTTGTCTGCAGCTTTTCCAACGCGGGGCAATTAGTTAATTCACGAGAAATCACGAAGTCATCAGTCAAACTCGAATGTGCATTCAGAAGCTAGCAGTGATTGCTGAACAGCGGCAAAAAAGCTCTCACCCCTTTCATGGCAAGGTCAAGAAAAGCTGCTGCAACATCCTGTGACTCACCCTGGCTGGTCCTCAGTCGTGTGTCAACTTCGGCTTTAGGCTGCCAATTGGCACGTGGCCCGGTTCGGTTGTGAGGCAATGTGTTCGTGTTTGCATTCGAAGCGCAGCTGTCGCACAACACGTGCGGCGTGCTGCAGCTCGAGTTTCACTTTTGCGGCTCCCTTGTTTCAACGTGTGCCGGCGAGGGCAAAAGGAGTCCAGCAAGTCTATGACGGTCAACATCGAGTTTCTTCGAACACCCTGCAGTGCCAGCAGAAAGCAGCTGTTTTTCACGGATGTCTCCCAGGCGCATGTGCTAGCAAATGGTCTCAACTTTCAACTTCGACCTCACGCAAAACATTTCAATAGTCTATGAAGCTTGCTGTCCGACTCCTAGCCGAACCCTTGGCGGCCAACGATGCCAAGTTAAACCAAATGAACCCACACCTCATGCAGGCAGGCCAAGGCTGAGATATCAGCATAGGAGCGAGCCACAGAATCAAGTCGTGCTCACAGTCGTGTTGGCACAATGTGCACAGTAGCTCCGCGGAACTAACTAGCTTATGAGAATGCAGTTTGGCCCAGAACCCTGAAAGTCGGATCTTGCGCATCTTCTTGCAGCAGCAAACGATGGCCAGGGTATGACAGGAAGTTTCTCAGAATCAAGTGCAAGCGGCCGCAGTCATAAGGATGCATATATATGCCAGGACCAAATCGGCAAGTTCTGCTCGTCAGACATGGGCAGAGCTTGTATCTCGCCTGTGAGATCTCTAGCTTTCATTCTGTGGAGGCAGGATTGCACCTATGCTTGTGATGCAGGCACAATGCTGACAAGGGATCCGCTGGCATCGATCCAGCATTGAGTGATTCCGGGCTGCTTCAATCGTTGCGAAACTTGGCGAAACAGCAGTGCTTTCTGCGGAACGGATGCAGAGCTTGAGAGGATCCTCAGCAGCTTGTGCTTCGATTGCCTGTGCTGAGCAGCGGTGATGAATGATTTTGTCGCTCATCAAGCTAGGAGCTTTGCTGACAAGACAGGTCTGCATGGCCTTCCCATTTTCTCAGATTGCGAGCTCTTGGTCGTCTCACCCTTGAGCCACGAAACCGCAGAGAGCTGTGACTGCACCGCTTCGTTTCATCGGTGCAGCTGATGAGGTCGGGCCGTGCAGACCGCAGCAGCAGCATTTGGTGAACACCCCGGCTGCCGGACGGTCTTGACTCCCTTGCACACCGAGCGAAGCTTCGCAAGAACGTAGTAGGGCTTGTTGGCTTCTAGAACAACTTCAAACACGTCGGCTTGACTCACATGCAACCAAATCAGTATCTGGCACGGAAACAGCAAAACCGAAGGGACGGGGACTGTGGTGATCGAATGCAGCCAAGCCAAAGGCGTTTGAAGCTTTTGACAGTATGAAGGTCTCGAGAAATTCTGATGTCTGACCTGGCAATGGTGCACAGCGCATCACAATCGGAAGCACCAATCGTGCCACTGCTGTTCATCTGAATCGATGTCGCTGGAGCGAGTCCAGACATTTTCGATGCTTTGCCCTCGTCAGATAATTTTTGCAGACCGCCACAGGATCTGCGTGAAAATGTTTGAGATCCCGAGATTTCCAACGGGATGCAGCCTCGATGTGGAAGGTCCACCGAAGGGCCTGTCCCTCTCCGCCGGCGCTGAGCGGTTGAGGCTGCTGCGTCTGCCCTCGCCGTGCCTCTCAGCTTGACAACTTCTTCGTGTCGATACACTTGCATTGATGGCAAGTTTGCCTCCCCGCACCGCCAATGTGCGTTTGGCTCTCGTTCATTTTGAACGTACAATGCGTGGAATCAACACGACCTTCATCATTTGTATTCAACTCTGCAATTGGGGATGTCCAAACTAGCCGCCGGCTTGAGATGACAAAAGCCAACGAATCATCGCAACCTGGGTGGTTTCCCACTTGTTTCATCGGCCGCCCACTACATGCAGACCGGTGCCGTGAGCCTGGGCGCTGCCAAACGGAACGGGTTGGCGACTAACCTTTCGCCCGAAGAGTTGCCGGCGCTTCGTGTTGGACGAGCTCTCCCAAGCATCGGGGCGCACGTCGGCTTCTTTGCTGGCTCACCTTGTCGCCCACAACTCCAGGGTCGCCGATGGTGCGGCCCGCAACACCCCCCCCGCCGCCCCCCCCGCCTGGGCCGCGTGCCGACGAACGACCGGGCGCCTCCAGCATCCACAAGGTTGACGCCGCATCCCTACCATGGCAAGCGAGTTGGAGAAGCCGCCCACCCGGGCCCACCGTTTGGCACCGACGTGGGGCTACGTCGAGAGCGAGCCTTGCATGCGCTTGCGCAAATGCAGCTGCTCCCCACCGCCCGCCCGGCCGCATCAAGCAACCGCCAAGCGGACCTGGATGCTGCCGGAACCTGTCGGATTCGCTGAGCGCAACCACCCCCTTTGCATCCCCAGTGGACAGGCGCTCACGGGCGCGATGGCACCACAGCTCAGCGCACGGCGAGCGCAATATGGCTATATGGACACCAGCGCCAGCATGCAGTCGCGTTTCGGCAGGTATTGCCGAGACAGCCTGGGTCGCGCTTAATGCATTTGAGCCGTTGCAGGCTTCAGACAAGCGTCCACTTGCTCTAGAGAGCATGTCCCGTGCCCACATTGCAAAACGTTCCGCCTTTCATGCGATCCGCCGTTCGGATGGCTTTGGTTGCTGCACTGGCGACTCCACCAGCAGACCATGGTGCACCCACTCGGGACAGCTCCAACCTCGCGCGCCTAGAAGCTGTTCGTCCTTTGCTCCCCGCATGCTAGGAACTGCCGGCGCGCGCAGCAGCCTTCCAACGGGGTGATTGGGCGCGGCTGCTGGATTCATGAGGCCGCACATCGGGCGCACCGAGCCTGGATGCAGATTCTCTCGCTGAGAGCAAGCGGGAAGCGGGTGACCTTTCCAGAGCTCGCCACATGGCGTGCATTGACGGACCACGCCGTCTCCCAGAACCGCGCACGCCCCTACCGCAAGCCGTTGCGGGGCCAACTACCCGCTGCGCATTTTGCACCCCCACTTCAACCCAGCTTACGCTGAATATGCTGAATCGCATGATGCAGCAGTTGCCCTGTGCTTGGCTAATTTGTCGAGCACAGGGCCGCTTCCCTGCCACAACAGAGCCTTAGCACTGCCCAGCTCGCTCAGCGGTTCTGGGTCTCGGCTTCGGTCCGCTCTGCCACCGCCTTGCCGCGCTTTAGGCCTCGTGGTGCGATACCTTGCCCACCCGTGCCGCGCTGCGGCTACCCGAGTGCTTGGCGCCCTCCAGGGCGACCGAGTCCTCCGTGTTGCGCTGCCGCCGGCCTTGCGCAGATGCATTTGCAAGCCCTCGGCTGTGAGACTCCCGAGTGGGCAGCGTTTACATCGGTTCGGTTGCCGCTCCTCCCCACACGCCTTCATGAAGAAATCGCCCGCACGCTGGGCCAGTTTGGCACTGAAAGCAGTTTTTTGTCCGCCTGCAAGGTGGCTGTCCATTCATGCTGCCACGGGCGGGCTTATTACCGCAGCTAAGGCTGTATACATGGGGTCGTCGCCAGCTGCTAGGAGCGCAGCGGCAAGCGACCGGGGCTCGCTGCTGGTCCGGCGAGCTCGAGCACTCGCTCGAGGGGCGGCTCATCCTTCTGACACGGGTGGAGCAGCTTGCCAAGCCTGTCCCAGTGCCGTGTTAAGGCCGTTACCAGCCCGCGGCGGAGAGCTGGCGCCAGCGCCCGCCGACCTCCGAGCCTAGAAAACGAGCTCTTACGGTCGGTCGTTGCAGAGCTCCGGGTATGTGCACCGTTTGCGCTCGGCTACCCTAAGCCCGTCTGTATCGGCGGCCCCCGGCTGTGGATGACACTTCCGCGCGAGCGTTGAGACGAGGGTCGCATCGCAGCAGGCGCCTCCCCGCGGCATGGCGCCGTAGACAACGAAGTCGAGCCGTCTGCGAACGTCGGCTGGCACGCTCGGTGCAGTAGCGTGCACGAGCCATTGTTGAGGGGTGACTTGCCCATCAGACCCGACCGCTTCGCGGCCTACGTGCACCCTGGCCCGCTCACTGCCTTCCTGCTTCGCAGCTTTCGCTGAATGGGGCAGCACTTGAGAAAGCTGCTTTGGAAGAAATGCCCAAACTGACGAGAAGGAATCTTCCTCCTAGCAGCTCCCCATCTGCTGCGATAATCTCTCTGCAGCCTCGCGCCAAGTTTCTTCGGCCTCTCTCTCGCTTTCTCTCTCCGTGTCTTTGTTGCTTTACCTTGTAGTGGGCAATACGAAGAGCTCGACTCCGAGGAGGATGAGGGACGCCGATTCCGGCTTCTCTTGCGGGATCTGCCCAGATCATTTGTTCGGATGTCTAGCACTAGGCGCTGAACATCGCCAATTTGGCTCTAGTAGCCATTTTGGTTCAAGTTGTTTTTCTTAATGAAGGCATACTGGGGGTTTACTTTAGTGGGCCTGCGTAGGTTCTGACATGAGCACTACAGTCACTGCAGTCGACAGCGCATTTCGACAGGAGCACAACCACCCGCTTATTTTAGATTGAAAGCTGTGTTGAAATCCCCACGTTGTGAGCTATTGCCTTTGATCGTGCTCCGCTACCGAGCCGGACCTGCGGCGGGAAACGGACATGCCACCATCACTGTCACGTACGCCTCCTATGCCGCGCCTGAGACGCAGCTGCGCGACTGAGCGAACTCAACGTGTCCTCATGACGCCACCGACTATTCAGTGTTTGGACTACGAGTTTGCCTCCCTGGCCGGGACCATTTCGCAGACTACTGCCCGAGAACATACAACAACCACAGCCGTAGACACGTTTTCGTCGGAAGACCCGTGCTGCGCACTATGCCAACTTGAAGTGATCGAAGTGATCTGTGGCTGCACCTCCCCACCGTCCATATGTGCCATGGAGGTGGCCGTGCAGCTGTGGTGTGCATCCGCATGTAGGATGTGCCGTGCAGGTCTGCACTGTCGCGCGCCATGGCCCGGAGCCGCTTCCCGTACATGATGATGAGCAGCCCGATTTTTGTGCTGGCATGCCAGCCGCGCCAGAGCGTGTTCTTGTATTGTGCTGTGCCCGTTTATTAGGTTTTGATGCACCACTTCATGCGCGTGAGGCAGAGTGGGCCCCGACACGACGTTCCGAAGTGAACGCCCAAGGCACCGAATTCAGGTCTGGCGGCAAGGTGAGTGGTCTATGTGGTCTTGGCAACCTGCATGGCCGCCCCATTTTGCAGGAGGACCCCTTAGCGTTGCCATCTCCTTCGGATCCCCCAGAAGCTATGTGTTGCCCGTTGATGGTCCGCGCACACTTGTTGTTGACCTTGCCCACAACTCGCGAACGTGGCTTTGTTTGCCTGGCTGAACCGGCGAGTGCATCAACAACCACCTACCCAGAAACGCATGCCCCATGCCCGGATGCAGGACGGGATGTTGTCACAGTTTTATCCGCTGACGGGCCGCCAGCTCGCAATTTTGATGCAACAAACTTCTTCGCGTTCTTGGATGACACGTATGCTGTGTCAGCACCGCAGCGCACGGGAGCGCTGCTCGGCGCCCTGGGGGACGCGATATGGGGCCATGCCCGCATACGCCTGAACTAGGGCAAAACTCGCGTATGGAACGCTGCAGGTGAAGAGCCTGCCGGCGTCGCCCGTCTCCAGCCCACTGGTGCTGAGCCAGTCTGGACGGGCGCTCTGCTGGTGCTGGATGCGCCGCTTGGGAGCGAAACCTTCGTGCAACAGAGCTGCTCCGCAGACGGGAGACCCAGGACCAACTGCTTACTCGCCTGCCTGCCGTCGGGGACCTGCAGTCCGCGTGGCTCCTCTTGTTCTTCTACGCCTCCCCGCGTGCCAACTACTTGCTCCGGATGCTCCCGCCCGGCGCGACTGAGGCACTCTCTGAGGCCTTTGCGCGTGAGCATGACGCTGCTGTGAGTGCATGCTTCGCGACCTTGCTGTCGCAGGACTCCCGGCCGTATGGAGGCCTGGGTGTGCGCTCGGCAGTCGACGCCGCCCCCGCCGCCTATTGGGCATCCTGGGCGGACTGCTTGCCGACCATTCGAGCAAGAGCGATTCGTGTGGTCCGTGCACTGGAGTCTTCCACCGAGACTGCGCTGCCGCACGGCACGCGGCCGCTCCCGCCTGGGACCCGCTGCTGCAGGCACGGCCCGCGCAGGAGGAACGCGAGTTTGGGGAGTTCCTGCGAGGCTGGCAGCATCGTGCTGCCCGCGCCAGCGCCGCATCTCGAGCGCTGCTGCTGTCGCACGCCGGGCCACAAGCTGCACGCGCCTTTACAGCCTTCCCGACCTCAGCTGAGTTGACGGTGCCGTCACCACTGTTCCGCGTCCTGCTGTTACGACGGCTTCGTCTGCCACTACCCGTTGCGCCGCGCACGTGCGCCTGCCGCGGTCGCCTGGACCCGCTCGGTGACCACAGGGCTGCATTCCTCTCGAGCGGGCGGTGGCGAGAGCCTGCCACGAAGCTGGCGCGCGGGTCGGCCGCAACGTCCGCCTCGCAGACATGAACCTCGATGTTCCGGTCTCCGATGACCGCCGCATCGAAGTTGTCGCGAATGCGTTGTCGTTGTGGCACGGCGCGTAGCAGGCTGTTGATACTACCATCGTTAGCCCTGTGACGCGGGCGGGTGCGGCGCAGCCTGGAGCTGACGTGCCCCCCGGGCGAGCGGTCGATGCAGCCGCCCGACGCAAACGTCACCAGACCCACCCCGAGCTTGTGCGTGTAGTTGGTGTCGAGGTTGGGGGCTGGTTTGGCGCAGAAGCGCCACCTGGCTCCGGTTGCTCGCCGGGCAGCGTGCCTCCGACGTGCAGGCCAATATGCGGGCGGCCGCGCGAACGGCGTGGGTTGCCCGTTGGTCGGGGCTCCTCGCAGTCGCAGCGCAGCGCGCCGTCGCAGCTTCCCTGTTGGAGCTCCCATTCGCGGGCGAATGTAACGTTGCCGGGGAGCCGCCGGATCTGCACGAGGTTCTCGCCGACATTCGCCGACGTGCGGTGGCAGCTTCCGCCTGTTGGCAGCCGCTAGGGGCAGGCTAGGGGCCTCGCTAGTGCCTTGGTGTGTGCGCCTCCGTAGGGCCAGGTAGGCACTTTTGTTTGGGACTTTCGGTTGCCGGAAAACAAAAAGCCGCTCTTCTTGACCATGCAACTTTCATTGAGCGCCTCCGTAACGGATGCATTGGTCCCATGCAAAATGATTACCCTTACACTTTATCTGAACTCCGTCATGCACTCCAGCAGTGCACCAGATCCAAAGCACATGGCATTGACAATATCCCATACGAGGCATTCTGTGTTGACCTGTCATGGTGGACGGAAGCAATCCTGCAATTCCTTGAACTTTGTCGTGCGTGTTGTGCTGTCCCGTCACTGTGGAAGCATGGGGTCGTGATCCCTCCTCCCAAAGCAGCTGCAAGCACGATGCCGCGGACTTACAAAAAGCCTTGGATGCAGCAACTGCTTGGGCACGTTCATGGCGTTTCAAGTTTGGTGTGGGCCCTCACAAGACAGCCGCTATGTGCTTCGGCCTGGGCCGTTCCCGTTGCCGTGATATGAACTTCCAGGTAAATGGGCAGCTAGTTCCTATGGTACGCACGTACACGTACCTTGGCGTTGTTTTCCATGATGGCTTGAATTGGCGTCTTCACATTGATCATGTCCTAACACGTGGCGAACGTAGGATGGCTGCATGCCTTTCTTGGACAGCTTCACACACAGATCACTTGCCAGTACATTTTCTCGAGAAGCTATCCCGTGCATATGTCCAACCGTCATTTTGCTTCGGCCTTGAATTCGTGCCCGATTCCCATCAGCTACAGCGTGGCAATGCACGCATGTTTCAATGGGGCCGTCGCCTGCTGATGTGGCCTCGAGGGGCACCGACTGCTGCGACACAGGGGCACTTACGTTGGCTAGACTTGTCATCGGCCCGCTTGTTGCAGTCGGCTGGCCTGCTAGCACGCTTGTTGTCCCTGCCCTACAGTTGTCTCGCTGCCCGCAGTGCCCGAGACGCATGTGCTGAACAGACGTCCTGGGTAAATGGTGTGCTGCGGGAGCTTGCCCGTATTGGTGTAGCTCCCCTTCAAGTTGGGGCATCGTCCCCGGTGCACCCCAGACGGTTGTGAAGTCTTGGTTGCGTCATGTACGTCGTACGTGATACCGTATCTCGGCATTCCAACTTGAAAAAAAAAAAACTTTATTCAAACCTTTTGCACTGCACTGACTCCCTGGGGTGCTACGCTCGATGGCAGAGGCGGCCGCACCTGCACAGGGTCGTTTACAGGCATGCTTGTCCCACGGCTGCCAGATTTTGGGGTTTAGCTCGGTGTGGACATCATGACTTTTTGGACGTTCGGTCTGCGGGTCATCGCAACGGCATGGTACTGCGCTCATGCCGGTTTTGCGCCAATGGCCGTGACTCCCTGTCTCATGCACTCTTGGATTGTGTTGCCTATTCCCAACAACGCCGCCGCTGGCGACAGCAAACTCGGAGATCAAACATGCTGAGCTTGGAAACACTCTTCAGCGCAGACCCAGCATGACCCAGCCATAGACACTGCACGTGGCATCTTGCGCAATGTCATGTTTGTTGCCACCATTCGGCCGCGATGCGTCGGCGTGTGAAATGTGAACGTGGATCCCAGATCCACTCTCTGACTGAGCGGGGCATTTATGATATTGTATTTGCATGTCTTACTCCTTCATTGTTTGCACGTGTGTGTGTTGGTTCTTGTTTTGCATATTATGGCATGATGAAACTGTGATCATGATGAAGGTTTCACTTCTGAGTGTGTCTCACGGTCGTTCAAGGACATCTCTCTGGATGCGCGTGCGCTCATCGCTCCTCCTTCCAGCACCGCTTGGTTTTGCACGCGCCAGCCGTCCATCGCTTATGTTCGGAAAAAATCATGGCGGCCTTGAACATTTTCCATCAGTCTTCCATGGCGGCTGAATGATCACAGGCGTTTGCGCCATGCCGATTGCTGGGGACTTGCTCCGAGTCCAGCTCTACACGTAAGTTTGTTTTCCAGCGCACCTTTTGCCACTACAGTACAGCGACTGCCACGCAAAGCCTGAGGCGAGCCGCGCCGGTAGGCGATTGGGCTCCGGGGCCAAAAGCCAGCCAAGACCTCGTGCAAAGCAAGCTGTTTTTTTATTTTTTCAACGCGCGTTTTTACGACAGCGAAAGGAGTCCCAAGTCAGTCGGCGTGAAGCTACTAGCAGTGTATTCTCATCGCTGCGGGAGTCAGCAAGGACCTTGGCTGCAAGCGGCAGCTCGTGGAGGGAGGCGGCACAAGCGCGCTGGGAAGCGACAGCGCCCAAATCAGCGCGAAATCCAAGCGACAATGGCGGATATAACCGTTAGCCGGCAGCGCCGCGCGAATTCGAGCTCAGGGTACATTTGATGTCGCTTGCGCCGCGCTGTGGACGACATGGTGGTACCAGGCTACACGTGTGCGCGCGGGTGGGGCTCGCCGCCCCGTATGAGCGGGCACACGTTGGGGGCGTCGATATAGGGCGAGTGGAAACTTGTGCCACGAAGGAAGGCCGGTAGTTTGCGACGACCTCCTTGCGCCGCTCATCAGAGACCGAGCACATCGAGGTTCATGTCGGATAGTCGCACATGGTGGGCGACCCGAGCGCCGGCTTCGCGACAGACTCGCGCGACGGCATGCTCAAGGCGCAGCGTGCGCTGCGATGACGCCGGACGTAGCACAGGCCGAGCCGTGGTTGCCAGGCAGCACGATTTGCGCGGCGCGAGTGGGAAAGGAAGTCGGAGCCTGTTCAGCAGAAGAACCCGGAACTGCAGGTATGGACAACTTCTTCGCGAGTTGGGAGGATCTGACATTCAAGGCACGGGCAGCGAAGGGCCCGGCCTGCGACAGCAGCAGTGCTCGAGACGCAGGTGTGAGGTTAGAAAGGTGCGTGTCGAAGGCGCGCGCATCGCAGGCGCGGGAGGCAGAGTGCTGGCATCCCTTGAAAGGCGCCGACTTCACAGGATGCTTTGCTTCTCCTCCGGTATTGCGTGTGCCCCCGGGCCAAATACCTGTTGCGGGTTTTGCCACCGGCCTCCATCTCCCAGTAGGCAGCTGAACACGATGCCGCCGTTGGCCGCTGTCTCGCAGACCTCCTGGGCTTTGCCCGCAACAGCCGTGCGCGCCTCCCACCTCCCCTTGCAGATCCTTGCAGTATGGTGGCCTCTTGGGCCCGTGGTGTGCAGTGTCGGCACTGGGACTAAGGCTGGCTGTTCAAGCGCACGTCAAAAAGATGCGCGGAATAAAGAAAAGTCATTGGAACAAAAATTGAACTTCTGGCAGCTCGATGTCTGCATGCTGTTGAACGTTCTGTTCGGCTGAACAGCAACCGCATTCGTACTGCGTATGATCTCTGATGTGCGACGAGCTCGCTTGAGTGTATGGCGTGACTGTCTATGTTATTCACGTGGTAATTCTGGAGATCGTTTTCGCCTACTGCCACATGTTGTCTTGCGTCCCATCCGTGTGGAAAACTGGAATCGCAGCCACCTTTGCAAAATACACAAACAGCAGAATGCATGATGATTATCGTCCCTGTGTTTGCCTGGGCGGAGCGGTTCTGCGCACCGCCTACAGGCGCAAACAAGCCACCTACCCTGAGCTCGCGGCAGGTGGCGCACAAGCCCTCTGCGTGCTCGGCTGCGAAGTGGGTGGGCGGTGGAACACTGACGCAGTGAAGCTGGTCCAACGCCTCGTCGCACTCCGTGCGTACCGAGCCCCGCCTGCGTTGCGAGCGTCCGCAAAGACAGCCTGGGCCCGCCGTTGGTGGAGCGTGCTCTCCGTAGCGGTTCAGCAGGCCGTCGGTCACACGGCGTTAGGGCGCGCCCAGGCCATGCCGGGACCGGCACACACCGATGCGCCGGCCCTGGATGAAGTCCTCCATAGTCCTCCACATGGCCGACCCAGACGGGCCGAGCCGCCTGCCGCTGCGCTGAACCGGCCCTAACTCGGGACCGTGACCGTACTCCACTAAGAGCGGGACCTTCCTGCTGACGGAAAAAGGCGCGAAATAAAAAAAAAAAAACTTGTTGCTTTGCAAAAATTCTCGACAAGTTATTTCATGTTGGCTCAAGCCATTTTGGCTCAAGAAGCCTTGGCTCTAGAATAGAAACCTGTTCGGTCGACCGTGTGTGAAACCTGAGGCCTGCTTTCTAGGCTAACGGCAACGTGGCGCGCTGGCACTGCTCCGGGGTCCCCTGAACGCTTCAACCTTTTTGTAGCTTCCTCCGCGCCGCCATACGTTTCCGGTGTTGTGCATGCGTCAGGTGTCGGTCACTCTGGGTGGTGTGCAAGTGACAGGCGTTGTGGAGCGTGATTTCGTGCTCCTGCCGGTGGCCGACATTCTGGCGGCAGGCGGCTCACTCCAGGCTGCTTCTGCCCAGCCTGAGCCTGCTCCCAAGTCTGCGGCTCGCCCGCTGCCCCCGCCACCTCCGCCACCCCCCCGCCGTGACAGGCCGAGGGTGCCTCAAGCCAAGCCACCTGCACGGCCCCGGCGAGCACCAAGCAAACCCGCCGCTGCAACTCCTCCACGACCCCCGACGCACAAGTTAAGGGTCCGTGGCGGTAGTCGCTGGAACAAGCAAGCCAAACGCCAACGCAGGCGTTGACAGGCCTTTCTGCCACCGCTGCACTTGTCCGCAGCTGCTGTGTTTTTCCTCCTTTGCCAGGTCCTGGTGTCCTGGCTGGAGCTGCTTTTTGCGTCAGGTCGAACCCTTAGTTTTCCGCTGTAAGGCTGCCTTTGCGGACGCTTTGCCAGGCCAGCCGGCTTGGCTGCATCCGCTGGCTGCTGCCTGCACCCGCTCGCGTTTGAAGTGAAGCGGTGCCTTGTACCTTAGTGTATTCTATTGCACTGCGGCTTCGCTCCGCCGTGCCACGAGCAAAAAGTTTTTGCCCGCGGTTGCTACAGTCATGTCGCGTCGCGCGCCTTCCCCGCCGCCCCTCACCGCTTCCCCCCTCACTGTCCCAGACAGCCCTTCACCTCGGTCACCCCTTGGTGACCGCACGCCGCTGGCGCCTGTGATGGCTGCTCCTGCCACAGCTGAGCCCATGCCAATGCGCCTCGCCGTTGCGCCGGACAGCCCGCCGCCTTCCCCGCCTTCTTCACCACGCGAGGGCGACGTCACACCGGAGTTCGCTTTGCCTCCGTTGGCTGCGTGCCCGGTTTGCCTGCAAGCCCCCTCCTCCCAGCCCCAAGCCGAGGATGCGGTCTTCCCATGTTGCGCTGCCTTCACGCACCTATCCTGCGTGGTACAGTGCGCGCGGCGTCATGGCAGTTGCCCCAACTGCAGAGCTGCAGTCGACCACCTGCCACGGGAACCTTCAATCGCCTCTCGATGTCGACAATTGGGCATCGACCTAGAACCTGAAACACCTCCGCCGCATGACACGGCCTTTGCCGTTGTCCGCGGCTACTCCACCCGCACCTTCTCGAGGGCAGACGCTCCTGAACCCGTGGAGCCGCTCCACATCCGCGCCGTTTGCTGCCGACGCCTCGCAGGACCTGCCATGGATTTTGTTGAGCTGCCGGACGCTCGCATGCACTGGGCGCCGGTGCCGCAGCGGCGCACGGACGGCATCGGCGCTTGGCAGGCGTTGTGGATTTGCATGCGCTGCCAGAATGAGCTCCCACTTGACCGCGTCACCGTGCCCGAGCCACGTCCGGCGTGCCCCCTTTGCGAGGTGCCATTGCACTGGGAGGTCGACATGAGTCGCCGTCAAGAGCGCTGGGTGTGTGGACGCTGCCCCTTTGCGCAGTCTCCCAGGCCGCTAGCGCTGGAGCTTGCGACCCGCCCACCCGTCGACGAAGGGGCTCCGGCCGGAGCGACCGAACACCCCACGTCGCACACGCACAATGGGCCCGCGCCCTGGCCGCCGCTTCACCGTCCCGAAGCGCATGCATCTATTGTTAACCTCGGCCCGCCGCCACTGCCATTCCGTGACGGGACTAACTCGCGCGTTTATGTACCCCTTCTGCTCGACGCAGCCGGCCTCCTTCCGGCCGATGCGCAGTGGCGGACACATGCCCCAATCGGCGAGTGGTGGCCCGCCGCAGTCGCGGCCCTGCTCGCCCGGCCCTTCATTCCCGTGCGTGAGCTCTGCACAGCCGTGGAACATGTTTCCCATGCCTTTCCGCCGCAGGCCCTCGTCTCCAGCACACTCGAGCGCTTCTGTTCATGGGCCCCGCCTCGAGTCGCACAGGTCGCGTCGCTTGCAGAGGTCCTCTGCGCTATCACCTCGGCGGATGAAGGCCACTACATCGGGGCCCCTCTACAGGAAGCCTTAATCGCACTCTTGGTCGGCGCGGCGGCCGCATCCACCCTAGAGCGAATCGTTGACCGCTTGCGTGCAAGCGAGCCTGGTGCCGCCTTGCTGCCCGCGCCACCAGCCCCTGACTCCGCCGCTCCGTTGGAAGCACCCACACATGAGAGTTCCCCGCCCGAAGCCCCCGATGCTTCCGCGCCAGCATCGCCAGCTGCATACCGATACCGCAGCTCGGGCGGAGCAGCACCTCGCCTCCACCGCGCAGCTTGCCGCAGCCGCAGCTCGCGGCCGACGTGGCGGACGCGGGCGAGGGCGAGGCCGGAGCACCTCCTCACCTCCTGCCGCCTCCCCTCCCGCTCCAGCCTCAGCGCAGCGCCTGCCCTTACAACGGCAGCCCAGCGCCGCGTCTCTGCAGCCGAAAGCGGTCTGCTGACGGGCCTGGCTTCCCTTATTGACGGCGTCGATCTTCAGGACACTTTGCAACAGCGCGTCCTCACATTGCAGGGGGTCCCTGCGCGCCTCCGCGGAGCCCTGCGTACGGCTCTCCGCGCTGGCCTGCAGCTATAGACCGTGAGTCGCCAGCGCAGGAGCTGCGGGGCTGGAAGCTTTTCTGTCTGGCACCTCGCATGCTTCTGCAGCGTTCAGGCGGAGAGTCGCTCATCCCACCTGCGGAGCTCGATCGCCGCTATGACCTCTTCGCACGCGGCGTTTGGCCCGAGCTACTGCAGCTGGCATCGGGTTCCGCTGCTCCCCGGTCCCGCGCGGGCATGCCACCGGACGACCTCGCTGCTCGCGCTGCCCGAGCTACAGCCCTTGTGCACATTGGCGAGCTTTCGGCCGCCGGTCGCGCGCTCGTTGCAGAACCACTCGCACCCGGCACCGACGCAACCCTCGCCGAGCTGCGGGACCCTTCGCGGCGCCCCCCGACTCCCTACGCGCCGCTGCCGCAAGACATTGCCACGTACCAAGCCGACGACCCTGTCCCTTCCCGCTCCCAGCGTTCGTAGCTTGTCTGCCGTCCGCAAGGAGGGGGGCGGCAGCTGGACCGTCAGGGGCCACCAACGAGCATCTGCGCATCCTGCGACGACGAAGGTGATACCCAGCTTTTGCACCGCGCAGCCTGCCGCCTTGCACGTGCCGACCTCCCGCCGCCCGTTTTGGCTGCTTTGCGCGTCGGCCGGCTCACCGCGCTGCAGAAACCCAACGGACGCGGCGTCCGCGCCCTCGTCATCGGAGATGTCCTTCGGCGCCTGGTCGGCCGCGTGTTGGCCCAAGCGTTTGCGCCACACTTCCAACGTGTTTGTCTCCCGCACCAGTTTGGCCTGAGCACGCGAGCTGGCACCGAAGCCCTTGCCAGGGTGTTGCGAGCATCGTTGACCGCTTGCGTGCAAGCGAGCCTGGTGCCGCCTTGCTGCCCGCGCCACCAGCCCCTGACTCCGCCGCTCCGTTGGAAGCACCCAGCAGCTTGCCGCAGCCGCAGCTCGCGGCCGACGTGGCGGACGCGGGCGAGGGCGAGGCCGGCGCACCTCCTCACCTCCTGCCGCCTCCCCTCCCGCTCCAGCCTCAGCGCCGGGAGACGACGGCCCTCCCCTTGCATCCCAAGCGCCTGCCCTTACAACGGCAGCCCAGCGCCGCGTCTCTGCAGCCGAAAGCGGTCTGCTGACGGGCCTGGCTGCCCTTGACGGCGTCGATCTTCAGGACACTTTGCAACAGCGCGTCCTCACATTGCAGGGGGTCCCTGCGCGCCTCCGCGGAGCCCTGCGTACGGCTCTCCGCGCTGGCCTGCAGCTATGAGTCGCCAGCGCAGGAGCTGCGGGGCTGGAAGCTTTTCTGTCTGGCACCTCGCATGCTTCTGCAGCGTTCAGGCGGAGAGTCGCTCATCCCACCTGCGGAGCTCGATCGCCGCTATGACCTCTTCGCACGCGGCGTTTGGCCCGAGCTACTGCAGCTGGCATCGGGTTCCGCTGCTCCGCGGTCCCGCACGGGCATGCCACCGGACGACCTCGCTGCTCGCGCTGCCCGAGCTACAGCCCTTGTGCACATTGGCGAGCTTTCGGCCGCCGGTCGCGCGCTCGTTGCAGAACCACTCGCACCCGGCACCGACGCAACCCTCGCCGAGCTGCGGGACCCTTCGCGGCGCCCCCCGACTCCCTACGCGCCGCTGCCGCAAGACATTGCCACGTACCAAGCCGACGACCCCTGTCCCTTCCCGCTCCCAGCGTTCGTAGCTTGTTTGCGGTCCGCAAGGAGGGGGGCGGCAGCTGGACCGTCAGGGGCCACCAACGAGCATCTGCGTATCCTGCTCGACGACGAAGGTGATACCCAGCTTTTGCACCGCGCAGCCTGCCGCCTTGCACGTGCCGACCTCCCGCCGCCCGTTTTGGCTGCTTTGCGCGTCGGCCGGCTCACCGCGCTGCAGAAACCCGTCGGCCGCGTGTTGGCCCAAGCGTTTGCGCCACACTTCCAACGTGTTTGTCTCCCGCACCAGTTTGGCCAGAGCACGCGAGCTGGCACCGAAGCCCTTGCCAGGGTGTTGCGAGCCGCCACAGAGCTCGATCAGCGTGCAACCGTGTTGTCCGTTGACGCCATCGGCGCGTTCGACCACGTCTCCCGAAAAGCCATGCTCGGTGCCCTGCTCCGTCACCCTGGCCTGCGACCACTCGTGCCCTTCGCCCGTCAATTTTACGGCACGCCCAGCTCCTACACGTGGACAGATGACTCCGGCCGTAGCCACCTCATCGCTCAAGGCGAGGGGGACCCGCTCATGCCAGCACTTTATGCCCTGGCACAACAGCCCGCCCTGCGCGAGGTCCAGGCCCAGCTGCGTGACGGAGAAGCCATTCTCGTGTTCCTCGACGACACCTACGTCGTTGCCCCCAGACCGCGTACGCCCACTGTACGATGCATTCCGCCCCGCCCTGTGGCGACATGCCCGTGTGGAGCTCAACCGTGGCAAGACCCGTGTATATACATGTGTAGAGTTTGGCAGGCTTGGGTGCACATGCATCATTCTAGTCTTGTTGCTGCTGTCCGCCACTTTGGCTCAAGTCTGATCCAAAACGGCGGGCAGCTGATTTTGGAGGGGAGTTGACCCCATTTGCTTTTGTGTGCTGAGGGAGTGACCCTCTTTGGCTTTCTGAGGGAGTGACCCTCTTCCATGCTATGCAGGCGGATCCTGCAGCATTGTATGCCTTCGCCCGCCTGGCTGTGCACACAGGTACACAGCTACTCCATCCGGCGGCCCTGTTGGAGTTCCGGGCCAGGCTTCGCGAGCTGGTCGAGGCAGGCCAGAGTTATGAGGCCGCCTTTACCCACCGCCTCCTCGGGGCCTGCTGGAGGGGCTACCGCCTGGCGTGCCTCCCATCCGTACCGTGCCGTGCATCGAGGTCGACTGTGTTCGATGCCGCGAAGGCCGAGGCGGGTTCCGCTTCCCTTTCGTGGGCACATATGCACGTCGCTCCATTGTGGTTTCGGGGGCGGTGGCTCCGGCTCAAGCGTGGGCTGAGTATCACAGGAGCGGGCCCGAGCGCCTCAGTTTTGATGATGTCTTCAGGATGGGCTCGGGCCTCTGGCCAACAGATATTTTGCCAGATCATGCGAACAGGCTGGTGCAGCGGATTGGCGAGGAGGCTCATCCGCGGGGAGCGACCCCAGGACAGCTTTGGCTCCTGTGGCGGGACTGGCACCAGGGTGAGCGTATTTGGCGGGAGCCAGCCTACTCTCCGATCCCGTCTTGGGCCGAAGGACGGAGGGACCGTCGCTCAAGGGCCCATCGCGCCCTCTGGTTTTTGCTTGGCGCCATCGAGGCAGGGTTGCCCGTTCTCCCGGCTCCTTGCAAGAGTTGTGGCCTGCCGTCTGTTCTCATCTGTCACCGTTGCCGAGAGCCAGCATGCCTTGCTTGCGCCCATTCCTGCATCTGCGGCTCATAGGTTGAGGGTCTTCCTTGCTGCTTCTTTGGCAGGGCCCATGAGCGGCATTTATGCAGTACAGGCGATGGAGGGGCGTGCTGGGGCCGTGGACGCCCCGCCTGGCACTGCAGCGGAGACAGTGGTGGACAGGATGGCGGCGAGGGCGGTGAACTCGTTCAGGGAGCGCCACGGACTTCAGGCTGACAACGATTTTGCCTACGCGTTCTCCTCTTGGGAAGAGGCGTCGCATAACGCTGGGCATGCTGTCGCTGATGCTTGGTCAGAAGTCTCCCAGGACATGCAGGATGATGCTCTCCTGGGCTTGGTTGATCGCGCTGTGGCGGCGGGGGCCGCAGCTGCCGAAGCAGGTCGGCCGGTGGTGCGTCTCAGCAAGCTGGCCAAGCCGGTCGGGGAGACAGCACCCAAGCGAAAGAAGCCGGGTGAGGCCACAGTGACTGGCCCTGTGAAGTCTCGGAGCTGGCTGACTTCATGGTCGAAGCCGGGGCTCGGCGTCCAGCAGATGTCACTGGTGCAAGGAGGCAGGAGTGGCTGTCATTCTTGCGGGTTCTTGCAGCCAAGAAGGTAGCTGCCTCGGAGCGCTCCACGGTAGCTGGTACCTTGAGAACTTTGCGAGAACTTTCCCAGTGGCAGCACCTCCGTGGACGGTCGGCCGGTTTGGGCGATGTGGACGCCATCGACCTCTTCGCTTTCCTACAGGAGGGTACGCAGGCTTCGTCGAAGGCTCTGGTTGGCCTGCGGTGGTTCACAAAGATGGCTGGCCTCCCCTGGGACTTGGAGGGCTTGCGGCCGGCTCCTATGCCGTTGCAGAGCCAGGCATGCTAGAGGAGCTGCATGATCAGTGCGATCCTCGCTGGACCTGCCTCCTGGCTGACTGGCTGATAGCTAGTGGCTGCCTTCGGCACAAGCGCCTGGCACGGTCGTTCCCAGTTTGCCTGACGCAGTCGACGGCCCATTTCTTCTGTGCCACTGCTCACTCACGGGCTGGCTTCCGTTGGGCTGTGCCGGCCCACTTTTCCTGTGGGTTCGCGTGGGCCGAAGCCTGGGTCGAGGCCTACGGCTCTCTCTCAGCTGGTGCTTCCGAGCTGTGGAGTTTGCTTTGATAGGGCGGGTCGGCCCTGGGAGCTGCGGCAGGTCACCCTGCTCACCCAGGAGATCTTTACTGGGCTGGACCCTCCGGTTACAACCTACTCGTGGAGGCGAGTGGGGCCGTCAGTCGGATCGCTTCTCCAGCTGGATGAGCTTAGCCTCTTGGCTCTGGGTGACTGGGCAGACCGCGGCAAAATCCGAGAGACTGGGGCTTCCATGCCGCTTCACTACAGCGGGACTAAGTACTCAATGAGCGTGAAGACCAAGCATCTGGTCTGGGCGGCGGTTTCCCGGTGCCTCACGTTCGATACATGGTCCGAGGTGCCGCCGAACAAGCTCAAGCAGGAGGAGGCCAGCTTGCAGGACGAGGTGGCTGAGATGATCCGTCTTGATGCCACAGTCATCTGGAGGGCTCCCCCCGGGACGCCAGGGCCGGAAGCCAAGCTGGCCTTCAAGACCACAGCGCTGAAGCTTCGCCGCCAGAGCCGCGCAGCAGGGGCGGGAGAGACTCGCCCGGGACCATCTGAGCCAGGTATGCCACCGCTGGTGAATGGTCGCGTGTGCTCGGCCTTCCTTCGCAACGGGATGCGGCTTTGTCCTGCCTTTCAGTCGGGTGCATGCAGAGCGGAGACCTGTGCGCTTTCACACCTCTGTGCTACGGTCCTGCGATCAGGGCGTGTGTGCGGCGGAAGGCATCCAGCGAGAGATTGTCACGACCGTCGCCGGCTCCACCCGGACAATGTCCCACCGGCGATCTCTTCTCCTCAAGAGTCACCCGCGGGAGGGACCCGCCCGGCTTTGCCTCGGTCACGGCCGCCTCCTCTGCCAGTGGTCCCCTCGGCGGCGAGTTCGGCTTCCGGCTTGGTGGAAGTCGAGGTGGAGCTCGAGGTGGAGCCACCTCGTCCCAAGGCTAAGCCACGGCCGAAGAAGATGCCCAAGGCCATGGCAGTGCAACTGGTACCTCGGGGTGGGGCTGAGGAGCGACCTCAAGCATCACCCAGGCCGGCAGCTTCGTGGTCCGACCGCCGCTCTTCCCGTGCAGCTCCGGCAGAAAGGGCATCAGGTTCTCGCGATGTCGGCGGAGCCACGTGGTCGGAAGCGCCAGCGTGAGGGCGCGGAGGAACGCTATGATCGGCTGGCCCGCGAGCCGGGTCGCCCGGTGAACCGGGACGCACTTCAGGTCCCAACTGAGATCTGGGAGAGCCAGGGCGGCTCTCCAGATTACAGCTATGGCCAAATCCCCGGCGGACCGCGGTGGCATCGTCCTGCCTGGGGCCTTACATCGGCAGTGGCAGATCACCTCCGGTGACAGGCGCGAGACTGACTTTCAGTCCCTGCTCCCGTTGGTGCGCGCTACCTTGCTGGAGGGCCAGAATGTGGTGACGCATTGCATGGCAGGCAGGCATCGAGGCGCTGCTGCAGGGACGGTGCTGCGGGCGGTGCTGAGTGGCGAAAGCCTGGATGACTGCGAGGCTTTTATTCAGGCCCGACGCGACATCGAGCTCAACCGGATCCGCCGCGAGAACCGCGACTTAGCCGAATGGATGCTACGAGCAGCAAGGACTACCCGCCTTGGTCCCCCGCCGCCGCTGCCAGTGGCTTTTGTGGCCACTAACACTTCTTTGATGCACCTTGAGAACGCGGCCGGCATCACTCTCTGTCAGCATCGACAGAGCAAGGGGGCTCGGAAGTTGGTCAGGCCGATGCGTACCACTGACCGATTTGAAGCATATGCGTGGGCCAAAGCGTGCTGCACGCAGTGCTTCGGTATTAGCACGCGCGGGCACAGCGAGAAAAGGTTGCGAGTGTTTGCCTCCCACATGTTGTCATGCAGAAGTCGCAGGGTAGCAGAGTTGGCTGTGCAGTTGGGGCAGGTGTCGCCTGTCTCGCATGCCCCCCCCGCGTGACTGCTGTCTCATGCTGGGCAGGTGCTCGCGCATTTTTCGGCTTGAGTGAGGTACATTCAAGCTTTCCTGGGAGAGACCCAGTCGGCGGGGAGCCGAGGCCTGAGTGACAGGCGGGTGGGCATCATGTCGCAAGCCCTTGTCCCGAGAGACGGGAATGATTTCAAAGCTGCCTTGGACACCCTGTCCTTGAACTTTTCTCTGGCGCCGGAGATTCAAGCTCGGTTGTTGAGTGACGGGTTGTCCCACTTGGAGGAGCTTCGCTTCTTCTTCGACAACGAGGAGCATGTGGGCAGGTGGGTCGCCAAGCTTAGCCTGGGTGATAAAACCATGCTGGAGACCTCTCGCCTCAGGCGGGCATGGGCGGCCGTCAGGCTCTACTTCTCTACGTCAGAGCAAGATCGATCTAAGGTGGCTCTTACGGACCTCGACACCCTCCTCGAGGACTCCGAACTTCGTGATGTGAAGCTCGCGTTTTGGAAGCGCTATCGGATGCGTTTCCCCGCCGAGGTCCATCCGGCGGACTCCCTCCTCTCTCGGGTGTCCCGGGAGATCAACAAACGCATGCTTTGCGTGTACGCTATATGGAAGGTGCGTTCGCTCTACTTCCAGCTTACAACGGTGCAGCGTAAGCGGAAGCTGGGCGATAACCTGTATACTGAGGAGCCCGACACCGAGGAAGCAGTCACGAAGGATGCCGACACTTACCTCGATAAGTTGTACACGCTGCTTCTGGCCTACTCGATGGCAGGTGTGTTCCCACTGCCGGGTGTCGATATGAGCAAGGAGGCAGTCTTGAGTGCTTCTTCGGCCGATTTCGTCGGTGTCCCCCTGGATGTGGCCATGGCTTATTTCTTTCGGGCAAAGAGATGTGCATCCCAGCTGCCTCCGGCACGTCGGTTGCAGTGGCTGCTGACTAAGGACGTCGAAGGGCGCAGCGAGTGGGTCACGAGGTTCCGAGAAGGCAACTCTTCCCTTGGGCTTATTATTAAGCAAGTCATGGAAGCTCGTGACGCGCACTGGGTGGTTACAGGGGCCGCCTTGTCAGCCGGCTCGGGAGAGACCCAGGTCACAGCCGGCACAGCGATCCCGCCTCCGCCGGTGCCACAGATTTCCCACTTTCGGGAGGGACCCAAAGTGGGTGGGAAGCGAGTGGCAGCGGTGCTCAAAGATGGTACAAAGCTTTGCCCTGATTTTCAGTCAGGCAAGTGCAAAGGCCCTAAGTGCGCCAAGGGCGCCCATCGCTGCGGGGTGATCGTACGCGCCCAGCGGGCTTGCGGCTCCTCCTCCCATGGGGCCGCTCAGTGCAATGAGAAGATCCGGTGAGGGTGCCCCGAGGAGGGGGAGGGGGACCTCCCCTCGGGGAATACCATGGATCCTCCAGTTATCTCCAGCGACCGCCCGCCCCTGATGATGGACCTTATGTGCGGGCCTAATGCACCACTGACTCGTGCCTTCCTGTTTTGCGGCTGGCGTGCAGGCCCGGTCGACCTCTTGCTAAACCCAGCACAGGATATTTCTCGGTCGGAGTTCCAGGCGGAGCTGAGGCCGAGCCTCGATCAGGCGTGCTTGCTGTTTGCAGCTTTGGATTGCAGCACCAAGTCGGCAATTCGTGAGATACCATTGCGGCTACCAAGTGGTCGCTCCGGCCCGCCTCCCCTTCGCAGCCACGAACACCCGATGGGATTGCCAGGTCTCAAGATTGACGACCAGCGCAGAGTATCCAAGGATAACTGCGCTTGCCGGTTCGTGTTGGACGAGCAGCAGCGCATCCTAGAGCGCGGTGGGGCGCCATTCGGGAGAACCCCAACAACAGCTTACATTGGTGCATCCCCCAGGAGGCAGAGATGTGGGCATCTGACCAATGGTGGGATACCCGGTATGATGCTTGTTGTTTTATGGGCGCCAGGCGGAAGCGACAGCGTCTCCGGCACAACGTCTGGGAGTTGACCCAGGGTCCTTCTTTGCTGTGCCACCACACGCACCACCCACAGGAGTGGCAGCCTTGGGAGGCACAGGGTAGGGTTTTCTACCCTTCCAAAGAGGAGGCGGAGTACACCGCCCCGCTCGCATTTCACATTGCAGTGGCCTGCAGTTGGTGGGCTGGTCGCTTGGGACTGGCTCAGTTGCGAGTGCCTCGAGGTCCCCCGATTCAGTGTGTCGGCCGGCGTGAGCACTGGCTGGAGATTGACTCCCGGGCCTTGCGCGAATGGGCTATGTCGCCCCTGGCTATTTCCCTTGGTCTTCGTCCGATCGACCCGGGCGAGGCGGCCCGGGTCCCCGTGCGAGTGGAGGTCGCCTCGGTACTTCGGGAGCACAAATCTTTGCCCCCCGACGTGATCTATGTGGGGCGAGGTCACCACTCCCACAGGCTGCCGGTGACACAGTGGGCCTCGCCGTTCGTCCCAGGCCACAACTGTGGCGCTGATGAGTGGCTCCCCCTTTACGTCGAGCACGTTCTGTCCAATTTGCAGACGGATCTGGTGCAGCTCGAAGGGCGTACCCTGGCCTGCGATTGTGCACTCAGTCAGGTTTGTGAAGGTGATCTCCTGGCAGGCCTGGTGTTCGATGCCGGGCGCCCACAGGGCATACCCCATCAGGGTGCAGCGGGCCGGCCCCGCCGATCTGCCCAGAAGCGAAGTCGCCGTGTCTTGCTGGCGGCGGCTGCCTCAGCCCTTCCCACTCCTGTGGGAGCAGTTATTCCATACCTGCATCAGGATTCAGTGGTTGCCACTTTCCAATCCTTCTTTCCTGGGGTGGAGTGGGGTGACTTCCGTTTCCCCATGGTCGAGGACCTGATCAATGCGCCCCCGTTTACTGACTACGTGCAATGGTGCCGCGGGCGGCAAGAGGAGTGGGATGGCCCACTCTTGCCTCAGCTGGTGAGTGCACAGCAGCGCCAGTGGCAGCGCACTGCCGAGGGCCAGCAGGTTGGGGCTATGGCCCACCGTGCAGCCTTGCCTCCGGCCCTTCCTTTCGCTCTCCAACCCGATGTGCACTTTGATCTCGCCCTTGAGCTTGCCAGGTACCCCACCCCATTCGAGCAACCGCCTGCCCTCGATCTTGACCTTTGCTACGCGGCCGAGGTGACGGCCTGCAAGCGCGGGGGGCTTCGCGAGTGGCGCCAGGCTTCTCTCGGGGCTATCCGAGAGCTTAAGCGGCGCTGGGCGGGCGTGGATTCCCGGCTCAGGGCGAGCCAGCAGGCCCCTCTTCGGCGAGTGACGCGGAAGAGGGATATCGGGCTGCTGGCACTGCTGTGCCTTTTGGTGTCGTGGGGGGACCCGACACTTCCGCACGATTTCCTTTTCGGGATGGCAGCAGTCGGTACAGCCCCAGTCTATGGGGTGTTCCCCCTTCAGTCCGCGCGTGATGTCTCTCATGCAGAGGTGCTTGCTGATGCCTCGGCATCCAACGCTCGGGTGCGGGCGAGCTTACGTCCGGGGCGGGACGATGCATTCCTGTTGGAACAGAGCCTTCGCGATGCCGAGAGCGGGTTCTGCTCCGAGCCACTCCGTTACCCACAGCTCCTTCGAGCAGTGGGGGGCCTTCCTTTTCGCCTGATCCCGCGCTGTGTGATTACCCAAAGCAGCGGCAAACAGCGTATTATCGACAATGCCGACACTGGCGGCCAATCCGAGCTGAGCTCAGATCCGAACAAGCTCGTCTTGTGTTCCCCGTTGCGACCGGCACAACATGCGGCGGCCTTGCTCGCTTGTCTCGATGAGCCGTCTCGCCAGCGGGCAGCTGCCGAAGATGCGCTTGAGGGTGGGGGCGAGGACTGGCCCGAGGCCTACCGCCACTGCCCCATGGATGGTGCATCATCCAGGTGCTGCGTTGTGGTGTGGTGGCACCAGGAATGGGGCGAGCCAGCTTATCAGCTCTACAGGTTTGCTGTTTGGCCTCCCTTTGGCAGTTACGAGCTTCAACCGCTATAGTCGGGCGGCCGAGGCGTTGGGCCGGCGCCTCCTTGCCATTCTTGTTTCTATATGTACTTCGATGACGCTCATGTCACAGATTGGGCTTCATCTAAAGGCTCCGCGCAGTCTAGCTTTGCTGGCTTGAACACCTGCCTTGGCTCCCCCTTTGCACCCGCCAAGCGTCAGCCGATGGCCTTGAGCGGAACCTTCCTGGGCCTCAACTTTGATTTCGAGGGCTGTCTCCAGTCTGGTCTTGTGCGCTTCTTTGTTCGCGATCGGCTGGTCTCCAAGGTGCATGATATGTTGGATCAGGCTGTTGCTTCCAGTTCCCTTTCCCCGGGCCTTGCAGCTAAGATTTATGGGACCTGCAACTTCCTTGAGCAAGGGATGTATCGGCGCGTGGGCGCCGGTGGGCTTCGCGCGATCCGCGAACGCTCAGATGAGGGTGGCCGGGAGCTGACCCCGCCAATCCTTGCTTGCTTCTCTCTCATCCGCGCAGTTTTGGCGGTGCGGCCAGAGCGGGAATTCGAGGTGTTGCCTCGACCCGTCGCCCGTTTCTGCGCTGCGAGCGACGCAGCGGAGGATACTCCCGGGGCGGGATCCGGTGGCTTCCACCTGGTGTGGCTTGATGCCCCGGAGATTCGAGAGAGCTTCATAGCCAACATCGGTCCCGAGGTCTATGCTCAGTTCACTCCGGGCGAGCATAAAATTGCCCAACTCGAGTTGGCGATGGTGTTGTACGCCTTGGCCGTTCGGGCCCCTTCCTTTCGTGGGCGGCGTGGCTACTGGTATATTGACAATGTAGCCGCCTTGATGTCCCTCATCAGAGGCCGGTCGAGCTCTCCTGACCTCGAATGCCTGGCGCAGTTGATTCACATTGCAATGTTTGCACTGCGCACTTCTTTCTTCTTTGAGTACATTCCGTCGAAGACGAACTGGGCTGATGCAGTCAGTCGTGTCGGCTTTGCCGACCCCTGGCTCCACCAGCGTGGCTTCTCCTGCCACGTTGCTTCTTTTCCCTTTCAGCTCGTGGGTCTACCTTTCCTCGCCGTGCTGCGGGTGTTCGAGTTTCTGTGAAGGAGTGCTTTGGGGCTAAGTGCATTGGGTATTCCGTCCGGGGTTTTGCATCTGAAAGGGGTTGACCTTTCGTTGCATCTCGATACCTCGAGGTTTTACCAAAGCCAGCACTATCCCGGTGTGCCCGGGTTCTCCTTCATAGGTTCGAACGTGTTGCAGCTGTGAGTGCGAGTTGCGAAAAAAAGTGTCGAGCACGAGCTGATAGGTTGCTGCACAAGAGGGAATGTATACATGTGTAGAGTTTGGCAGGCTTGGGTGCACATGCATCATTCTAGTCTTGTTGCTGCTGTCCGCCACTTTGGCTCAAGTCTGATCCAAAACGGCGGGCAGCTGATTTTGCCCACCCACCCACTCTGATTAGACCCGGCCTCCCGTGGAGTCCCCCGGTCTAGTTGGGGTTGCGCGCGTTGCGACTACCTTGAGGGCTGAGGGAGTGACCCTCTTCCTGGGACGGGTATTCCGTCCGGGGTTTTGCATCTGAAAGGGGTTGACCTTTCGTTGCATCTCGATACCTCGAGGTTTTACCAAAGCACTATCCCGGTGTGCCCGGGTTCTCCTTCATAGGTTCGAACGTGTTGCAGCTGTGAGTGCGTGTTGCGAAAAAAAGTGTCGAGCACGAGCTGATAGGTTGCTGCACAAGAGGGAATGTGGAATGCTGCTGGGGAGGAGCCGCCAGCAATCGCCGACCTGCAGAGTGACTCCGACGCTGTCGTATGGACAGGCGACTGGTCGCTTCGCCCTGACCAACAGGGCCTCTTCGTTTTGGGCACACCACTTGGGAGCAACGCATTCGTGCAGCGGCAGCTTGAGCTCAAACGGGCTGAACACGACAGACTGCTCACGTGCATCCCCGCCGTCGAAGACCTGCAGGCTGCCTGGCTCCTGCTACGCTTTTGCGCCTGTCCTCGGGCCAACTATACCTCCTCCGCGTGTTACCGCCTGCTGCCACTTTGCCCTTTGCTGAAGCGCACGACGGTGATGTTGACAGGTGCCTGTTTGCCCTGCTCGGCTCTGCGGACGCCCCGCTGCCTGCACTTTCCACGCGCAGCGCCCGTCTGCCACTGCAGTGCGGTGGGCTGGGCCTGCGAGCGGCCACGCTCGACCGGCACGCTGCGTACTGGGCGTCCTGGTTTGACACGTTGCCCGTGCTCCGGGACCGCGCGCCTGCAGCCGCAGCGCGGTTCCTCGATCGCCTTGCTCGCAGACCCTGAGGCCGGCCGTGTGCCGGTCGTCGCGGCAGCGGCCCAGGCTGCAGCTCACCTTGTCGGACAGGGCTTTCGCACCCATGCTTGGGACACCGCCCTCGGCAACGCCGCTTTCCCGCTTGACACGGCCGTCGAAGACGGCGATGGGGTTGACTACTTGCGTGGCTGGCAACGCCGGGCTAGCCGAGCCTGCGACGAGCGCGCGCTCGAGACGCACTTTACTGACCTTTCGCCTGCGTCTCGTGCACTGCTGCTCTCCCAGGCCGGGCCACACTCCGGCCGTGTGTTTACGGTCCTCCCCACCTCCGACGATGTCACTATCGCCAGCGCACAGTTCCGGGTCCTGCTGCTCCGACGGCTGCGCCTTCCCTTAGCGCTCTGCCCCCGCACTTGCCGCTGCGGCCGCAGCCTCGACCCTCTGGGCGACCACCGAGCCGCCTGTGCCACCTCCGGTGTCCTCCCGACCCGGGCGCTGCCGCTCGAGCATGCCCTTGCTCGTGTCTGCCGGGAGGCCGGAGCGCGTGTTGCGCGCAATGTTCGCGTCGCTGACATGAACATTGATGTGCCAGTCAGCGACGCCAGGAGGATCGAGGTCGTTTGCAATGGCCTGCCCCTCTGGCACGGAGCTCAGCTCGCCGTCGATGCGACCTTGGCTTCCCCGCTCACGCGCGACGGCCCTGCCACAGCCCGCGGCCGATGCGCAACCGGGCGTTGCGTTAGCCCGCGCGGCGCAGCGCAAGCGCCGGCACACCTATCCGGAGCTGCTTCGAGCTCGCCGCTGCCGCCTCGTCGTGTTCGGCATCGAAACTGGTGGGCGCTGGAGTGAGGAAGCCGCGACCTTCCTCCGACTTCTCGCGCAGGCCCGCGCAGCCAGCGCACCTGTCGCCGTCCGCCGCGCTGCTCAAGCCGCTTGGGTGTACCGTTGGAGCGGCATCCTCTCCGTTGCCGCGCAGCGAGCCTTCGCCACTTCGCTGCTCGAGCTTCCCGCTGCCGCAGAGCTCGGTGCTGCTGGTGACCCACCCGCTTTGCACGAGCTCCTCGCCGACGCACGCTGGTCGCAGGCCCCCGCTAACAGCCGCCTCCCAGCCCGCCCTGCCTAACCCGTAGACAGCAGTTTGCACAGGGACCGGACCTATAGTACCTCTGGCGTTGTTGCAAAAAGGAGCGTTCAAAAAAAAAAAGGTTATTATTATTGCTGAATCGAGTTCATCCCTTGATTGACCCATCTCTTGCTGAGTGCCAAGCAAGATCATGGTGCCGATCCGACTTGCAAGCATACTGTACTTCTCATTGCAACATGTGCGGGACATCCAGGCTTTCGGCTGGCATTGAAGAATGTGCCACCAGTGATGTAATCGAATGGTGAGAAAGGCCGGCCGTCGAGCTCCGGCCGTGCTTCTCAAGTTATGCCCCACGAGCGGTAGCGCTGTTAGTGAAGGATTCGAGTCCGGGTTACTGTTACTTTGTCCGGGCATGTGGTCCGCGCCGCTGGGAGCACCCCGTGAACATCCAGTCTCTGTGCCTGTAGCAACACATGGTCGACACTGCCTTATGCTATCCTACAGGCCATGTGACTTGTGATGTAGTCGGCTGCAAGCAAAAACAGCCAGGGAAACGACACTGTCATGACGACGAAGTTCTGCATAATGTTTACTTGCCAGACGGTGCATTTTCGGTAGAAGCACGCTCAAAGAGTCAAAATGCTACACCGAGGATGCTCTTCGACGTCTGACCAAGGGCGGTCCAAGCATCTTGTTCATGCCGAACTTGATAGCTTTTGAAGCTTTGCGTTAGATAGTCGGAGGCTGCATGGACATTTTTGGCTGTGGAACGACCACTGACTTTTGGTAGGAGCATTGTGTCCTTGGTTTTACGGTGGGCCAGGGCAGCAGTTACAGAGCTTGCGCCAACGTTCTTGAGCACTGGAGCATCGGCATATGAATGCGCCTTCATCCTGCGGCCAAATGCATAAGCAATTGACGTTGTTTAAGCAGCCTCAACATCAGAGTGTGGATAGTTGGCCGGTTTTAACACCGCCCCACTGATGTTTCCAGCTCGTTGATTGCCAAGGTCAGACCTCGTGGAGCGCTTCCCTTTCATAGAAAGCTGGGAGGCTTCCTGATTGGTGCAGCATGAGAATGGTTGCCCTCTCAGCATCACGGTTGCCGCAGGGTTTCGCAGAGTTGGAGGAGGAGTGGACGCCAGATTACAGCACTGACAAAACCTGGCGCGAGACTCGAGTACCTGCATTCTTGGCTGCTTGGAGGATCATTAACCGGCTAACCTTTGCGCATGCAGGTCACGCGCGTGCTGGTGTGCTTCTGCTTGTCGTGTTTCGTTCAAGTGTTTTTTTTGGAGGGGGGTTGTAAAAGTTCGGGACAAGGGTGGAAGCAAGACGCCGCGGAAACACACAGTTGAAGGGCTGGGTTTGCACAACTCTTCGTGTTTGTTTTCGAGCTCTCTGTTGTGTTGGTGGTCCGGCCGGTACTCGTAGCATCAGCGGCTTCAATCGACTTGCCGCGCAACAATGGAACTTGTTTGCTGGTTTGTGCATGGCCACCATCCATCTTATTCCACTTTAGGTTGATGGCACTGCGGCAACCAAGTATCCTCGCAGATCATTCGTGCCGGTCTCTGCTGTTAATGTCAAGGCGTGTGATACACATGCGCGGCATACGAGTGTAATTTTCAGCATGGTGTCTCATTGTCGTATTTCATGGTGCTCTCCGGCTCCTCATTGATTTCAAGTACCAATGCACTGTGATGCGGCATCATTGTACAGCGAGTAAGTGTGTGTCATTGTGTGTTTGTGTGTTCGTGTGCATCCACCTTCTGTCACTGTTGGTCTCTCTGCCCGTGTTTTGCTTTCTCGCTCTCACTCTCTCTCTCTCTCTGTGTATCTCCCCCTGTGTCTGTGTTTTTTGTGTACTTTCCTGTGCGTGTGCGCGGTTTACACATGCTCTGAGCGATACTGTGAGATGTACAGAAGTTCTGGAGGCACTATGCCATCAGTCTTGTGACGTATACATGAAGCACGCCGGAAGGCGGATCGCCACTTTTTTGTCTGGGCCTTGCCGGTGTCGCGCAGCGGTCTTGTTCGTGATGCAGTTAACAAAAGCCGTTTCTGTCCCGCTTTTCGGTTTAGGATGGCTGGCTGGCTAAAGCCTCTGCAACCTGACGCGTGTAGCGTAGTCCGTAGCCTCAGGTAGACTAGTTAGCTGCGACCGCGGCTAGAAGCTTTTGGGTTGAGAAGCTCGAAAAGTCCGTTTAAAAACAAAAGGCTGCACGGACGGCTTTTGTGCAGAGAATGCAGAAACTGATTGTATGATCGTGCCCGTCAGAATGAACCAGCCTCTGCTTCCAGGAATGGTTGTCGGAGCAGCCGGAGACACTTCTCTGCGCAATGGTTTAGACGTAGCTCAGTTTCAGCGTCCATTCATTTGTATGCGACTTCTGCGACAGTCGGTATTCGATTTGATTGGCATCTTCTTTCGGACTGACACCTTTACTCTCCCGTGGATGTCCCGAGGAAGCGCATTGTCGTCGTGGGCCACGGTGCCTTCTTCTCAGCATTGCTGGGCAGGCACATGCAGAAACAGTATGCAATAGCAACGCAGTTAGGCAGTTTCGAAGCGAATATGAACCAAAGCGGGAGTAGGCATACTCAAGCGACATGATGGATGCTGTGCATCCTGTCGGTAATGCTTGTTGCGGACAGGTATTTGGCCAATTGTGAAGTGGCAGAGTTCGTAGAGTCAGCACACGGTGGACGCGAGCGATTGCGTGGTTGGCAAGGCCCTCTTGTTTGTTTGCGGGACAGGTCCACAAAAGTGCCTGCATTTCCGTTTCAAGCATGGCTTGTGCTGCAGGACTCTAACTCTGACAAGTTGCGACATCGCTCGTGACTACGGCCGCGGAGCCTTTGTTTGACCCAAAGAGGTGGTCGGTCAAGGCTCGTATTGGTCTAGTCAGCTGCGTCGAAGCGTCAGGAAAACTACCCGGCTTTGTGATATACCTGCGGCTCAGCATTGACTAACAGGAATATCAGGCATCGTTGGGCAGGCGCTTGTAGGGGAACTGCCAAGCGACTAGTGACTACCCACTTTTGGAGCTCGCCCAATATTGTGTCCCCAGTCTATGATCCATGAAGTCAAGTAGGTCTTGCTACGAAGCCCCCCGAACGGGAAGGTATCATGTCCGTGCATGGCTGCAGCGACACATGGCTCAACTGCGGAAGTCTCCTTTGGGGAGGGCTTCATCTTGGAGGATGTCTGGTTCTTTTCACGGCATATTGGGGATGCTCATGTTCAGACATGATGGCATGTCTTTCGCATGGTCCATTCCCATTCTCTTGCCAATCTTCAGTGCGCAGTATGGTATGTGGGTTTCGGAGGGGAAAAATGTGCCGACATGATGAAAGTTTTTGCGGCTGCCTCCAATGCCTGTGCAGCTCGTGCCGCAAGTAATCGAGCATTCTCAACGAACTCTGGACCTTCATTTCAGCGGTTGGCCGAGAACCTACGCAACATCCAGAACACCCTACAGGACGCGGAAGCTGGCAAAGCCACCCGAGTCGGAGACATCGTGTATGATGCAGAGGTTGAAATCGCCAAGAGAATTCAACGTCATCTTCGAGACATGCCCATGAAAATGAGTCCGGTCAGTGTGTTCTACTGTCTGCGGGCAGACATCAGAGCAATTCGTGAACGAGCAGGGGAAAGCGCGGCTGCGGGAAAAAGCGCGGCTGCGAGAACTGCAAAGGTCGACGCTGCCACTCAGCCCCAAGAGCAGCCAGGGGAAAGCGCAGCTGCGGGAACTGCAAAGGTCGACGCGGCCACTCAGCCCCAAGAGCAGCCAGGGGAACAGCCAGGGGAAAGCGCAGCTGCGGAAACTGCAAAGGTCGACGCGGCCACTCAGCCCCAAGAGCAGCCAGGGGAACAGCCAGGGGAAAGCGCAGCTGCGGGAACTGCAAAGGTCGACGCGGCCACTCAGCCCCAAGAGCAGCCAGGGGAACAGCCAGGGGAAAGCGCAGCTGCGGAAACTGCAAAGGTCGACGCGGCCACTCAGCCCCAAGAGCAGCCAGGGGAACAGCCAGGGGAAAGCGCAGCTGCGGAAACTGCAAAGGTCGACGCGGCCACTCAGCCCCAAGAGCAGCCAGGGGAACAGCCAGGGGAAAGCGCAGCTGCGGGAACTGCAAAGGTCGACGCGGCCACTCAGCCCCAAGAGCAGCCAGGGGAACAGCCAGGGGAAAGCGCAGCTGCGGAAACTGCAAAGGTCGACGCGGCCACTCAGCCCCAAGAGCAGCCAGGGGAACAGCCAGGGGAAAGCGCAGCTGCGGGAACTGCAAAGGTCGACGCGGCCACTCAGCCCCAAGAGCAGCCAGGGGAACAGCCAGGGGAAAGCGCAGCTGCGGGAACTGCAAAGGTCGACGCGGCCACTCAGCCCCAAGAGCAGCTCCCCAGTGGTCAGGAGGGCTTCAAAGATGAGGACGGCTATGCCACTTTCAACCGCTGGAAAGAGGCACAAAGCAAGCGGACGAAAGATCAAGATTTCGAACTCTTCATGAAGCTGTACCGAACCCAGCGTTGCAGCCTCAGGACATGCTTCAGTGGAGTGTGCGGACTTGCTCTCTCCTTTTAAATCTGTTTCTGCAGAATTGAAATGGTGCAGGTGAAGGGTTGTCTCTGCAAAAGACATATGACATTATCCGCCGTCGAAGGGCAAAGCGCAACTATGCGCTCCTGAACGAGGGATACAAGGAAGAGGAGGAAGAATTTGAGGCCGAGGCGCCCCGGGCAGCATGAGGGTGTTGTGCACCACGATCTTGTCACATCAGTATGGCAGGAAGAAGAATTTCAAGACGAATGGCGAAAACAGTCCATACTTGAAGACCTTTGGAAATCTGAGTACTATCGGCAACATCACCGAAAGCTTCGCGAGGCTGGTGCTCTTGAGCTTTCGTAACCTGTGCCTTTCGCAACGATCGCCCTTTCTTTTCCAGGACATTCCGGAACGAGAGCCTCTGGCGTTTCGCAGCGATCGCCTAGCAGACGTTCTCAAGACAGCTCTACGGTCAGAATATGCGGATCAAAACCGACCCGTTCTAACGCATGAGTTGGCAGACTTCGAGAATCCATACATGATGAAACGGAGCAGCCTGGAGCGACTTTTGCAGGAGAGGTGCGTCCGGAACCAATTGGACGAGCGCTGCCTACCGCGCTTGCTGGACCAGCACTCGGATTTGACAAAGCTCCGGCGCCAGGCGTCTTTACCACCGGAGGTGCTAGAGCCGCTGGCCGCGTTCCGGGGAGATGTCCGCTGGAATTTCAATACCCGCGCACGCCTTAGCCAGAAGCTCCAAGCAGCCAATGCTGCGCTCCACGCAATCAGCAAGTCCTCTTCCATAGAAGGGGTGCTTGGCGCACTGCCAGAGAACCATGTGAACGAACCTGAACAACAGTTGGAGAACGTACATCATCCGTGGCGCAATCACCTTGGCTTTGAGAGTGACGTGCCAAGGGGGGTCGCTGGAGGAACCAAGTTCGGCCAGCCAGACCCAGAACTGGAATCGCAAATCGCCCGCCTTCGATATCCAACGCTGCAGAGAGTGGCTCATACGTTGCCATCTGACCCCAAATGGCGAGCCCATGTTGTGCGCTCCATTCGGGTGCTGGAGCGCTCAAAGGACTGGGATTACAAGTCCAAACTCAATGCCATCAACCGGATGAAGGAGGTCTATGACCACCTGAAGCCAAGTGAGGTTTACACATCAGCTCTGGATGAACACTTGCCCGTTAATCGAGTTTCGAGCCGAATAAAGCGGAAGTATGCGCGAGACGTGCAGTATGTCAAGACATTCCCGAAAAACTGGCGACGGCAGAAGAGCTTCACAAGATACAGGCAAGGCGGGTTACATATGGTCGCTACCGTGTTCGGCATTTGTCTGCACATAGCTTAAGAACCTGTGCCTCTACCCTTGTCTAGGCTGCTGTAGGTAACTTTACCATGGCCTGTACCGATGTGCGGCTTCCGATTTGGAGGCCGAGCTTGACCGCGACAGCACCTCTGAAGAAGGACAAGAAGAAGTAAGCTAGGTGAAGGCCCGCTTACGTAGGCTAGTTTGAGCCACCATGTTGTGCTGCTTCTCGACGGCTTCGCATGCGCTTGATCCCCGCTGCCTCAATTGCACATCCAAAAACAAGAGCGTCTGAAGCGCCTAGTTTACCTGGCTTCTGAAAAGTGACCATTTGCCACAGTTGACCTACAAGTCTGCAAGTGCTATTCTGTGTACGACCTGTGCTTCTTTGCTGCCGAGTGGCCCTGGCTGGGAGAGGCATGCAAGTTAGCGATGTCCAAAGAAGTGCAGACTTCCAAAACAGACGATGACAGATAAAGGCCGTGGCTACGAGACGCCGACAAGTAGAGTTCAGCACCCTGTGCCGATGCAGCACTGATGTTGCCGTAGACGTCCGCGGCTTGGCGGGTCTGAATCCGTTAAGTCTGATCCGTTTCAATCCTTGCAGGGATTTCAGGGGCACTGCGGCGCACCCGTACCTGCAACAGCTCATGGAGGAGAGGCATGATCTGGGCGTGATGTAACCGGGCCAAGCGTCCCCCAAGCCGCGCCACATGCTCCGAGGCTTTATCCGGCGTACCTTGGGCTGAAGACCCCATACTGAAGTTACGATCAGCTACCCATAGCACCCTGGAAAAAGACAGGGCGCGATGTATCGATTCAAAGCATGCAGCTCAAAAGTTGCAACTTCCAGGAGTTGGCCGCTCCGTTGTCCGTCATAAGGCTGGCCGAGATTCAAGGAAGGGGAGGTCTGATTTGAACTGCTTTGCGGGCGAGGCGGCTGGAAGCGGACCATGCTGTTTTACGACAGGCGTTGGTTCGTCAGGATGGTGTCCAAACTTATTTCATGCAGTCGTACAGTGCCAGCGTGGATACAATAGTTTGTGCCATCGAGCTTCTCGTTAATTTCAGGAGACAGCACTAGAGACTTTGACGGAGCTGCTGCAGAACAGCTCCAAGCAGGTGTGTGTGCGTGTGTGTGTGTGTGCGTTTGCGCTCGCTTCGTGTTGAGCATGTGGGAGCTTTCTGCAAGCTTCTTGCCACTGCAGGGTGGTACAAGCCAGCCCGGCAAGAAGGAGGGGCAAGGTTGCGCAGTCTGCCAACGAGCTTTCGTCTTCTGTGTCAAGGCTGAGTCAAATGAAGACGATGGAGAAAGAAAATCCGATCAAGCAGATCAAGCGAAGCCGCACCCGTCTCTGACGAGGGGAACCGCTTTTGTCGGCAGCTTACATGGCAGGCACAGACTGGCACATGATATGCTCTGTATGCAACTGTTTGCCTGCTCCAGCCACAGAATCGGCCCAGAACAGACATCGCCTCACAGCAGAACACAGGGCTGAACGCTGCTTGTCGCAGCTCTCTCAGTCACCATTTTGCGGCGGAAGGCAAAAGACAGCATCTCTTGTGTTCAGGTCATTATCTTCCCAACTACTAGTAAAAACCCTAAACTTCCTAAACCATGCTGCATCACAGCCAGCAGCAAGCATTTCTCTCTCCAAGGCCCACGCTGACTCCTCCCCTGTCTGCAAGAGCACAGTGGCCAGTAGTCTGTGGCAACATGTATCGTCCCTTACTGCCGATCTCGCACTGAAGTTGCTCCTTCGCTTGTTTCACACCGCGGGAAGTCTTTTCCCAAACAGCGAGAGCTCTAGGGTTTTCAGCCGATATAAGGTTTGGGGCAGATTGGGGCAACGTCCGGGGCAGCTTCGGGCCGCGGGTTCCGGCGGGTTGCGGGGCGATTTGCAGGGCAGCTTATTCGTCGTTTCGCCGAGCACAGGCCCCATTCCCCGTAGAATCCTAACAAACACTTTCGAAAACGGTGTATAAAATGCTTTGCTCGCCAGGCCACGTAGTTGCACACTTCGCACTTGTTGCTACTCCGCTACTCAGCAAGACGTCTTAAGACAAGAAAGGTCCACTAGGTCCTAGGTCAAAACTTTTGTACATGGTGACCTTTTAAATAGGGTTTAGGGCAGATTGGGGCTCAGGTTCCGTGGGGATTCCGAGGCGGGCTCCGGGCCGATTCCGGTGCGAGTCGTGGGGCAGGTTGAAAAGCTTTGGAGTGCCATCCATTCCGCCATTGGGAATGTTCAGTGGGATTGTCTATGAAAATTTCTAGTCCTGAGTCCGAAGCATTCCCTGAACACTTGCCGTACTCACTCCCAGGCGGACGCTTTGATGTGTTTTGAGCGAGTCCTACTGTAGCACAATCTGGGAGCAGCACCTGTCACTCGTAAGCACACCTGGGTCACCTGTGCGAGGCACACTGGCAGAAACGAATACACTGAATACACACCCACAAGCATTCAAAAGAACAGTTTCGATTTCAATGTAAGCTTTTGCTAGCTGTTCCTTTGCGAGTTTTCCCATTCCAAGAACTTCACCATAGGAGGAACATGGACCTCAATTGTGCCGCGATGCTGCATGGTCTTGCTAACTTGAGGTTGAAGATGGAGATGAAGGCATGGCGGCATGGACATGGATCTGAGTTTTCTGTGTTTAGGGACGGGGATGTTTACGGTGAACTTTGTAGGAACCTGCCTCGAGGCCTGGCGATCCTGTCAGAACCTTGGTGGCAAACCCCTGAGATGGGCCAGGCGGGCTTTTTTTGGGGGGAGCATCAACGGCGTGGCGAAACGCAGACCTGGCAGGGGCAGAAGAAGCCGGTGCGATCGCGACGAGAGTCTATTCTGGCATCCGGGGCTTTCGCCTTGGGGACTTGGGGGCCCAGCAAAACTGCTTGAGAGCATGCCTTTGCAACGTCACACATGGCACTTAGGCGGAGTCATTCAACTCGGTCCCTTCCACCACAACTCTTCGCTCAGGCAGGCTCTCGTGGAAAAGTGCTTGCTGTGGATGTCAGTTCCTGTGCTCCAGTTCTAAAGAAGCGCACCATCTCATCGTCCTTGGCGGGTCGGGCACAGGCAGGCCTCGTGTCAGCACCTCAGACCCAAGGCTGGGGCTGCGACTGACAGCTGAGGAGACCTCAAGTCCATGTTTGCAACGGTGTTTGCGGAGCTTGGCAGCTCCCTTAGCTCGCACAGCTTTGTGGGTGGATAGGGAGAAGATTCGGCTTTTGAGGTGGCATGGATGGAATGGTTTCAGCAGCTCAAGGACCCTGCATGCTTGTTGCACTTGCCGGGGCTGCACGATCTTTTCTGCGCCATGTTCTGAAGTGTGCGCGTCGGGCAGGAGCCGAGCAGGAGGTATTGTTTCGCCAGAATGGAACCTCGTTTGTGTTTACTGATGCTGCAGCTGTGCCCCCACTGACATGCACAGTTGCAAAGCGAGGTTGATGGAAACAAGTTTTCAACTTTGTGCTTACTCGTGATCCTGGCAAATGCAGCACAGCTGCACATGATTCTGGGTTGGGGTTGAAGCCCACTTCAAGGACATGTTTCGGATGCTTGAGCCTGTCCGCTTCGCACCTAAGGCATTCTTGATTATCATCGTGTCGGACTACGAGTTGGGCCACTTGGGCGAAGCGATTCCTGAACACTATGCCACGTCCTCAGACGCAGTCCGAGTGCGGATCAGACTGTCAGGGCATTGATGATTGCTCCTGACCGCCCCAGCAGGAGCGGCTTGAACTCGGCCTCACGGTGTTCTATGTGGGGTCCTCAGACTTGGGAAGCAGCTGGTCGATGCGCTAAAACGTTTCCTGGACGGCATGCTGTAACGTACCAAGGCCTTCGAACTCACGCTTAAGATCATGGTCCATCGGATGTGCCCCTGTTTGGTGGTTGTGGCCATCTCTTAGTGTGATTCAGCGTGATAGCTGAAAGGTATTTCTTTGTCAACGAAGACTGGCGTTGCTTGGACGGCTTCGGCTTTACACATGAGCAGAGCACGAAGGAACTCGTCTGCCGTGCCCGGCTGTGGTTGCAGGTTGGAACATCTTTGACTTCTCACTGGTGATCTTCTCCGTAATTGAGATTGCCATCTCGTCGGTGCTCGAGTCCAACATTGACGAGAGTGGTGATGCGAGCTTGAACCTGGGTGCCTTGATCACGCCAGAGAGTGAGGGGTTGGCAAGGAGTGAGGAGCTGTTTTGGGGTTTGTCCTGATTTGCCGGGAGAGGAGGCTTCCCAGTTTGCCGCGTGGCCAATCCCAACAAAAAACTGAGAAATACCAATGGCAGCTGTTTTTCGTTTCTGGACGGTGATGTGGGCTGGAGGCTATCAGGGAGGCTTCACTGTCGGCGGATGACCGCAACGAACACCAATCGTACAACCTTCCTTTTTCAGGCTGAGTTTTGCTCGGGTCATAATGCGTGTACTCCAGTTCTCTGTGAAGCAAGCTCGGTTTCAAGAGGACGGAGAGGGACGGCCGTAATGGGGTCACCGCTCAATGGTTGAATCACTCGTGTTTGACAAGGATTTCTCCGTCTGCTCAGACTGACCAAGCTGGCAAAGGCCGGGCGAGCATGTGACATGCGCACTTTGAGATAGGACTTGGCACATGTGCCAGGTGCTCAGAGTTTTCCGCACCCTCAAGTTCTTTACCGAGTTGCAGCTTCGTTGCAGTGGGGGCCGGGCAGCAAGGCCAAGGCAGAGCAAGGCAGAGCAAGGCAGAGCAAGGCAGGTCAAGGCAGGTCAGTCAGAGAGTCTGTCTTCTTCATGCATCTCAGGCGCCTGATGTTGGATTGTGTTCTGGGCTTCCTGGCCATGAAGAAGATTGAAGAAGCAGTGCAACATGTGCTGCGCACACCGTTCTATATGGCAGTAACGCTGCCTGACATCCAGGCTCATTCCTGCAAATATTCTGGTGCCTCGCAAGTGGCTCAGATCAGGTTTCAAGCAGGTAAGCTGGCTATGGAGCCTCAGAAGCTGGATAACTGCAGGCGATGATTGTCTTCGTTCTCTACGTATTCTCTCTCCTCATAGTCCAAGGCATAGTGGATCTTCTCATTTCTGCCCTGGGCTTGGGCCAAGCAAGGAAGCTAGTGGTGTCGCCTACTGTAAAGCACAGTGCCACTTGCCTTTTCCCTGTGTTTCTCAATGCTTGCTGGTACTCCGAGGAAGGTGATTCCCTTGCGGATGCCGACGTGAGATTGCTTGAGTACTATTACCCGTCTGTAGGACGGACTCTGCACTGGCCACGTTGTGGAACTGCCCGTGCAGACACCAATCTGCTTTGCGCGCTCATTTCATAGAGAGCTGATCCTAGGCGCCTTCGACACGCACGTGCGCAGTGTGCGGTAATGAATGTTTGTTTGTCAAGCAGACGACTGCGTGTCCACAAACTCATCGCCATCTCGAGGAGGAGCACTCCTGACATTGTTCCAGTCCACTACAGCTGGCCTGGATTGGCGGGATGCCACTTGAACAGTTAAAAGCTTCAGCAAAAACGCATTGCTCTGCTGAGCACGTTCGCCAAGGCCTTCGAGGCACTTCAGAAAGGCTCTGATGGTGCTCGGCTTGGCTCGATTCCCTGGCATGTTTTGCGTTTGGCGTGGCATCTTCCCTGTGCGAGGTGGGCTGTTTTTATCTCTGGTATTTTTGGCCCCTGCCTCAGTTCGACCACCCTGTGAATGGAATCTGCAATCCCGCACAAGTTGCAGTTGCTCGCAGCACAAAGTGGCCGAGGTTTACATCAGCATCTTCACCATATCGATTTGGAACATCGTGACAAGTACCTTTGTTGAGAAGGCACAAGCCCAGTTGCAGTGCCAGTATTGTTCGGGATGTTCGGCACTTCCCTTCGATGTCGTCGTCGGTCGCCGTGGCAGGCGATGAAACTGGCTAAGCCAGATCTTGACTCGATGCTTTTGGAGTGCCTCGGCACATGCACGAGTCCCTAATTGACTATGCCACTAGGTGTACCTGGGGCGTTTCTTGTGAACTCATGTGACATGAATACACCCGGTGCAAGGCAAAGTATGCGCGATCTGAAAGATACGGAAGAATTGGAGAACCTGTTCAGACCGTATGCCACCACGAACGCGGCCGGTCACCTGGAAGCCGCAGCAGTGTTCGTGCTGTGCGAATTTGTGATGCGTTGTGTGGGCGAGATCAGGAAGGTGAGGAGGAAATCTCACTCGAGGACTTGCAGGCGGCCATTGCGTTGGCCGTGGGAGCTCTGTGTCGAGTGTCGTCTTCCCGGAAGTTCGAAGTTCATTTCATATGTCGAAGAATGCCGAAGTCTGTATGGAACGAAGCTTCAGCTTACGTTTCAGGATGCAGCTGATGAGGCGGAGTTCCTGCTGTACCTCTCAGTACGAGGCCGGTGTCTTTTATGGTAAACCTCTATCCCAGGTCAGAGCAGAGTCAAGTGAGCATTAAGCAGTCTAAGGTATAGACGTTAAGAATGTCAAGCTGTTCTTCTACATGCTTGGCTCGATGCACAAGGCCTTTCTTGCCAAATTTTCGAGTGTGACCCGTCCGGCATGCTACGTCCTGCATCGAAGAACTCGGTCGTCGACTTGAAGTCACTGGTAAAGGCTTGCGCTTGAAGCTTACGAAGGGTTGAGGCCATCACGAGACATCAGCTGGCCTTGTTCGTTTCGACATGCGGATTATTTTTGCGTCTGAGGTTCGCATGAAGGGCTTCGCCACAAGCATCGATCTCCAGTCGGTATCCTTTGAAGCCAAGCTGATGCAGCATGGCTGCAGCACATGACTTGCGTTTCGTCGACTTCCGGTTCCTGCTGCACCTTGCCAATCCTGTTGCAGGCATTCGCAGACGAAGGATCTCTTCAAGGTGCGCGCTTCAATGTAGGAGCCATCGAAATCGAAACGGCCCAGCCCTACACCAAAGAACGCACGGCGTCCGGGAACCCTCGTGGAAGCTTCTGGGTCGGGCTGATCTGACTCCAAATCTCAACCCAGTCTGTGAGCCTTGCGACCTGAATGACCGATCCTTACGGTGGGTCACCATGGCTTGCTGTGAATCACTGGGCAACCTGTGCGCTCTTGACATAAGATCGGCGGGTTCCTTAGAAAAAGCACGGGGTGTCCCAAAAGGAGTTAAACTCGAATAGTAAAGTCTTTCGACTTTTTTGCGGGGTCCGTTATGCGCGACAGTGTCCCAAAACCCCAACACCGCCGAAGGCACTTGCCTGACCATAGGTCCTGCAGGTAGGCCCGCAGTATGATCAACAGACTGGCACAGACGAGTGAGGCTCTCAACTTCCGTTCTTTTGCCTTCAGGGTGCGGTCTTTTGCGATACACCGACCGCTATTTAGTTGGTGAGAGCAAGCGAAGAGTCCATGGTAACGCCAGGTTCTCGCGCAGCGCCTTGAGAACATGGAGGCACTGTTTGTCTTCGAAAGGCTGCGTTTTCCAAGCCTCCCTTGCTTTGTGCTTCAGGTGTCGGTGCTCTCCAACCTGCGTTCGCAGGCATGAAGACTCGTAGAAAGCGTGGTCCAGTGTTGCTCTGGGCAGAGTCGTTTGATGGGTGCTGCACCGGAACTTTTCAGGCAGGTCGGCGACGAAGTGGCACAGGTTTTGGAGCGATGCAGGGCTCTGAGCAGATCTCTGCCTTTGCCGTAGTATCGAGTCTCGGATGTGTGACAAGATATACATTGGAGGGACGCGCAGATGGAAGAAAGTCGAGTCTGAGTTCATCAATGCCGGCACCTGCCTTAATAGTGCCAGTTGCATGTGAGAGTGCGTGCGTGGATGCCTCGGTGTGTGATCTGTTTGTAGTTGCTGTCTTTCGTTGAACCAGCCGCACGCGCCACCCGTGCCGAAGCTGCATATCCAGTCAGGCTGGAAGATGCCGCTACGTGCGTATTTCTTTCGTGGGCAAGCTCGGGCTTGCCCAAAAGCTAGGCGAGCAAGATCATCCTGAAACAGGGATGGGTTAGGACACTCGGCAGCCCCATCAACGGACCCAGTCTGTCAGCTTTGGATTCAGTGCTTGCCTTATGATTTGGTTGATATACACCATCTAGAACTTAGTGCTTCTGATTGTCAGTCAAAGGGACTGCCGTCACGCGCGAAAGTGTCACCCCAAGTGTCGGGTCGTTCCTTGTTACATGAATCATGTGAATCATGAATCGGCACATGACAACAAACAGTCGAATTCCGAGTATTTCTCCTGGAAGACTCGGTCGTTAACGACTGCGTGCTGTTCAAGCGAAGGGTTTGGACAACAGCATGCGTGGGCCAAGCTATCGGATGCCTGAGGCCATCCATAAGGAGTCCTGGGCAGTTAACATCCAGAACAAGCGAAGGAAAAAGCTACTTGCGCATTACACGCTGACATGAAGTGGTCTTGCGTGCGACATCTTGAGAACTTGCTGCCGACACACTTGCGCAGTGGGACGAGAAGGTTGTGGGGTGATCCTCAGTGTTGCTACTGCACTGGGTCCTCCAAGCGTGAAACTTAACAGACAACAGCCTTCAAGGGATTGGTTGCTTCACAAAGTAGCAAGGTGCCATGGCAGATGGGATCGTGGCACTAGATGATCTGCTCATCTTCCAGAACTCGCGCGGGCACCACGACTTGCAGAGGGCAAGTCGCGGTAGCAGCGACAGCTCAGAGCCAGTGACGCCTGTATGGAGCACTCCCGCGAAGACATCCAGACGAACGAGTGCTTCAAGCAAAGCTGCGACAAACGACGATTCGCTAAGATCTCTGCCGGGGCGATTAGAGACACTGGCAAAGCTTCGTCGCAACAGTGAATTGACATCACATCCTCAGAGCAGCGTAGGCACCTCGCAACACGGCAGCGACAGCGGCCGCAGCTCTGCGAACCATGCACCAAGCTGGCTGAGCTCTTCTCGTCCCCCATCGAGACCAAGCTCTGCCAGGGCGAATCACCCAAAGTCGTCCACCGTTTTGATGGGCAGGTCTGATTCCTCTGGCATGTCCCTTGAGTCGCCACGCATGTCGCGCGGGTCAAGTTCAAGGTGTCTTTCGGGTCCTACCAGTACAAGGCCTCGAAACCTAAAGGGGCTGGCATGTGCCTAAAGCCTGTCCGGTGCAGGCCCCCACACACTGAAGGATCCTGCCGTGTCTCGGCAGCACATTTGCACCAGTGGATTTCAAGATGGCAAGTCCCAATGCTGTCCGGCAACCTTGGCGAAATCCAGTATTGTACTTTCCGGGCCGAAATATGGTGTTCGTATGTATTCGTCGTGCCGGTTTGCTGAAGCATACTTGTGCGGTTTGCTTAGTTACTTAGTTGTGGAGCCGAAGGAAGCATGCTGCTCGTCATCCATGCCACCTTTTGCATGCTTTCTCGGCAAGGAAGTGCCCGGGCAAGCAACACTAGCAGAACACCGCAGAGGCGATCGGCAGATCTGATAGCAAGCGCACGTCACTGTAGAGACTCCTGTGGTCCTGTCAGGGAAGACGAAACCTACGAAAGCCTTTTCAGCCAGGCCGCCGGCATTTTAAGGGCACTCGAAGAGGTGCTTACTCCCGCTCTTTGTCCCTCTCAGTCGGCTCAGGCAGCTGGCACTCGCAGCTGGGAGACGAGGCTCCGAGTCCAACGGGGTCAAGCTCGTCAAACGAGCGTGTCTTGGTGATGTTTGAGGGTGCACCTTGGCACCGCTGCAGAATCGTGACAACGAATATCTCACCAAGATTCGCCGTGCCGGTGCGATTGAAATCGGAAATTTCGGTTGCACAGCGCGCTCTGCGTGGTCTCTGGCCAGTTACGGTACTGCCTAGCGAGCTGGGTCGCGTCAGTTTTTGATAATCGGTCTCGAGGACCCCGTGGACCAGGTGAAATTGCTCTACGGCTCTCAAGGTATCTCAGGTCAGCAGAAGCTTCTCTGAAGTTCTGGCCCCGTGCCAAATGTGAGCTGTAGCCGGGACGCAGGGATGCACACATACTCAGCCCAGGACATGTGCTGGCCAACGACCCGAAAAGCCAGCTCGTGGGATCGGACGAGGGTCTGACACCAGGGATTCGTCTGTTTTTCCACCGTTTTGCAGCCAGACCGATCATCTCCTTGCCAGCGCTCTCGAGGCTGTGCTCGCCATCAATGGTGCCTTGGAATCCAAAATGTCCTTATGTTTTTTATCGTTTCGGGAATGGCCTCGGCTTCGACTTCGACATCCTACGTGCGGTTACACTTGGAGATTTCGTCGAGCCGGCTCGTTAACGACACAGTGGAGCACCGACTACGCGCACCCGTCTCGTGTCGCAAGTTCAAGAACTGCTGTCTTTGGATGGCTCATTGTGTCGTTGATGCGGCTCAGGAGACGGACAAGTCCATGTTCAATGGCTATGCCGGCACTCGTTCCAGACCCTGGCAAGGGCCTCCCTATGCCATCGATCAGGTTGGAATTGCCACACGCGTCCATGCTCGTCGGCCAAAGCGAAGGCATCAAACCGCTCCTTCGTGACTGTCAGGCAGTGGTCCACAAGAGATAGACGACTGTCGACCTCTGATGGGATGTGTGTATGAACTACACGGCAGGGCAGCAAGATGTCGGAAGTTCATGCGTATCTGCTGTAACATCGCAATGATCTTCTGCATGTGCCGGCTGGCTTTGTCTGCGAGGCCAGCAAGCAGCAAGCATCGCAAGCCTTCTTGTTGAGAGTAGCCCGGACCTTGTCATTCCGAAACGGAAGGGACTGCAGCAAGCCCCTTGTAGAAAACTTACTCTGCCTGTTGCTGTTGGCCAGACAAGCAGACACAAGGGATGCAGCCTCCGATGCATCACCAGCTTGCTTCATGTCGGCTCAGCCAAACTCAGCAAAGCCTTAAGGCAAAACGACTGCAGTGCCTGGGTGAAAGGTTTTGAAGCTCTTCAGTGTTTTTTGTATCTTTCTCCATGGAGGTGGAATCTGCGATTCCGCAACAATGGGCAGGCAGATCTTATGAGGTTTTATGATTACAGGCAGTGAACACAGTAAGGCACGACATGACAATTACATCCTGAAAGTGTCGGCCGCCGGCTCATGCAGCATCGAGCTGCGGATGCTGGCGTTGCCGAGGCTTCGCTTGTTCGCTTGCTTTGCCGCAAGCAGTACACAAGGCTTCAGGATTTGCATTCATGTGCGAAATTCTGCGAAGCTGCCAGGATGCATTGCCACAAGCTGCCCAAGTCCGCAGGGCTGCGCAGGCAGTTCTCCGTGTGGAGGCAAAGCGTCGGGCCGTGGCGAAGAAAGCTGCGAAACAGGCGCTCGGCATGGCACAAGCTTGAGGAACATGACCGAGCTCCGTGCTGCCCAGTGCATCTTGTTAGGTTCAGGCTTTGTTGCGCCAGCTACAGCGAAATGAAGCGAGCGGCGCTCAATGTGCTTCTCCATGTCTCAAGCTGAGGAGCGTGGAGGTGCGGCTTAGAGTAGACCTTTCCACTGAAGGCAGCGGCTGGAGGAGGAGCAGCGATTTGCTCGTGCAGGCGCTGCAAGGATTGCCAAGGAGCCTTTGCTTGCTGTGGACAAACGCAGGGCTTCACAGACGCTCAGCGCACAGCTCACTTGGCAAGATGCAGCAGGAGATCGCGAAGTTCTGGAGTGGTTGCTGTCGCGCAGCCGAGCACTTTGCTGTGGACCTTGCGCGTTTTTCTAAAGACATCTTAAGACTTCCTGAATGTCCCAGAAAGACGGTCGGCAGGACTGGTTACTAGTGTAGCATGACATAATATGAGATGTGATCAAGCATTTTGTCAGCTCTCCAGGTGCAGCAGAGACATGCAGCTAGGACCCAGCAACACTTCGAGAATATGCAGGCCGGAGGCAACACACTCGCGACGGCTTGCGCCATCTGAGAAGTTTCTGGTTCTTTGCTCCCGGGTCGACCCAGGCGCTGCTTTCTCGCAGCGAGGCCTTCTCCAGCGAGGTCACCACGGGGCTTCTCGCAGACCAGGACCAAACAAAAGCTCAGCACTTGTAGCCTTGCAGCTTCAGCTTGGGCAGCCGAAGGCACCTCGAGAAGGCCTCGAGAAAGAGCCTAAGCGCGACAGCTCGACGGAGTCGAAGCAGGCCTCTACTCAGCCTCTACTCCCTACTGACATCTACCGATGGTAGGAGTCAATTGCTTCGGCATGATTCGGCATGCAAGACTGTTTCGTTGACAGCAGCTTCCGGCTTCCGGAGCTTTCGAATCTGACCTTACGCATCCTTCGAGAAAAGGCAGGGCGCAAACAGCCGGATTTGACACGCCCACTTGTACTGGGTAACCAAAGCTGTACAGTTTGGAGATCTTGGGAATACACGTGCAGACGGCCGTGATCACAGAAATGTCCGGGCACTAGCCGCCATGGTGGCGAAGCCTCGAGTTCTGTGCCTCCACGGCCGAGGCCTGAACAGTGCCCCTTTGCCTGCATTGGTACTTGTTTCCATTTTTCACAGACGCTTTGCGATGGGTTTTGCTTGCAGATTGCCCATCCAGCCAAAGACGTTTCGGTAGAGGATGGCAGGTTGTGCAGGGGCCGACCCTTTCGGACAAACAAGCCGTGCATGGATGTGAAGGAACGCGAAGACAGCCCAGCCAAGCTTGCCGGAACGAAGTGGGAGGAACCAGTATTGCAAGCGAGCCAGTGCCCGCATTCCGCCGTCCCAAGGCTTACTTCCGTGGGCAGCTTGCAGGATTGATCCGCAGCAACCCGCAGCTAGATTTCTGTTTCCTACAAGGGCATCTACCGGCCGAGGCGAGGCGAATACGTACGAAACCAAACAGCAAGTGGTGTGTCATCGTTGTTTGTTGGTTCCTGGCAGGTTGCCCCCGAAGCATCGGGTGCATGGAACGTCGTCTTGCGGCCTCACCAGCGGCAAGCATGGCAGTATTTCAGCCTTCGCAACGATCCAGGCGACCAGCAGCCATGGTGCGATGCCCAGGCGGGACAACAGGTTTTCTTGAGTCCGTTCAGGAGCAGAGGACCCGGCAAAGCGCTGGCGGGCGGGCCACGACACCGCCGACGGGTTGGAGCACGTCTGGGAAGAGACTGGCCCACAATGTCCAGATAGAAAGTGCGAGAAAGTGCTGTGAATTGTCCCAGGCCGCCAGGCTGTCAGGTGACAGGGATTGTAGCTTTTTATGTAGTTTGAAGCTAGGACTCGGACACCTCTAAGGACACTGTTGCAGAGGTGACTGCTAATGGACCCTTCTTCGCCACGGTGGGCTTCAGTCAGGGTGCAAACGTCGCCGCAGCTTTGCTGGCGAAGCAGGCAGGTACATGGCCAAGCGCTCGCGCTTCATCTTCATTTCTCCTGAGTTGCAAAGGCCTGTTCCAAGATGGACTTGGGCTTTCGCTGCACGGTGAACCTCTGTGGTGGAATCTGGGGGTTTTGGGATGAGACTCCGCGCTCGTGGTGGTCTTCGGGCTCCCCTCCGCGGCTTCCAATTAGTCCAATCCTGAGCTGGTGCAGCAGGGAAGCTCGTGGTTTGTGCTCTTCTGTCCACAGGAGGCGTTCCGTCCTTGCACATCTTGGGACGTGCCGACCCCTACTTGGCGCAGTCCAAATACCTCGTGGAGAGCTACGTCCCTTGCGAGGAGCGGCGCGTGCTTGAGCACGAAGGCGGTCAGATCCTCGGCACTTTCTGGCCGCAAGCGAAGCAGAAGACCCTCCGCATGCCCCCACACTCCCTGACCATGCAGGTCACACGCCTTTTCCGTTTGAGAGGGATAAACGCCTGGACGTAATTCGGGACGTGAGTGCTTTTCTCTGCGAGCACGCCCGCCTTTGAGCCTCGTGTGGCATGGAATTGCTTGTCTCAACAAACTTGGCACAAAGCGGCCAATAGGTTTTCAGAGCTAGGGAAGATTTGACGATCAGCTTTTAGTGAGAAATATGCCTCTTGGACAGCACACCTTTTTGCAAAACCACTTACAGACTAACTTTGGTTCGGGCAGGCGCAGAACAGCTTGGAAGAGCTGGAAAGATCGCCACGGCCACTCGTCGCATCCAGAGCAGCACGGGGTTTCGGAATTGCCACAAGTCAGGCTCCATTACGATGACTTCGATCGCCGCAATATGTCCAAGCAGATCACGACCGAAGTGCCGGTCTTGCTGCTGCGACATCCAATCCGCGAGTGCTTTATCTGAAGCCATACACAATTCGCCTTTGGCTCTGTGCTGAAGAGTTCTTACCTTGCTGTGTGCTTCTGCAGCAAGATTGAGGTATCAGCACATAGGCGGGCATCCCGGTCTGGACAAGAAAGAGACATTGGCACACACCAATTGCTCGATGGGGTTCAACACTGATGCCAAGGCTTGCACTGGCTCGCCACCCTGCACGACAAACAGTTCAATGGCATACTGGCTGACGAGCACCCTGACCGCAGTGAGCAACCAGTCGTGGCACGTTCAGTTCTTGGTGCTAATGCGCTCCACTATCACTAATTACCAGCCGCGTTATGCTTAAACGAAGGATGGGGCTTGGCAAAACTATTATGACCATTGCGCTGCTGGCCCACCTTGCTGTGCAGAACCTCGGCAGTATGTACTTGATTGCACTTGCTCCTGTTGAACGTTCTGCTCGATGCCGGCATTCTTACGAGGAAAGAGGTCTGGGGTCCTCACCTGGTCGTGGTTCCCACCTCGCTGCTCATGAACTGGGTAAAGGAGCTGCAAAAGTGGGCTCCAGGCATCGGCAGAGCGCGATTGCATGGCAGAGCATGTGAGCATCTTCAGAACGGACTCGTAGCAGGCCTGAAGGTGTGCGCCTACTATGGCAATGCGAAGGACGCCATAATGCCTGGATGCGTCCTGCGCTTGCGATCGTGCAGCATTGCAGGAACGCCGTGACAAGCGACGCGGATGGGGCGGTGAAGATGCTTTTCACGTTTGTGTGGCTTCGTGGCTTGGCTCCTTCAAGCTACGAAGCTGTTGTATGCCAGTCTCGAAATCCCATCCTTGCTTGCCGAGATTGCAGAGGTACACCGTGGTGCTGCAGGATCTTCGACCTTTGCCGCTCCACCGGCGGTTTGCACTCCTGTCTCTATTGCTCCGTGTCAAGATCCAAGGAAAATGAAGCGGTGGTATTACCTGATATTGGATGAAGCTCAGAATATCAAGACGCACGGTCTTATAAGCAACTTCTGTTGGTACCGGCTGCTTGTTCCATGCATGGGAGGGTTCGTTTCTGACATGGCATCAACCCATAGCTGCATCATGTATTTATTGCCCATGGCGATGCGACCTCAAACTTACAGACGGTGCTGGGAGCATCTCGATGGCAAGAAATGCTCGACAAGATGATCCAGCGCAAAGACTTTGACCATGGAAGTACTGAGCAACAACCAGTGCGATGCAGTACCTTCTTTCTCGAATCTGCAAAGTGCCCCTAGCAAGGCCCTGGTAGGCCTAGTAGGGCCTAGTACGTGTAGTCGGACGATACTAGCTACGCGCTTTCGCGCATCAAGCGAAAGAGGCCGATATCCGTAGTTCGACATAAGGAACTATCGCTCCCAGAAATGGCAGCAGCTGATGCGCATCTCAGCGGCATTCGGCGCCACCCTCCGGAGGTTTCGAGAATGGTGCATTGATGAATGCGATCTGTGCTACTGACACACCAAGGCTTTAAATCCGAGCGACGTTTGCTGCTGACCGGGACACCTTTGCAAAACAATCTGACGGAGCTGTGGTCCTTGCTGCATTTTCTGATGCCGGCTCCTTGCCCGGTTTTATTGCGATTATACGAGCCAGGGAGCTGGCTGCACAGCCAGCGAGCGGACTTACTTGTTTATTGTACATTTGCTGCAACCTGTAGCACGACAGGGGCTAGTTGAGATTCACGCCCAGTCCATTAGACCATCTGCAGCTTGCCTCAAAACCAGCACACGCCTTGCAGACTACTGGCAGCTGAGGACATGTTTCAGTCTTACACAGACTTCAAGGCGGGATTTCGGGTCGACATTGCGAGAGTGTGACATGTGGCTTTGCCTGGGGGCCTGGAAGGAATTTTTCGCAGACCCGCTGCACCTGGCCTTGCACGAACACCGTGTGAAACAGGAGCAGGAGCTCCCAGCAGTTTATCAAAACAGTCACACAGGGCCTTGGCCTTTTTTCTTTCTTGTGCCGGGAGGAGCTTGTGGCGCGACTACACAAGGTCATCCGACCCTTTCTGTTGCGAAGGTGGGAATGCTTGCCTGCCTGAGACCGGGTCCGCTTCCGGCCGACATTTTCGCAGGCTGAAGAGCGAGGTGGAGCGTCAGTTGCCAAAGAAGCACGAACACGTTGTGCCTTCTCTTAGCACCATTTGTAGACGGATTTGTTGAACCCGGATCCGGGAGCATCCTTCAAGGTTCAAGCTGTTAGTTTTCCCCGGTCGTCATTCACCCAAAGCTACTCAAGAGGTATATAGGCTACGGGGAGCGCCGCAGTGGGAGTTAGAGGGTGGTCAGGTTTCAAACTGTCCGTCTCAGCATCATGGCGGCAGGAGTCGTGGTGGGGTGGGCTACCCGGTCTGCTGAGGTATCCTGCCCTCTATCCCGGCGACAGCAGGTCCTCTACGAGGAGTTTATGAGAAGGCTTAGTCGGGATGGATGAATGGTGCCGTCGAGTTGCAAGCAATGAAATGGGCAGCTTGCATGGTACAGGCGCCAGACGCAGCAGATCCTCAAGAAGGGTGACTACCTCAGAATGATGAGCAACCTGAGCTGCAATCTAGCATTCTCAACCATTAGGCACCTCTGGAGACGATGAAGACCTTCCCTCGCATCCTCGTAGCTCACCGGCTGCCTGCAGGTATTCTCATGCAGCTCCGACACCTGGCGCTCGATGGAATGCCTGGAGCACAAGTTTGTTCTAGGATGTGGTAGTAAATGCTGGAAACCTGTGCTGCCAACAAAAATTGCCTGGAGCCACAAGGACGGCTTGCTAGTAGTAATGTATTGCACCAAGAAGTTTGGCTTGAGGTGTCATCTTTGCCCCGTGGTTATCCACCAGCGAGGAACGAAACAGGAAGGGCGGCATAGAGCTTCAGGCCACAGCCGAGGCGTGCCAAGACCGGTTCCAACGCCTCAGCAGAAAGGCAGAAATCAGTCTCTGCCACTCCTGTAACTGTAGGCAGGCACAGCATGACTACAAAGCCAGCAAGGAAGCCAGCTGTGGATGTTATGTTGGCACCTGGGCCTGTGAGCACCCCGTAGCTTTGCCTTCGCACAAGGAAAAGTGTGTAATCATCCAGAGCTCCTGGAACCTCGGGGTGCAGTGACTCTGCAGCAAGTAGGTTCTGCATGTGATTGCAGTTAGGTAAAAGCTGAGAGACACCTCGAGGACACCTCCTTCGTCATGCATCCTTTGGCCGTCAAACTTCCGCCACTGGTGTCACTGGACTTGTGGCTGAATGTGGCCGGCAGGTCTTGCCGTGAGGAGCTTTCCAAGATCGGTCGATAGCGTAAGCGAAGACAAACCTGCATTTGATTGCATTTGCAACAGGAGAACTTTTGTGCACTTCTTCTGCCATTGACGCTTTGAAGCAAATGATGGAAGGCTGTAATGCCTGTATTCGATAAACTCGAAGACCTTGGAGTCCTTGAGGATTTCTTTGTGGAAGTTCGAACTGATGTTGAAGACCCAGAATCACAAGGCTCTGCCAATCTCCGAGGCCTGTGAGAACTTTGCGTACGCAGGGAGAGTTGTCATGAGCGCCGTAGTCGCAGGTGGTTGAAATGAGCCTGCACCAAGCTCCGAAGAGGAGGCAGTCCCCAAGCCAACAATTGCGCGCATCTTCTTCCTGTCTTTGGTAAGGCGCGTGTCGGAAGCAGCAGCCGAGTTGAGGCCTGTCACACCCCCGACAGTGGCCTCCCGTGTGCAAGCATCTGACTGCCAGGTGCCAGGTTTCACCGGGCAGCCGAGAGTTTCTAGATGAGCCGCGTGCCAAGTTGCAAACCACGGTGCTTTGCATTGGCAGGGCAAAATATCCCCTGCCACCCAAAAGCCCCAACAAGCTGAAATCCAGCCTGCTTCAAGTGGCACCGTGAAACAAGCGATGCATCAATATCCTCCAAATCAAAGAGCACGTTGACAAACTGCCGCAACGAGTCTGCAACTGCGTAGGTTGATTGTCATTGATTGCGAAGTGCAGGCCGTGCGAGCTCGCGGCGTGCGGAGGATAAAGCGACGGAGCATAGGACATTGACTGTCGAGATCGCAAGATCCACAAAGGGTGTCTCGTTCTCCAGCGTTCGTCCTGGCGAAGTCGCAGCAGCCGGTTGCGAAAGAATGGAAGAAATCACATCTGCGCAAGGATTGGTCAGCACAACCTAGCGAACCAAAAAAGAGATCGTCAGGCAGTCGCCGCACTCTCCACACACGTCACTGTAGGTCACAGCATGGGCGCATACGGCGAGCGAATTCGACGTCCGGACCGAGATGTACTCAGACCAGTCAGGCAGACAGCACCAGGTCAGCCGGCCACAGTGGTCCCTAGTAGTAGCTGAGGAGGGAGCCGTGTTGCCGTCAAATCCGCGCTCTTTCGGGCGGTAGGGGCGGTACTTCACAACTCGCACCTTCTGCAGCCTTAGTCTCAGCTTAACGCTTCTGTTCGTAAGTGCCGTTTTTTCGGCTTCCACTCCGGGACAAACAGCCAGCCTAGCCGACTGTTTATCTGCAGGCCAACAGAGCAGCAATTCGAACGAATGCTTCGGCATGCGGCACAGAGCATGTTGAGTAAAGCCCTACGGTTCCGTCTCTTTGCAGCAGCGAGGCCAAGCAAGGGGCGATTGAGGAGTACGTTTAAGAGCTTTAATCCTCAGAGCTCTGATATCAGCACTCCCGCAAGCACGGAGTATGGGCAGAGAGAGCATCGGCAAAAGCTGGTCGACTCGGGCAGGCTGCTTCGAGCCTGTCTGTATCTGTGCCCTTTCTCGAGGTGGCACTTGCAGATGTGCCGCGTGGACGAAGAGCGAAAACGCGAACGCTGCAGTGCTGTCTCTGCCGTCGATCTTTTGGTGCAGCTGGTCCAGACCTCAGTCCACAGCTGATTCACTCAGCAGCTTGCGATGCATCGTATAGTACGGACTGATGCATACTTCTGTCACTTCAGGTTTCAGAAGGGCGTCCCTGGATCGGTGCAGATGGTATGGAGTTGTCGGCTGGCCATGAACGGTCGCTCGCAACGCTGTTCTCGGGACACATCCCAGAGCGTTCCCCTAAGGCTCTCACTTCATTGCAGATCTGGAACGGCCTTCAGCCTGACCAAGCGAGTCTTTGAAGCATGAAGACATGTTGAGACTACCCACTTCGGTCGCTCGTCACTTCGCTCGCTGGTCTCACGAGTTTGGGCACCACTTAGGCCTGCCACCGCGGCCGTTCATGTGGCCAGAGTTGCAACGGACACTGGGCCCCAAAACAGTGCACCTCCCATGCTTCAATTGCGTGGCTTATGTTGAAGTGTTTCAGTCCGGTCATCTATTCGGCGGTATTTCTTTATATCTAGTTACTAGTTTCGTCAAGAGATATTTGCTGCATCTGCTTATCCGCACTGCCGAAAGCACCAGAAAACCTGTCTCAGCCTCAGAGACCCTCGACAACTGTCAGGTCCTCCATGCGACTGTCACTGGCTTCGCGGGACTCTCAGCATGCCTGTTGTTGAAAGCTGTCTGAAATCTGAAAGCTTTGTTTCTGTTTTCGCAATGCCCTGTCGAGTAAAGAGCTCAGCCAAGGCGAGGTGTTGTCCTGCCAGAGGAGAGGCGGAGGAACAGGCGGAAGAGAGAGCGGAAGTGACCCGATGCTGTCGTGTCACCATGGCCACTCAGGTGTTATTGGAGCTCGGAGGCGCGTATGCAAACTTCCGAATGCTTTCATCGGAAACCTTTCAAGGATAAAAGAAGAGCGGCTGGCATGGTAATTTTTGACAGTCCTCTCAGAATCGTTGAGCAAATCATGGCCCTGCTGCCCTGCTTGTCTCAGCTTGATGGGGCGCTTGCTGCGATGTCTTGCAGCATCCTTCGACACTTTGGTTGCACGATGAAATGGGACGGTGTGAGCATGGTAAGGAAGCTACCAGATGTAAAGGACTTGGGTACCAGCGAACTCACCGCCAAGCAGCATGAGTGATCAACCGAGGGACACCCTTTGGCACAGCCATGCTGAAATGCTGAGGCGATCTCGAGAGCAACGTTGCAGCACGAGTGGGCATGTGGGCATTTCGAGTGCCTCGAGTTCAGGACCAGCCTCAGTTTCCCTTCGCCTTCGAGTGCGTGAAGTCAAAGAAGTCTTAGCACGCAGGTTTCGTCAAGTGGTTCTGCTTTCGGCGAACAAGATGCGGCGGACACCAAAGCGAGGCCTTGCTGCTCATGAGGAACGACAGAGTTCAGGTTCATCCCCTGCCAAAGCCATGCTTCTTCCAGGTTCTGCGCAAAATGCTGCATGCTACGGTCACCGATGCAGCTAGCAGGATCCAGCCCAGTCAGACCATGTCGTGTGAGACAGTTTTTGTTTGCAATTCCCCTGCTTAGTTAGTCCCGAGTGGCACAGGAGCGATGGGAGACTCGGCACGCGACGTGGGCGGCCAAGAGGTCGAAGGAAATTCCACGATGTCGCACTTAAGACCTTAAGACCAACAGAATCTTATTGTCGTGCCTCTCTCTCAGAGGCCCAAACCCCCCTACCCGGATGTAGCCCGACATCTTTAGCATGTTTGTTGCGGGCCTGCAGGAACCTTCGGTCGAGGTGTAGTGAGTGTAGTGATAGCCAGAGAGAACTCCAGAATCTTCAAGCTAGCAAGAGTGTTCCGAGCAACTTTTGTGAGATCGCGCTTGAAGTCAAGGGCCAGCGGTGGGCTGTTTGAGACTCGCGAGTTTTCCGATAGGGTCTTAGAGTCTTAAGGGTCAAATACCTAATCGCGCTTTCAGGTTTGCTGAGATGCTTGCAGCCGTTAGCTTCTTTGGTGTAGCTCTCAGGGCTGTAATGGTGCAGCCCTGCTCGGCTCCCTTGGCTCCTTGCCGGCCCGGTCAGCATTTGCCGGATGTTTCCTCCGCACTGGTGCAGCTCTTCCCGGGCGTGGATTTGCATCCGACATGATCTGCGAATTGGTGAAGCCCTGTCCGAGTCCTGCCAATCTACGCTATGTGCAGCTCGGATCGTGGTTTTGTCGGGCCGCAGCTTCTTCGAAGTCGACGCTTGTCTGGTGTTCGGTGTTGTGTGAAGGGGTTTCGATCTGGGGAATGGTGAGGACTTGTGAACACATTTTTGTTGACCAGAGGTACCTCCACAAAAGATTGGCGCCATCAGAAGGGCTGGAAGTCATCCTCATGGTGGGACCTGCAGCTGAGTCTTGGCATTGTGGCACAGACCAGTGCAAAGGGCGTGCTGCAGTTCTGCAGCACCAGCCTGCCCCAGCTTCATTTGGTGAATCTATCCACAGCTCTCCACCGTGTGGCGAAAGCATCAGATCGGCTTGAAGTTCTAGACTGCCCTGAGCTGCAGGGATTGATTCGCTGCCTGGCAGAACAGCTGATGGAGACAAGCGAAACGTCCCCACTGACGTTGGCCAGTGTGTGTTGGGCATGTGCAAAACTAAGCTACCTGGACATGTCACTCTTCGACATGATGGCCTCGCAGGCTGTAGGATGCGTGCAGGCGCAGGGGATGGATTTCCAGCAGTGTTCAAACATTGCCTGGGCCTATGCGATCCTGGAGCTCTTCCATGGACCTATGCTGGCAGCCTTACAGAGCCTGGCCTTCGACACCCTGTCATCCTTTGACTCCCAGGCCGTCTCCAACATGGTTTGGGCACTCGCAAAGCTCCTTGTCCTGGACGAGCCGCTCATGGCCTCAAGCGCCTTGCATTTTCTGGAGCGTTTGTCCGAGTCCAGCCCGCAGAACCGTTCCAACTTCTGCTGGGCCTTCGCAGTGCTTCTGGTCAGATCACCATCTCTGGTGATCATGGTTCATAGACTGGACGAGGGCGAGGGCCTGCATGAGCTCGACCTGCAGGATCTGACAAACACCGCCTGGGCCCTCGCCTGCTTGGAGCCTCCTTGCAGCCTACGAAGAACCTTGAGATGTCTCGGTACATGGTCTGTTGCAAAGAGGGTCGCGCGAGCTGAGGTGCTTGGATGTGCCTCTACTCCATGATTTTGCAGCAGAGTTCCTCTTGAAAGTGGACAGCATCTTCCAAGATGGCCGATTGACTGCGTAAAAGCCTAAGTTTTTTTGGTATGCGAACCGAGGCCTGCAGGCTTGGGTGCAGTGCACAAGCTGCGTGAGAACTAGTCACTAGTAACTGGTCAATACCGCTGTTCTAGCATGTGCGATGGTAAAGCGGAGGATAAAGCAGGCGCAGGCATTAGCGAAACTTAGGCTATGCGCCCGCACTCTTGCCCACTTACTGCTGACTGCGGTTGTGCATCTCCCTATCTAGATTCCTCCAAGGTGGCCGTAACCGGGTGTGTTTGTTGATTTTGTCGTATGCCCTGTTGAACATCGCACGTACTGAATGTAAGGCTTCTTGACCACGGCGCGACTACAAGACACGGCTTTTGCAATCGTTTCAGTGTCGTGTCTCGGAGAGCACCAAGATTATCTAAGTGCTTCGATGGGTGACATCAAAGTGCCTCGGTTGTGTTTGTTCGTTCTCCTGACCAGCCAGAGGTGGGTTTTCGCCTTTACAAGCGTCTTGTCACCTGGGCTCCGCGGGGAATTGGCATGGAAGCTGTCGAAGATTGGAACGCAGGTGGACAGTTGTGCTGCCACTCGCAACGTCCAGCAAAGAGCATGTTCTGCTTCAGAGGGCACAGGCGACTTGCCAAGGATAGTTTTCAGCACTCCTGGCATGGCCGTCCTGTTCAAGCCACCAGGTTGGGAAGTAGATGGGCCGCAGAGTGAGCTGAGCAACCAGCGCCTCTTGTCTGATTTTCTCAGAGCAGAATATCCATCACACTCCTTGCCTTTTCTGTCGGATTTCCAGTACGGCTTCATTCATCGCCTTGATGTGCCGAGCTCGGGCCTAATATTGGCTGGAACGACGTTCCAAGGATTATACTCTCTGCGCCTGCAGATCAACACATTCTCCATGTTTCGAGAATATCTTGTACTCTGTCATGGAATTGCGCCTGCATCTTTGACGGAGTGTTGTCGGCCCATCGACATGGTGGCACGGAGAAGTCTAGCTCAGGAGAGACCGACTCGGTCAAGGTCCAGTGGCTCTTGTGACGGAAGGGCAGCTTTGACATGGTTTCGCTTTCTGGCACACGGTCAGTGTACGTCAGAGGAGATGCTCAGCGTGCTTTGTGTCCGGATACACACGGGACGGAATCACCAAATTCGAACGCATCTTCAAAGCACTGGATATCCAGCTGTCGTTGATGGCCGCTACACCTGTTGTTCAGTGCACTTGCAGGAATCGCGGTCATTCCAAATCACGCAGTCTCAGCAGCTGGTTCTGAGATCCATTGTTCAGGAGGTATCCATGGGCCAAGCGGCCTCAGGTGCTGGAGCTTTTGGTTCACGTCGGCTTTGTCTAGGTCCTGGGTCCTAGGTGATCCTAGGTGCTATGAGGCTTTGAGAGCGGTGAGGAGTGCCATGGGCCATGTCCTGAGGTCTCCAGCGCCTTCGCAGCACTTCTGGCCTCGAGCTGCGTGCGTTCCCGGGGGAAGTCCAAGACGGCCGGCGGCCGCATGCACCTTGGACCCCAAAACAGCTACTGTAGACTCCGCTAGATCTTCGGGAGACATCGGAGGCATAGATTCAGCATCCGAGACTTCGAGGTGTGGTCTTGGCAGAGCCATTCCGATGGCATCGCCGTCTTGACCTGAGCACCTCGACCACATGGGCCACGAAGGGTCTGGCACCTGCGGTGTGGACACTGAGAAGCCTTCGCAGGCTGCTGGAACATTGCCTTCGCTTTTCTGCAACATGAGCTGGAGTGAGTGCCTCGACCTATGGCTTCGTCGGGCGCAGCCTGGAAAAGACGTCGATTGCACTGGATTACTTGAGACCAAAAAAAGTAGTTCCTGGCGTTCGGTCAGCCTCATATACCGGAGTGTTGCCAACGGGTGGAAGTGATCGGATGTTGTGCAGACGCGACCGTTGATGGCGATTCAGGGGGAGACAGACATGCAAATATCCATACATACATATGTATTTAATATATATATATATATAAGATGATACAATATACTAACTATAATATATTACACACACACACACACATATATATATATATATATATATATACACATACACGTATCTATCTATCTATCTATCTGTCTGTTATCTGTACATATGTATATGTTGCACAATCGATAGAATGATAATGGAAGCAAAGCGGGCAAGTATCAATCGGGGAGGTTCTCTATGGGGATGTTCGTGTCGGTGGCAGAGCCTGGCAGAGGTCCTCGATGGACGCTTGCGCTGCCATCTGCCTGAGAAGCACCTTGGCCTGCAGGCACTGCAGAAAGGCGACAGCTTAGCTTGCATTCCTTAGCCTTAGCTGACGCCTCGCATTAAATTTGAGGCATCATTTGGAATCGGATTGTGGCAAGCTGAGAAAACTGGTGCTTGGCTCAGAGACGGCTCGGCCTTGCTTGTTGCGGGCATGGCTCGCGCAAAAGAGGCGATTATGCTCAAAGAGTTCAAAGCCCGGAATGACAAGTGCGGCTGGATTGAATATAACTGTACATGCCTCGTGCTTGGTAAGTCGAGCCAACCAGGAATAGCAACAGCTGGCGTTCATAGATGTTCATAGTACAGGCATCATCTTCACCCAGTTCAGCAAGATGCTGGATGTCCTCGAGACCTTTGTGCCATGGTTGGGAGATGCATTCTGCACCCACTTTTCCAAGAGCTGGCCATGTCGATTTCGACGATGTCATTATCAACGGTTTCAATGCTGAAGCTGCTGAGGTGTGCCACCATAGCTTCACCTACGTGCGCATGGATTCGGCAGTGAAGGTGGGCAGAGACTTCGAACTTCATGATATCTCGTCCGTGGAAGCCAGGTGGACAGGCGGCAGGACTTGGTCGATCGTTTTAATGACGACGATCCTTAGAAGAGAGTTTGAGCCTGGAAGTGCGGCGGTTTAGGACACGTTGTGTGCTAAGGAGCGCATTTTCCTCTTCATATGCTCGACGCGTGCTGCTCGAGTGCAAGTGGCACTGGAGCCTTCCTTGCGACAGCAAGGGAAGCTGGCTGTTTCAGAGGGCCATTATGTAGTCATGAGATGTCATGGGTCACACTTTTGATCTTTATCCGTTTCAGCTGTTGTGGTTAATCTGGTTCAGGCTGGCGGTGTGGGCATCAATTTGATGAGTGCCAACACTGCCACTTTGATCTGCAAAAAGTGCTGCAGAATGTGAAGGACCCGACCTTATGCTTTGCAAGGTCATCTTCTATGACTCCGACTGGAACCCGGCGATGGACAGACAGGCCCGAAAATGAGCCAACTCTTGCGTCTTTGCAGAGCTCAGAGCGCGGAAAACAATCACAAGTGCGCAGATTGTTATCAGCGCAGCAAAGGCCACGGATCGAGCACATCGAATTGGCCAGACTCGCGAAGTGCACATCTATCGCTTGGTCAGTGACCACACGATCGAGGAACCGTCTGGAGTGATCTGTGCGACCACACGATTGGATGTTTCATTTCTGAAAGACTGATTGATACGGCATGCCGCCTTGGACATACCTTGGACCACCAGGAGAACATTTGGCGGAGGCAGCTGCAGCATCGTGGCAAAGATATGTAACCAGCGGTTGAGGTTGCTGCTCATGCTGAGAAACGAGGAAGCGAGAGCTTGACGACATGGTCGTGGACCAGGGTCGATTTACGACGGAAGAACTGGAGCACCTACACAAAGGCTGCATACATCCACGGTTTCTTGCGTGCAAAGACCCGTGCCGACCATTTTGTGAAGCATTGCAGGGTGGTGGACTCCTGCTTGTGACAGGTAATTCGCGGCAGGTTCCGAATAGCGTGGCACCACGTCGCTGCCATGCATTCGTATCATGCACGATTCAGAAACGAAGTGGCAGCAACATGCGCGTAGATCATTCCGACGATTTCTCGAAGTGTGCGTGTACCTCCGAAACTCACAAAAGCCTTCCCGAAAGAGAGCAGCAAGAGAGCACTACCGGCAATAATAACACGGAACGAGGACATGCACGCAATTTCTTGACCGTCGTCGACCGCTTCAGCCTGGTCAGTTGTTGTTTCATTTCCTCAGGGGTTTGTCTCATCGTCTTGTCGCCTTTGCGGAACCGAAAGTGGGGCTTTCGCGGGACCTTTGTCCGTCGGTGTGCAGTGCATGGCGTGGTGGGAGGTGGGGCGAGAACGCATTTAGGCAAGACCTCTTCATGCAAGATTTCCACGCACAGGATTCGTTGGCTGGAATGCGACGAAGATCGAAGCTCAAAGGTAAAGCGCGAACTAGACTGCTAAAGCATCCTACGGGATCAAAATCAAAACCGGAATCTGGCAAAAAGAAATTATCTCTAAGCGCATTGATCAATTCAGCGTGGATCATTGTCAGGTGCATCCGCGGCTGCAAAGCCAGAAGAAGTCGGCTTACCGGTGGCAGCGAAGAGCATTGCCTGGTCTGCTGCGGAGGACCCGATGGGGTGCGATGGTTTGGGCATCGAGGCATCCGTTTGGTGCCAGCCCCCATTTCAGGTGCGTGCAATGCTGCAAGATGGGCAAGATCCTGAACCGGATCGCGAGATTTGTCTGAAGAGTCTCAGCTTTGCTGGTATCTCCATCTTCTGCCAGAAACACTCGAGGAAGGCCCTCTGGCATCGGATCCAGAACCTCGCAGCAACGGTCATGTTGCCGAGAGTGCATGCCATGGGATGGTTCCAGGCTCGGCATCTCATGTTGAACTTGTTTTTGAGCCACGATGCACACAGTGACGAGCCATGACGTGATTCAACCTCTACGTACGAGTGTGTGTGTGTGTGCATGTGGTTCGGTGTTCGTGTCTGTGTGCATGCGGGAATGCCTGGCTAGGCAGCTCGTCAGAGCAACCCACGAGTATTTCTGAGTTCGAGCAGCTCTGCTGCATCGTGTGAAATTAATACACGCAGATTCTCGAGAGCTGCGGGGCAGACCGAGACGTGAGAAGCACCGAGCAAGCAAGAGTCAAGCTTTGCCCGAGACCAGTTTCAGGCAGAAGGTTCTTCCCCGACTCAGCTGACTGTGACTGCGAGGGGGTCCGATTGTAGGAAAGCAGACTCGCTACAGCAAGAATGCCTGATGAAGCTGGCATCCACTGTACTCGTAGGAGATTCAAGCGACCGTGACCAAGGTACGTGGCATCAAGAGGAATGAAGGTTCAGGCAATAAGGATTCAATAAGGCTTCCCAAGTTGCAGCATCGGACCTGCAAAGCCAGCATAGCAGGGTTTCCTCCACGCCTGTGCCAAAGTGAGGAAAGTCCTGCAGAAAGTTGAGGACACGGAGGATGCCCAAATGGCAGCGAGTGCATCGCTGGAGCTTCAGCAGACAGAATGCTTGCTCAAGGCGCCAGCAGAGAATGAGACGGTGGCACTTGGTTAATGTGCTGCCCTTGCTTTTGGAGTGCCTGCAGGGGGATTTCCAAGCCAGACAAGCTCCACCTGAGAAGCCGGAGAAGTTGGACTGGTGCATAGCTGAGACTTCCTGACGAGTCCTCACTTGTCGCCGCTCACTCCCAAAGGCTTAGCCTACCACGGCTAGTTCGATGGGGAGTCCATCGAATCCGTGTTCTTGAGGTTGAAGAGGCTGGGTGCAAGAAGGTGCAGCCCCTTCCAGCGACGTGAGAGCCCGTAGGTGCTCGCCCGCCAGCGACCCCGAACTCGAAAGAGAAGAGCAGCTGTGACCGCCCGGAGCTTGGAGAGATCCGCAGCACAATCAACGGCCGTGCCTTTGGTCTCAGGCTGTTTGAGCGGTTTGAAGTGGAGGAAGACAGCCGCGACAAATGCGAAAAAGGGAGGGGGAGGAACATGTACAACTTCTCGAGCTCTAGCTGGACTCAGCTGGACCACCTTCGTTTGCCGTTGATGTTGCTAAATCATGCTTGGGCAAACCTTTCAAGCCTGGGGATGTTGTGTCCAAGGAGGTGTGAACATGTGCTCATGTTCTTAGTTCTTGCCGGGCCTCAACTCATGGCTGCAGCAGCAAGTTCTGAAACGTTGGTAGTGACCGCCGAGTCTGATTCTGAAAATGGCAGCTGCACCCAAGCAGTTCGTGTGGTGCTCCCTTCAGTGCTGGTGCATGATTCACAACTTGAGCGGGCGAATGGGGTTGAACTGGGGTCCATGGGCTCTGGGCAGTTGGCTGGAATTCTGCTTTTGCAGGGGGCGAACGGAAGCTGATTTTTTAAGGTGCAAAGCTATGCTGGGGGGGCAAGTTCGCTGCTGCTCCAGGCTGTAGCCATCCAAAAGAAAGCTGCGCCTCACAGCCTCAGGCCTAAGAGTATTGGGGGAAACACATATGGCCCAGCAAGCAAAGAGCGGATTGTTCTGCATTGCCAGCTTGTTTCCGGCTTGAAAAAAGTGCGTGCATCCTGATTTTGAATGTTCCCTGCTGCGAGGCTTATTGTCAGTTCTTTCAGAGGATGCCGCGACCGCAGTGTTTGGGTCAAAATCGCAAAATCGGCTCCACCGGTAGGCATGAGAAAACATCCAGGTGTGCAGGACGCAAGAACCATACAGCAATCCTCCTTCTGTAGACAATGAATCCCTTAGAGGTGAAGTCTGCCACAGAGTCCCGGAGCGGGCTGGTGGCTGCAGCCTTCGTCATGGGCAGAAGATGCCGTTTTGCATACGTCTGCCTTCTCGGTGCTGCACTGGTTCTTTCAATGAAAGGAACCTTCGCAGGAGCCCGATTCGGCGCTGGTGCCAGTTCCGGGCTGGCTATGAAGGCCTCCGACCGGTCATGGGGCAGGCTTTCGCCAGAGGAGCGCAGAAAACCTGGCGGTGGAGTCGAGCACCTTGGAGAGTTTCTTTACGAAATGGCGCAGCTGACGCCTTGCCGCTACCTTTTGAACGGCCTGGCAATCATAGAGACAAACTCAGACATGCGCGGGGGCCGTGCCATCATTTCTATCGGCCAGTCTCCCAAGGGCCGGGCGATTCTCTCGCTGCGGTCGCAGGATGGCGCCTTTCATTTGAAATTGGATGCCGATGCGATTGCCACCATCAAACTGGAGGAGTCTGAGGACTCCGACACCCACTGCATCCGATTGTTGGATGCTCAGGGTCGAAGACACCTCAGCGTTGTGATGCTGGGGGATGATGCGCCGGCGCGCTTCCAAATCATGCTTGGGAGATGGACATCATCTGTGGCACTCCGTTGAGAATTCCGAGCCACCTGTTAACCAGTTCAGTAGAAGTGTCGGAGTGACCGTAAAACCAGCAAGCTCGCATCAAAAACGGCTGTAGCACCCGATTCTAATCAGTGCAGTTGATTGCCATTGTCATGCCATCGCCGGCGGTGTTTACAAACTACCGCAGGCTCGGGCACGCAGCAACAACCCCCGGCAAAGGTTTAGGCAGTCAAGCCAAAACATGCAAATCAGCAGACTTCCAGGGCTGCATTTGGCCGTGGACTCCATGTGACAGTTGCTATTTGTTCTCCTGATTTGCTTTGCTTCCTTGGCTGTCGCTGTCATCTGTGTGCAGCCATGAGCTCCTGCTTGGTTTGTGGACCTTTCCACTCGTCTACAGATGTCTCCACCGTGGAGTGCCATGACTGGATCAGATTGGGGTCCGGTCAGTCGGTACAAGTAGTGGATCCTACACTTGTGCATGCGATCGGCGACATATGACACATCACGAGGAAAGGGGAACCAACCGCCATTTCAGCAGACGCGGAGGTCCTGCAGGATATCCAGACCTTGCGAGAAATGCCACTTGCAGGGTTTCGGTTTTGTTACGCACTCCGATTATAGCTGTGACTGTGCCTGGGCGCACCATTCAACCATCGAATGCCGGGCACGATCGAGATGAGGTTGACGAAAAAGGTGCACATGATGGACACGGTCAAAATGCACCAGAATGCTATGGAGGTTCCGGAAAGGCAATTTGCCCTTGCTCTGGCTCTTAGACTTCCGACTTGTGGGAGGTGGTAATGAAAGAACTGGGCGAACAAGTCGAGACCGCCAGGCAAGATTAGTAAAAATGACGCTTACATGACTCAGTCAAGGAGTCAAGCCTTAGTGACAAGCCCGATGGGGCCACCAGGTACTGACACTGACACGATATGAAAGACTGCAGGTATGCGCTTGATGATCTTTCGAGCAAGTTTCAGCCTTCAAGTGACGCGGAGAAGGCTGACGCGCCAAGATGATGTGCATGTTGTTTGCTTCCTTCGCTGTCCTTGCAGGCGTCCGAGATATTGACGATGGAAGTCCGTGACCAGGCCATCGAGCCTTCGACGCATGGGGTGGTGGCTCTTTGGCTCTGGACTCGCGCTCTCTCGCTCCGCGTTGCCAGATTGCCTGGCAGTCGTCTTGGACCGAGGATTCGCCTGTGAGAGCCGGTGCGCCATCGCGTTCATCTGAACAAGAGGCCTTTCTGCCTTAAAGCCGCTCTGCTCTTTCTTTCCCTTCCTTTTATGTTGAACAGCCAAGGCCATTGCGGAGCTGGTGTCTTGGATGAAATAGAAGAGCACTGCCTCGCCGTCCGTGCAGCCTTGCAACAAGGAGGAGGAAAAGGCGGAGAAGACCTCGACCGAAAGCCCGTCGCAGCCCAAGCGACAGCTCCTTAGGAGCTGGTAAGCATGACGAAGGCCTTGGGTCACTCTTCGAACGGCCCTCTCAGGAGGCATTTTCGATATAGCAATGGGTGGGCGTATTTTGAGGTTAAGGCTCCAACTGTCGTCTCGAGCCGCACAGAAAAAGTGTTTTGCCGCAGCAAAGCAACATGCAGAGTCTTGGGTGGGTCCGTCCGAGCTCTGTCTTGAGAAAGATTTTCTGGCGTCGCGGAGGGAAGGCAACGACGCCGGGGTAGCTGTCATTGAACAGGGAGCCCGGAACTACTGAGGAAGGCTGAAAGAGCGCTAAGAGAGACCAGCGTGTTTTTGCCAAACTGAGGCAGTCCGATGAGCAGAGCGGGGGACAACCAGGAACTTTGCTGTCGAAGCTGCAGTCTCAAATCAAGACTCCGGTGGCCAGCATGCCATCTTGCAAAGATGGTGTGTACCAGTTCATCAAGGCTTGGTGCAGGACCTGCTCATGTGACAGCACTTTCTTGTTCGCAAACCTTTCCCACCAACAAGGTTTCTCTGGAAACAACTATGAAAGGCAGTTATTCGTGTTTCGAGTGCTTGCTGCACCATTTGAGGTTGAAGTGCTGAGGGAGTGACCTTGTTGACGCCCATATGCAGCATGCGTGTTTCTACATCCGTGACGGATGTGCTCTAGTGAATAGGCCAACAAGCTGCCTGCACACTGGGGTCAATTGGGGTTGGTTACCGAAGTTAATGCTGTCATATGTTACCTGAACTACTCTGCCATGCGGGCTTCGTCCTTGCTAAGTTGGAGGGCAAAAGCAAGGTCAACCCGGGAACCCCAAAGCCATCCACAAGGCAAAACTCCCGAGAAGTCACACGAGCATGTTTTTCCAATCGTACTTCAGCGGCATCAGACACTGGAACCCCGCGCGCCGCACACCAGTATCGCGACCGTCTCCCACAGCTGGAACTCCCGTGCCGCATCCCGTATCGCGACCCCCCACCGGTGGAACTGCCCTCGCCTCACCCCGTGCCCTGTGTCGCACCCGTTGGACGCCGACGACTCTAGACGCTCATTTGGCCGCGCCGCACCTCGTCAATTGCCAACGAATGTTTGGTAGCCTGCCAAGTGACGCAGATGCAATACTCCGTAGTGCCTGACGGCCCAGCTGTGGCGATTCATTCAGACAGTCTGCATGGCAACCGCTAGAAAGAATTCTTACAGTTCTTGTAGTGAGAACAGATCGTCAGGACCATGCCAAATAAATAGCAAATTCGTGCAAGTCCAAGCAAAACAGAGCCACCTTGAAGACGAAGACAGAGCCATCGAAGAGCCATATTTTCTATTGAGACACCGTTCTGTGTTGATTATGATTCCTATTATAAAGCGTTTACCAGGATCCTTCGCATCTCACCAGTGATCTAATTCTGCAGTTGCACATACTGTTGCTACTTTTTACTTATGCAGCCATCCCGATTTTCCCTGTTGTCCCTTTTGTAAATGCAATTGCCCTTAACATCCCCATGGCTCTTGCGACCCTTTGCTTATCTTACTGATGCTCTGCTATCCCGGTTCCTGCTGGGACCAGCATATCCTCACATATTTTCAATCTGTTGCTGGTGCGACAAGTTTCTAAGAGAGTCACAGATGACAGTGGCTCTTTTAGCGTCCTCTAGAAACGCATGTGGGACAGGCTGCACTGCACTGTTCCATGAGTTGCGAGTCAGTATTCTAGTGATGCTGGTGTCCCATATGACATCAGCATGACTGGTATCTACCGTTCTTACTTTCTGGAAGTTTCGATTCGCATGCTGATTCAGTATTCTCACCGAAACGGTGATCAGCACCACCATCATCAGCGTCATCATCATCCCACTGATCACCATCGCTCTGACAAAAGGTCCTTTCATCGCTCGAAGTTTTGGTTGTCCGTCCTTTGTGGTCAACATTTTTCGGACCTCACGCCGTTGAGATGTGCTTCCAGCATCTCCTCGCTCATCGTCCTGTCCCCTGAGGATGCTGGTTGATGAGAAAGGGCGTATCGGGCGATGGTTCGAGGGAATTGTCTGCGTGGTGATCATCGCACCCTGACCTGCATCTGTCTGTTTCAGACATTGTGTGTTGCTCTGGGCAATCATTTCACTCAGTTGAGTCACGAGTCACGGCTTGTGACAGCGTCTTCAATGAAGGTGCGTATGGAAATGACCGAGCAAGGCCAGGTAAAGGGGCAGAATCATTTTTTTCTACCATGGATGTCCCGTAACCAGCGTTCACAAGACAAACTGAAGTTGGCAAGAAATGTAAGCATTGGAAGGCACATGCGACGGGATTGAAGGGAAGATAAACATGAAGACAGAACTCTCGGTGCTTTGGCACCTTTCCGGCAATGCACGGCGAAATTCTCACTGCTCAAGAAGGTTTTGCAAAACGGGCGGTCCAACATGGCGGATACCACCAGGATGCGCTACCTCGGTTGATTCCAAGCCAGAAGCAGCGATTTGGTTTGGGTTCCTCACGCCTGGGCGACGAGTGGCCCGAATGCCCACTTTCCACGATCTGACGCTGCGGAGCTACGACTCTTCTGTCAGTTCAGATTTGCAGGTGAAGCAGGAACCGCCGCGAACCTACACTGAAGACGAGAGCAGTACAGACGAGATGAGTACGGATCCACTCAAGCGCCCGGTTCAAAAATTTCAGAGAAAGAACGGAAAGAGCCCACAATTAAACAGGTTGCAAATGATTTGATGGCATCCCTGCCATACATTCTTCTTGATTTCCGACGATCAAATCACGAGTGGCGCCAATTCTCAGGTAAACTCCATTTTGATCGGCGTCGAGTCAGAAGTTGCACTGACCCGAGATACCAGCAGCTGGGCAAGGCAACTGACTAGTCTAATGCGTCGGGGGTCAGCATGCTCTTCTGCATGGTGCCAGGCCTTTGGAGGTCACGTTCTTGACCATCTACACGGTGGCTTCCTGGTTCGTACATGGAGAGGGCGTCAGCAAGACGTTGTGAGCTGTGCAGATGATCCGGGGACTGTTGTATCGAGATGCGGACTCAGGAGCTCGCGGTGCGTCTGGTTGCCAAGGGGCAGCGCCTTAGCTGCAGTTGAGATTGGATGCAAAGTCTCGCAGTCAAGCCAGCGTCCTGATTGGTCCCTACGGGAAGATCATCAGCAGCAGATTCGGCGTGGATCCTCGGTTCTTTCCGGATGCGGCTTCGCAGCTTGAGCTGACGTCGAGAACTCAAGACCTTGGGCCCCCGAGCGGCCACGAGCGGCGAATGTTTAGCTCATCTTGAGCGGCTTCATCTTCAGCATAGCCGGCAGCTCTTTCGCGATGCTACCGTTTCGCGAAGGACCCTGTGTGGGCCTGAAGTCCACAGGAGTCGACGGGGTCGGAGGCTCGCTGCGCTCCAATGCTGTCCGACCACCATGGATTGGGTTCGCTGAGGTGTTCATACCTCGCATGAGTTGGATTTTCGATGGCCAGCGAAGGGTCGGCAGTGTAGGTATTGCAACGTCGTATTCATTAGTCACACGATTGCATGGGGGTGCCAGTTCTTGGCATCGCTCGGCTAATAATTAGGTGTGTCGTAGATCCTGACTGCCTTAGGAAGTACAGCTCTGGTGAGTTTTCAGTTCAAAAGAGGACGGCCGAACAGCTCGACTGGCTGAGCGGTCTTGTCGTGCGCCCAGGAAGTGCTTCTATGACCGATGGTTTCAGTTTGACTTCGTCTTGGTCGTTATCACTCTGCTGGGCCAAATCATCGCCGCCTTTTCGGAGCCGGTCGCGCAAGCCATGCAGCAGGCCCTGTGGCCTGGTGCCGCCTTTCCCTTCAGACCGAAGACTCCGCTTGACTGCCTGGCAAGTCCCAGTTAACCGCACCCCTTGCTGCCTGGCCTGGCCGAAGGTCCTGGTCTTGAGAGCGCTCCGTTTATTGCGCCTCGTCCGGGCATTCAAGATGCAGGGGCCTCAGCCCACGTCTCGGGTCAACACAGAGTCTTCTCACTAACGCGGTGCCGTGCAGGGTCAAACAACTTCGTACGATTTGGCGCTTGGTCTACGGACTAATTACCTCCGGCATCCTGGCTTCTGTCGAGACTCCGCACGAGCACTCTGTTAGCAACCCATGCTCAAGCAACCGCCAAGGTGAAACCATGTTTTCCGTTCTCGGTCTTCTGGTGCTCGCCGCTTGTTCGAGTTATTCGCTAACCAGGTCGTCGCACATAAGTCTCTGAGGTTGTTTTTGAATCAACTAGCTGCTAGCTACGCGAAGTGGTTGGCCTTGGCTCTGGCATACTTCGATAGTGCTCTGTGTCCGTGAGTACCATACTAGTACTGACCCAAGCCTTGTTATCACGGATGAGTTTTTCCTAGGACATGTCATAATTAGATTGAGTTGGGTAAGCTCCTCGGGGAACGTGATGTGGCGAGAGCTGTTTATGGCGGTGTGCCCCGAGCCACAGCGCATCCGTTTGCATGCCCTTGACTTAGACTGTTGGAGAAGTGTTTGGCATAACGCACCTTAGTTCTTGGCGTGCTTTCCTGTCTTTATGATTCTTCTGAGGCGGCGTCTTGAGAAAAGCTCACCCGGTGGGAAGACATGTCTTGGATCAACATGCTAAATATAATATATTGTGGAAGCCTCGTGGGCTTTGTCTGAGGAAGACAGCGAAGCTTTAGACTAATTGACTAGCTAAAGTTAAACCTGGGTATTGGTGCCGCGGCCATGTATGTTTGGACACGGATGGAAACTGAAGTGGATTCATCGTGAATGATGGCTTCATGTATTTATGTAACAGCCCAAACTTGGAGACTGTTTCATGGATGCGGATGTTCTGCCATGTCGCTCGTCAGAAGCGAATGTGGCTTGTGCTTAGTTGTTCTTCTGTTGGCCTTCGACAAACCGCAGGGGCGCAACCAATACATGAAAGGCCAAAGAGGGGGCCCTCCTAAACTACTGTCCACTTGACAAGGAACCAATTCAAGCTTCCACATTCGTTTCCAGAGATGAGAATGATCTTGACTTTCACTGCAGAGTCTAGTTTCCTAAACCGTGTTGCCTATCTCCTGCTTCGTGTATTCAGCCATGCAGGAGGCAAATATTCGTTTCCAGGAACGCTCACGGTAGACACGTGCAATATCACATTCGCACGTGGCAACGGGCAATCTTTCGCCACCTATCATCAATCGAAATGGCCGGTCAGAGCCGAGTACCCCCCCAGCAGCATTCCGCAGCGCTCGTATGGACTTATTGACCGTCAAAGAATACCAAACACCATATCCAGCGAGTTCGTGTGAGGTTATCACACAGCACGATGTGACCACGAATGTTGATAAAGACTTCTGCGCTTGGATTCAGTATTGATTGCCATCCACGTCAGTAGTGGCCTTTTGCGTGATACATGTAGAGCCTGGAAGAAGAGATTCTACTCTAGAACAAGGATGCAACCCGAGGACCAGTAGGATAGTGAAAGGAACCACGGAAAAAACCTAACTGACTGTGTGATCCGAGAGTGTTAGAGAAGAGCTGACAGCAGACGCAGGTTCGCGGTCATAGATTCAACACTTATAAAGGAACTTGCCCCGACATCCAGACTCTTCAAAAGACAGACGCGGACAAGAGTGATCCGTTTGCCAATTCGCCTAGCACAGACGGCTTGGATTTTGATGCAGTGTTTTCAATTTTCACCGTAATCCCAGAACCGTTCCATGAGCAAGCTTTCGCCTGTTTCGTGATCACAACGCCACTGTCCGGTTTCCAATCGGTTGAGCAACCACGGATGGTCATGGCCTAGAGTGGCCAAGGGTTTTGCGAACTTCTTGAATCCGTGAAAGCCACGGGCTGCAAGGCAACACAGCGACGACGTGCAAACTTATAGGAAGCCGGGAAGAAGGTTGACATGACTCGCTTGCAACAGCAGCAAGCCGACGGGGAAAAAAGAGCCACAAGCAGAGACTTATGGATTGAGAACTGTCCAAGGTGATCTATGTCTTTGCTGTGATCAGTCAGAGCCTCGAGACCGTCTGAAGCCTGCCGTGCCGTGTGCTACACACCCTCCTCACTACGGTGACCCATGCCTTGTCAGGAACTTGCAAGTTGAGCTGCGAGATGCGGGGCGGGCTTTCAGGTCTCGAGGCGATTGCCAGAGATGCGGACCTCCTGGCAAATGAGGAGACGAAGGTCATCGTCGAGACCCATTTTAGCTTACTGGAATCGATTCAGTGTCACTGTGTTTCCGCTTGCACTGGTTCGCTGGCAACACACTTGATTTGAGTCGGTTTTAGTAGCGAAGTTCCACAGCTCAGGTTCTTTGTATGTCGCGATGGTCAGTCTCACTCAGTTTGTCGGCATCCGAGCAGCTTCTGCAGAGAAGCAACACTTCAAGAAGTAAAGCCGAATGCAGAACCCGCGCATGGCGAGGTCACCTCGGATTCAATCGCGGCAATATATGCTTCTCTCCCCAGAACAAGTAAATGTCATCCTTTGCTCGCTGGCAATCAGCTGGAAGAGTTTGGAAACATGACAGCACCAGCCAAGTTGCCGCTGATGAAGATAAAGCCTTTTCTGGGGGTGTACTTTATGCTGCTGATGATCATGGCATCTCGACTGGTTCCAGTGCTTGGAAAGAATTGCAGCGAAGTGGGTTGCTCTGTATCAGATCTATTCAGATCTTCAAGCACTCAGCCCGCTGAGGTATCGATATCCCTTATGAACTTGGTTCCAACCTGAGCATCATACTGAATCATACGTGAGTTGCTGGTTTGGACGAATGTTTTGGGCCTGCCTTCCCACTGCCTTGCATGTTCTTGCGTGTTTCGAACGGTATGTGTAACAGCAGTTGCTGTTGCCTTTGACATGTCTGTTGAATGGCGCACCTGCACGGAGCCACTCGACATGGATTCTAGGCGTCTCAGATGACGGGTTCTGTGCAGGTCGTTTTTTCCTTTTGAGTGGTTTTTGTATGACGTGCACTGCGATACGTCAGGTGACGGCGGTGATCGTGGAGGGAGCCTTGGAGCATGCGCGCCAGGACAGAGAGCTGCTCAACTGAATCAGCACTGAATCGAATGAGCTATCCCATTGTCGCTTCTGTTTCACACTTCTTGAAACAAGGGAAGAACAGAAGCTCCTCACGGCCACCGCCAAAGACATGCTCACCGAGATTTCTGGCCTGTTCCAGGGCCTGGACCAGGAGCTGCAGATCTTTCGCTATCCGAGCTTTGAATCCAAAGCTTCTTCGAAATCAATACATCCTCACCGGTTGTTGTCATGTAGGGAGGAAAATGCGGGAAGAAGTTGGTGACCGCTTTCGTGTGGCCTGTGTGTGCGGGCATTGATAGTGTCGACCTGTGGCTTCCTTTTTTGCCAGACTGAACGGGCTCGAAGGTGCCGCGATGTGCTGTGCCACTAACGGGGGTCTTCGTTTTGTGGGTACACCACTCGGGGAGTGCGGTGCGTCGGTAAGATGTGGCACTGTCAATGACACGGCCCGTGCGCTCAGGGCGTGGTTTGCATGAAAGCTTGTGACGCCGGTGTTCAATCTCTGTTGATCCAACCCCCGACCACAGCCACCACTGCCACCACCCCCGCCGCCGCCACCACGACCACCACCACGAGCAGCTCCTGAGAAAGGCCAAAGCAAACCGAAGATGTGGCCTCGATGAAGTGTAGTGTAGTGCATCAGGGCTCGCTTTGTATTACAACTCCCATCATGCTTCCGTTTTACTCTGTCGTGCCGGCGTGCTTGAGATTTCAGGCAAGCATCTTGGTTCACTGTTCGATGCATAGGCAAGCTTGGCCGGTGGTTGATTTGCGACCTGCTGTTTGATTGTTCTTGGAACTTCCCTCCCTTTCCAGGATGGCAACGACATGGTAACAAAGGAGGAGCCGAGAACTTGGATCCACAGCTCTTGCCGATCTACAGGCAGATGTGCTAGACGGCACATCCCGAAGCTTCGCGCGTGCTGAGGGTTCAACGAGCCGAACACGAGAAGAAGGTGGTAGTGCCTGATTACATCTTGGACAAGGCTTCCGTTGACAGTACCATGGAGAAATGTTTATGCGACGTTGGTGTGCACGCACTTGTCCATCCACGTCGCGGCCTATCGTTGCACATGTGCATGCCGAAGTGCATGTCGGCGGGGCAGGTTTCCTGCAGGTAGGAGTTATATGGCCAGGGCCCCTAAGGTACTGTAACGTGGGATCTTCTGGCTGCGTTCTACTTCCGATGTTGGAGCAGATTGAGGTATGGCAGAACTCTTCTCAAAGTTGGATGTGGACGAGTCTGGTATCCTTACACGTGACCCGGTCTGTCATTGCTGAGGTCCTTGAGCAGCTACGTGCCGAGAAAGCCTTGGTATACTCAGCCCAAATGCGAAGATGCAGTGAGAAAGCAGTAGACATGACTGGCAAAAGCACGCCAGGATGCTAACCCATAGCTATTTCAGCGCATCTAAGGCGAGGAGTTCACCGAAGGGCTGCTGAGTCTTTGCTGTCGAGAACCGTTCATGTTGCATCAGAATGATACTCTTGCCGTGCGAGATATCGATTGGCATAACTTTGTGAGGAATATCTTTTTGTTGGATATCCCCGTGGCAGACATGCAGATCATGAAAATGGTGCGCCTGCTGCGAACTGGAGCCACTCGCAAAGAACAGTCGTAGCAGAGCCGCGGAAAGCCCCCGAGAGGTACGGAGCGGCAGAGATTACGTACACTCTAGCCAAAAGTATACTCACAGCGACTAGTCCGACAGTCCGACAGTCATGGTCATGACCATCTGCAAGCACTATGTCGGAAAGCCATAATGAACGCAAGGAGTTTCAGCAAGTTTCCCCAGCCGATCAGCAGACCAACCAACGCGCGACTGAGGGATGTCAACAGACGTTTTAACTTTTTGAAGTCCTCTGAAACTTCCAGCCATACCGTCTCGGAGGCGGCGTGGACAGGGTATGCCAATGTCCTGCACAGCTTGTGATCGCCTGGCTTTATCGACTCATTATTCGTGCTTGCTCACCTTGTAGCCTTGACCACCCTGTGTCTTTCAGGACGCTCAAAGTTAAAAGTGTGAGGTTCAACACAAGACTTTTGAAGTGCACACACTGGTCACAGCTTGGACCCAAGGTTCGCAAAATCGAAGACGAGCTGGCTCACCTCAAGCGCGTGGTCTGCGAGAGCAACATGCATTGAGAGATGTCGCCGTTGGAGTCGTGTAGCAGGACTCGCCTGACCAGCTGCTAACAGGCCTTCCTGGCAGAGCCAGTGCCTTTTAAATTTTGAAGACAGCTTGAGGAAAGTGCCCGGACATCTGTAGACATGTTTCACCTCAGCCTGAGACCGGACGCAGGCTAAGTCCAAGATGTTGAGGTTGTCAGCGTATGTTCGCGTGTCTTCAGTCTCATCCAGTTTCTCGGCTTGCCTGCATCTGCTTTGATTTAATTACATCTCCACCTGTCTCACAGTAGGAAGCAGGCGGATTCCTGATCTGAGTCGCAGCCGTCTCCACCATGATTGGCGCGTTTCGGCTGACATTCGAGTTGCTGTAAGAGCCTCGGTCATGTCGTACGGACTCTTTGCACTACGGACTGGCAAATGAATTTGCACCTGCCGCCCAGACACCGTGATGCCTCAATGCTTGGTCTGGCTAGCTGAAGAATGAGAGGTTTTGGTATTCGGGCTCGGGTGACACACAGGCGCTGCGATCTCTTCTCGGGTTCTAGCACGCAGCAGGAGAAACCACTCCCTAAACTTTGTGGAGCCAATCAGTTCCCCCAAACGGTTTCGGTTCCAGCTTTGGGATGTGGACATGTAGATTTAGACCCCTGAGTCCGAAGCCTTTCGAGCTTGAAGCTTGACAGTGGAGTTGCTCTCTTTTCGGCTTGCTTGTCAGGGCAGGAAGTGATTGTCTAGGTCTGAGACTGTAAGTTCAGTGCACAGTTCATCATAGTTCCTGACGGCACTGAGAGGGACCTTGAAAGTTTGCGCCTTGGCCTTGGCAAGACTGGCACAGACCGCGCGAGAGTGGGTTTCTGAGCCATGAACCGACAAAGCAGTCTCTGCACGGAGACATCAACATTCAACAGAACATCTTTTGTGGGTCGGCATGTAAGATGTGGGCAATGCTGCTTGCAGAAAATGTCTCTTGATGTCGCAGGCTTAGCCATGTTTTGCTTTGTCGCTTAGTGGCCTCCGGCCACCGAGCACTGAGGTCGATGATCTTCTGAAAGAGATAGCTGACTTGGAAGACAGTGATGATGCCGAACAGGAGCAGCTGCACTTCACACCTTGCACAGGAACCTCACATTTGCCGCACTGCTAGATGTTTGCATGTCTCATCATGTCTCTGATTAGACGATACCCAGTACCTGCTTCGTGAGACCAGGAGCCGCGAGCTGTGGCCGCAGAAGCTTCAGAGCGAGCGCAGGCTCGGCACCCACCAAAAAGCGAACGCCATTGGATTGATCTTCGTCTTCTCGTCAGTCTCGGCCATGCTTGTGCAGTAGACCTTGCCCTTCCGTGCTTCCGTGACAGCCAGCAGGTCTCTTCGTGGAAAGACTGCATTGCCCAACATCCGTCATTTGCTTCGTTCCAGCGTAGTCTTTGAGGCTTATTGCGGTTGATGAGCTTCAGAATTACAGGCATTTTGCATTTCGAGCGAGACGGCCGTCTCGAGCAATCACGCCAGAGTCAGAACCCTTCTCTCTCATATTCTCGGGTCTAGCCTGGCCTGTTGACACAACAGCAACTGTTTGGAAAACGTGCTCAGACAACCGTCAGGGGTGCACCCGACAAACCCGGAGTGAGCACTTGAAAACCCTTCAAGCCCGGGATTGTTGAGCCACTTAGTGTGCCACCTCTGACGCCTGACAGAGCGTGAGGACCAGGGGTTGACCAAACCTACAGTGTGGCCTATCTGTCGATCGATCTATCCACCTTTTATCCACTTATCTATCTATCGCACTCTCTCCCTCCGTCATCTATCTCAAAACACGTATTGTCATACATAGGTTTCCGCACATACATACGTACATACATCATATGTCCATCGTTCCGTCGACATGAAGGATGTCCAGCCTGTCCCAAACACTTGTGTCAGTCATTTCGAAAGGACCGGTCAAAGTGTTGGTAGGTGCGTTTGTGGCTTCGGTGCAGTTCGAGTCGTTCGTAAAAGCGTGGAGGCCATGAAGTCCAAGCATCGTTTGCTCCGCTGCCATACCAGTCAGCATCGACAACACTGTCAAGCGTGCTATAACGCGCTATTGTTGTGTTGTCTGACCGTCAGCCCAGACCTTGCGGCCTTACGGTTTTCATGTGCGTAAATCTTCGGAGATTGTGTCCAGGCAAGCGAAACCGCCAGCTCGTCCAGTACATCAACACGAAAGAGATCGCATTCGGGCCCTCGTTCGGAGTTGCAGATCTCTCAGCAGTTCAGCAGTCCATCAAGTTGCTGTTATAGAATCGCGTGGTTCGATCCAAGGCCGGACAGGCTCGAGCCAGAGGTACGTCAGCAAGAGGCCTGTGCAGTTGCAAAAGGATGCCCCTCCACGCAGAAACTTGAGGGCTTACAGGCGCAGGCCAAACAGGCGAAGTTTGAGAGCGACGTGCCGATCCCTCCGTCCACGGCCGCGGCTGCTGCGATGGTGTCTCCATCGGCGGACACGAGCTCCACCTCGAGCAAGACCTCGGACGAGCCTGATGCTTTCTCGGAGCCAATCCGTGTCATCTGTGTCTCACCCAGAGGTGTAGGTGCAGGAGCCGATAGATGTACGATGCACAAACCAGCATACCGCTGCTTAGCCTCAGACTGATCAGAGGAGATGCGCCCGGGACCATCGTGCCGACGGAGCATGATCTGGAGAACGACGAAGCTTCTGAAGTTTCAAGGTTCAGTGAAGCAGATAGTGATCAAGCCGGCCACAGAAGTGCAGAGTCTGCGGAGGCTGGACGGGAAGCCGAGAGACTCTTCCCCGCTCTAGGGTGAACTACCATGATGCCGAAACGCTTGCATAGATCATGACGACACGGAGACCTTAAGAAGCAACGTGGGCTCTGTATGATTGACAGGCAGGACTCATGCCAAACAACAGGCGGCTAGCTAGCGGCTTTAGAATTCACCGCGACCTACTGTGAGTTCCATAAGCAAGGATGATCCAACAGGTCTCCCGTGACGAACTGAGTTATGGCAAGCCGACATGCTTTGCAGAAGGGAACGTTGCCCAAGCACACACACACACACACACACGGGAAGAAACCGAACCTGTAATTTCAGAATCGAGGGGCGTGCGAAATTAGTTTGAATGGACAGGCTCAGCATGTCTTCCCGAATTCTACAGCGAAAACACAAGAACAACGGATCACCAGTATAGGTCTTCACCTGAGCGTGTTCCAATGTGAACATGTGTGTTCTGAGATTCGGTGCAAGTTACCCATCAACCTCGTCTGACTTGTCGAGCACCAGTGACCAAAATCAGGTCTTCACTTGATGCGCAACTCGCAGGTGAAGTTAACATTGTGGGTCACACGAATTAGCAGCCAAGTTTTCCTAACCAGTCACAACATCTGCAGCCGACGAGCCACATGCTACGTGGCAAACTACCGCATACTGGTAGCAACAGCACAAAGTAGTATACAGCGTATGGAAATTGGTAGAGCCTGGGAGAGGGCAGTTACATCGCTTGGGGCCAGAAAGGTTCGTGGAGGCTTAGACGGAAAATGCAACACCGCCAAATTGAGCAGAAAAGCATCTCCACCTTGCCCACTGAAACCTTGACGCAGTGTGCGTAGTCACCTAGTCTTTCGTAGGATGTTGTCGCTGCAGCCAGTGTTTGGTTTGGAGATGTTTGGAGGCGAGCTGACTTGCTTGCATGTCCCCCACGAAAAGACTAGGTCAATTACTGACAGGGCCAACAAAAGCGAGCATTCACAACGTGCACATTGTGACAACTCTTGAGAGCAGTTGCAGGCCGCGCTGCTGAAGTCGCAGGAAATCGCCGAGCAGCTGCAGAGCAAGTTGGAGACAGCCGAGAAACAGGTGCCAGTATGACCAGTATGGTCGTCAACTCTTCAAGCTTGTGTTGAGAGATTGACTAAGAGGGACGGAGCCGCTCAGAAGTCCCGGTTGGGATCCTCTAGTGTCAGTGGGTCTTTGCTGTTGACACGCGGTAAAGAAAAGACACCCTGCACCTACACCCGTACCGCACGATGCGAGGAAGCGATTCTTCTTTGGCAAGCTATGCATCTCTTCGTGTCCGCGCCCATTTGTCTATTCTTGTTCTACTTCAGTTGTGAACTGGTGGGTTCGGGGGTTGGTCCACAAATCCAGAACCAGAATGCGCCCAATTACAATGCCAACCCCGTATATTGAAGTCAGAGGAGTCGCTGTCAGATGTGTTTTGTCATCCACAACATTTTTGCCTTCATTTCCTGACTTGGTTTCACTTTAGTTGCCAAGAGTGATGCCGGCACAAGAATCGCACGTAAGACTGCCCGAAGACCTCACTTGAAAAGCTGCACTGTGCAAGGGCAAAGAGTCCAGCAAAAGCCAGCCATCACGAACAAGCAGCAGACAGACGACAAACGGATGGCAACAGCATCGTAATTGCAGGCACCCTGAGAGCAGGCGTACCGCGTTGACGCGAGCTTGCGTGCATGCCCAGATCGCACAGTATTATCGGGAATTGAGACGTCTTATCGTGACTCACCATGCAATCTTCGCAGCACCTGCGAAGGCTGACTTGCCAAGCACTGCTGATCGCTCGACAAGACTGCCGACACATGTTCACTGGAGTGCCGCCGCCAAGAAACTCCTAGCAACTGCCGGGCGGGCAGGAGAAGAGTACTGCATACATACACTCACGGGTCGCCGAGAGCGCTGGCCAGAGAGAGTGTCGGGGCACGTCACCTGAACCGTCTTGAAAGGGCTGAAGAGGATCGCAGAGACAGCAAGCTGTTTGCGCTGACCGCACCATGTTGCGTGGGAAGCGAAGAGGTGGAAGAGTACAAGCGCAGAGCCACCGAAGTCGGTCACGATCATGCTCTGAGCTGAGGGAGTATCCGTGTTAATTGATGCCTTGACTGGGCTTGACCCCCACCAGATGGTTTTCGACAGGTAACCAGCATCCCTAGCCGTGTTTCCCCTCAAGCAAAGTCTCACCGTGCTGCTGAGGATTCCTTGTTGTCCAAGCTTCTGGAATTCGAGGAACAGGGTCACTGTAAAGTTTGCAGTTTACAGTAGTGGGGTGAATGTCTACGACGCACACAGCTCTTGCACTGAGATGTATCGAGACGGTGGTGGCATGCTCTGCTAGAGGAGCAAGCGGAACAAAGGCAACGCTCCCAGGCAAAAGAACTTCGTGAGGCACCGCCCAAAAACGACCAAAGTTCCTCTCCGACTGCACGTCACGAGGCGCGGCAAAGACAAGAGGCAGATATTGAGGAGCGGCTCAGCTTGCAGAAGGAGCTGCAGGAGTGCCAGACCAGCCAGGCAAAAGGAGGATCGGAGGATTGTTCAAGAGTCTTGTCTTTGCAGTTGTTCTTGACAGGTGCGCGCGCAGTCCCTGCACAGGGAGTGTGTTGCCTAGACTTCCCACAGTGATCTTGCACATGGCGCTTAATCCACGGGGGAGTGTTGATCGGCATCAGTGCATCAGGCTGCAAACGGTGCAGCGGAACTTTTCTTCCGAAGAGAGCGCGCAGGAAGCCACCTGCTCCAGATTGGTGCGGTTCTTGGCATTCCGCTGGTCGGATTTGCGAAGAAGTCGGGCCGTTGTTCATCCCTGCTACAGGTACTTGCCGAAGAAGCCTTGGAACGAGCGCCACTCAGAAGCTGAGTTCAGTCAGAGCGAATCGATGTCTTGCAAGATCTTGCAAGCCTGCAGGTCAGGAGAAGTCGCTGGCGCAGCTGCGTAGCGCCCTTGGCTTTAGGGAATTTTCGACTGTGTGTGTGTGTGTGTGTGTCGATGAGAACTTTGAATTTCAGGTTTCGAGCTACAGGCTGAGAGGGACCATGCTGTGACCGTGCTGGCTGAGAACGCCCACCGACAGAGGTGCCAGCAACATGCTGATAACGATGGGTTATCACCGTTCTCGCCACAACGTGGGTCAAGCAGTCATTGCCGTTCGCCACCACGAGGGTCATACACCGATGCCGATTTGTCGGAAGCTGTCGACATCGTGGGGGAGGCAAGAATCCCGGCAAAGTTACAGGATGCAGGTTTGGACGACAAGTCCCTAACATCCCTGCGAGAGAGACATCTGAAGCTTCTTCATTCCCGCCTGCGAGACCACAGTTTGAGAGAGTGCTTCCGCAACACTGGCGAATCGGATGATGCAGTTGCAAGACTCCTGCAAGATCTCCTGACTTGGCAGGGTAGAGTTTGGACGACGGACCTGGTGCCATCGGCATCGCTGAGGACATCAAGGAGCCGCACGCAGTCTCCACTCCGGGACGAGCACTCCTCGCGACGACGCGCCCGCTCTAGATCTGCAATTTCGGCTACACCGCTGGCACCACGGCTCACTTCCGAGGACCTCCGTTACCAGCCCGGTCAGGGCGAAATCGACTGGCCGAGGCAAGTAAAGCAAGGAGACGGAGGAGACGGAGAACGTAGGAGTTTTGCCGCAGAAGCACTTCGGCAAACGCTGTTACGAGGAAGGTGCAACTCCTAGGGCAGCCGGGAATTTCACGGCACCGCAGGGTTGTCCGTAGAGCCCCAGTCCGAGTTCACCTCCACCGATTCGACCGCAACATTCTGGGAGCAAGGTGCGCGCCGAGCACATCAGCCTCGCCACGATGCTGCGTGGGCCCTTTGATGCTGGAGAGCGGTGCTGAACTCGCCTGACGTGAGAGGAGGACCTTGATTACTGAGACATTAGCGGAGACACGTTTCATCGCACATGCGATCGACGGCGGCGCTTGGTTGGGCGAGTGAGGATCCTCAAGTTTTCTCAACATGATGCAGCCAGGTGGACCCACCAGTTCGCCGCGATGCATTCCCGAAGAAAGACTCCTGCAAGTCGGCAAACCCTTTATTTCAATAGAGGTTTTTACCATCCTTTGAAAGGGCCAATATTGAAATTGCACACCTGCAAGTAGACAGGGACACTTTTCCACATCGGGGTAGGCTACTTTCATAGGGCCACAACCCTCACCGGTGTGCTTTTGCCCAGGAACAGACCTGAATCGCATGACACTGGGGAACCTTGGTCGGGTTTGCGGTTTGCAGGAAACACAAAACTGTTGATTGTTTTCGCCTCGAGCGATCAAGCCCATTGGCATTGAATCAAGTTAAGTCAGGTATTCTGCTTTTCCATGGTTTGCCATGCAGCAGCCAAACTACCTCGACATAGAAATATGCAGCCGAAATGGAAATCAGCCATGCGTAAGAGCCAGCAACGGAGACAGACAGGCATAAGCAAACCCTCCAAAGTCGCGCCTCTCGCGCTGTGCACGCACAGAAGACGGCAACATACAGTCGCCCTTAAGGTCGACAAACAGAGTCCATGTTGGCTGTGCCATGGCAAGATTTGTTCGGCCGCCCACGATCAGACCAACAAGGCAGCCGAAATTTGAATGGCGGGCTTGCGAAGCCGGCATCTTATTTGAACACATTCACAGATTTTTTGGTGAAGTGAATGAGCTTAAATTTAAACGCTAAGGCGAGGTGTTTTGCCGGCTTCATGTTGCCAAAGAGCCAGCGCCAGGCATGAATGAGTCGCAAGCGGTGTTTCATGCCAACGATGCTACTGCTCGCAGGGTATTCAGAGGGAGGGTGGCGGAAGATCTACAAGGACCGCTGAAGTCGAGCAATAACATGCAATGGCTGAGCATCGAGGATTTTTCTGACCCAGCGTGTCTTTGACAAGTAGGCTGGCTACCACGCGTTCTTGCGGCTCAAGGCTACAGGGCTTAAGCCTAAGCCTTCGCCTTTAGGATCTTGAACCTGCGGCCACTGTGGTCTGTCGGACAAACTCTCGAATTTATCGCATCTGGTGTGAAGACATGGCTTGGTGCGGATCTGCCGTGGAGAACAGCTTGACCCCTGTTGTTGTGTGCACGTTCACTGGTCCAGCACCACCGCCAGGAATCGCACCAGCCTGTGGCGTAGGCAGCAGCCAGTTGGTACCGGCAGATGGGCCACTGAGCCCCGGCGATGCCGTTTCAGCTGGCCTCGTCATGGCCCATCCTATGAGCACAGGCTGCTTTCCGGCAATGGCCCCGGCAGGTGCCATGCCCCGGCCCTGTTTGGCCGCCGAGCTCCCTCAACCATCAATGGCCATCGATCACCAGACCTTGCATGCCAGCGAGTGGCAATACATGGATCCATCTATGCTTGGCATGGGTGGCCTGGGCATGGGTCCTTGCGGCTGTCAGCCGACTCTGCCTGCCTTCCCGGACATGCAGCCGCCTGGACCTCCAGGCATGCAGCTTGCACAGGCCGTGCAAGCTGCCACTGCTGCAGCCGCACCCTTTGGATCCGGCTCGATGCCTTTGGCTGCCCAGCAGGTTTCGCCTGGCTTATGGTGCGTTGTCGTTGCAGATCCGTCCTACACTGGAATGCCGGCCCAAGCCAGCACTGCGCTCAGTGGCACCTGCCAGGGTCCTTTGCACTCCGAGCACCTCGCCACACGAAGCACTCTGAATCTATGCCTTTCCGAGCATTTGGCACCAATACCAGAGGCAGCAGCAGCAGCAGATTGTGACAGATCCTCGACTTCGCCACCAGCTTGGACCAAACTGGTGCTTCAGAAACCCGAGGCAGATGCCCCGAGCACTCCACCACCACGGCAACGCAGCGATGAGATTATCCCGACACCATCTCCCGTTCGCAGATCTCCCAAGCCGTGCTTTCCGCCTTCGGCCAAGCTCGAGTGTTGCTTCCCGAACAAGCACAAGGTCGCCAGCAGCGAGCAACACAAGTTGCACCTCCAGCCTGACTGCATGGGACCCTGGGATGACTTCCAGTTCTCAACGAGGGGACATGAGGATGGACACGAATCGCATCCTGCGCAAGTCCAGGGGAAAAAGCATGCCGCAGGTTCCGGACACAATCATTCTACCCAGAACGGGTCGAATCAGCCTTTCAAGACGAGATATGCTCAGAGGCCGAGTACGGGTCATGTTGCTCCCAGGGCGATGCCGCCTCATGCTCTGCACAAGGGTGAGTCTTTGGATTCCATTTTGGAGCATGCTATTTGGGATTTGATGGAGCAGGTCTTGACGCAAAGGCCCAAGCTGGAGGAAGGCAAGCGCGTAAAGGTTACCTTGTCAAACTGGCTGAGCTTGCTTCCGGCAAATCGGGGCAACATGTGCCAGCGACGTGCTCTCGCCAATCGGGCACTCCGCACCATGAGCAAGCGCCTACCTGGGTGCTGCTGGACCGTGGATGTCGAGCGTCAGGACTGGTGGGTTGGCAGACGTGCTCATGTTTTGTAAAGTCTCTCTCTTGCATCTCAGAACACACCATGGTGCACGGTTCCGCATTGGCCATGTCAGCTTTGAGCTACACAGCTTTTGGGTCGCGCAAGAGTTTGTCGTCCCGAGCTCAACTTGCGGTCTCGGTGGAAGCAGGGCGGCCACTGCATTATTCGGGGAGCTGGGGTTTTGTTCCCTCATTTTGCTGCTGTCGTCCGAGTGAATTGTGTGCTTCGTTTTGGGATGTTGATTGTGCACTGCTGCAGGGTAGACATACACTATGTCTTCCGAGAATGCTGCAAATGCGAGACCACGTGCGTCATGCTGATTGAAACACCTGAACCAGATCAAGACAGAAGCTCGGCAACGCGATGTGGTGCTTGAGGCTGGAAGACCACAGAACGCAGCAGAAGCATAATATGGCACCAGGCTTGAAACTGGAGCTGAACTGCCCTGAGCCACTGCAGCTCTTGCCGCCCACCTTTTGACAAGTGCTAAAAATGCTCTCAGCTCCTCTCAGGGGCCCGAGAGGCAACTCCTCCCAGATCCTCCTTGGTTTCTATGCCGCAATCGCAAACGGCAAGAAGCACAAACCTCCACGCTGAGCACCCCAACTAGTCCCTGATGATAAGCGATCCCGCTCGGCGACAGGAAATGCAAGTTCACCTGGCCGACGTGGCTCGATTCTCCAGCTTCTGTGATGGCAAGTGCTAAGGCAGATTAGGTCGAATCGACTCGCGAAAGGCCAGCAGCCAGCAGATATGCTTTGCACAGAGGAGGCCTCCCTTTGGCTGAAAGCAGCCAGTCTTTGGCACTCTCTGGTCGGAAGACTTTCCGCTCTCTGATGACCTTGGTGCAAGGAATTCACATAGAACTCCCATCAGCCAGTGAGGCAGCACGAACATCAGAACATCAGCGTAGCTCATGGCGTAGGCAGCACGGACTCCATGACAAGTTTCGTTTCTCTCTGCGCCTGTTTTGACTGGTGCGACTGGGAGTGTTAGTTAGCAGTTAGCAGTCGCGCGAAGAATCGCTCGCCATGCAACCAAATTTGCAGGAGACACGCTGCAGTTGCTGAAGCACAAGCTGTAGCTTGGGTTATTTGCACGGTCAGTGGGACCTCACAATTTAGTCGGGATGGTGGCTGATAATGCAGTGGTTCAGCTGTAGCGCTGTGATCAGAGATCACCCAGCGCTTGGGGGTATCAGCGCGGCTTCTTTCGGCTTTCCGAGCTTGAAAGAGGCATGTGAAGTAGGGTTGGCGATGCACTGCTGAGTCGCGTTCCCTGTCAGCGAATGGTTTGCATAGCGAAATGCAACGTATCCACAAATCAGCACCAAACCTGCCACAAGTACTTGGCCTGACTCGGCGCAATTGCCCGGAGAAGTGACGATGCATCTTACGTTTTCTAGGCAATGGCCTCCTAGCCGACGTGTCGCTCCTGTGTTTTGTGATCCACTTCTCGCAAAGTTGTGTAGGTGACATTTTCTCTGCGGAGATAGTTCCAGAGATTCAACGCAGAAAACAGCAAGGAAGGTCACAAAAGGGGGGCAGGAACTAGGTCCTACTAGGTCCACTGGGCAGAAGGCAGGCCGTATCCGTTGCTTTGGCTTGGCAGGCAGATGTCGCCTTCGGAGCTCAGCACGGTATTAGACTCGCTTCTGTTTTCCGGGTATGCGCCTTCTTTTGCATTCCGGCACTGGCAAAGGCTGTTCGGATTGCCTCACAGGGGCCCAGAAAGCAGGCCCGGCATTGACAATTGTGTTCAGCTTCAGAGGCCAGCTGTTACAGGATATGCGGTTATGGCGCGAGTACGCTGAGGCCCTTTCCGCTTCCAGAGTCTCCGTCCCGGATCAAGTACCATGCCTTTAAAGTATCTCAAGCTTCGAGGCCGCACTCTTCCATGCAGGCGCTATGCAGTCACATCCCCAGCTACTCGAAGCAGAAAGGCAACAAAGAGGCTGGTCGTACGAGAGCTACCTGCAATCATCACGAGGCCGAAACAGATGGCGTTTATTGCCAATGGCTTTGCAAGAGCGCGGGTCCCAGCCAAGCGCCGGCCATGCAGTATCAGCTTTAATCCCTTGTATCACACGTCAACTAGTAGCACTGAGTCCATTTGTGCGTCGGTTCATTTCTGGGCGCTGCTGACTGAGGCTGAAGTCCCCGATCGGGAAGTTTTCGATCGAATGCCTTCCAGCTTAGTCACCGAGTGATGTCACGTACCCAAGCCGGGGTCACAGACCAAGGTCAGACCAGGCTATCCACTGCGTCGACGAATTCGATCCGCGAGCCTGGGCCCAGGTTGACAACAAACACACAGACACAGACAGACAGCAGATGGCTTGTTTCGACTGCCGGGCGGCACAATGCACGATAGAGGCTGACCGAGTCCTGGTGGAACAGCAGGTCCAGAGGCTTTTCATGTCGCAACACGACGAAGAACCTGTGGTTCAGGCGGCCTATGGCGGCCTCCTCTCCTGGCACTTACGAACACAGAAACTTCTCGGTGTGTCCCCGGGTCCCCAGCTAGCAATCGTAGTACCGGCCGAGCCGGAAGCTGGCCCCGGCCGCCAGTCTGAATCTGAAAGCTGTCTTGCCATCACTGTTTCCATGTCAACCAGAAAGAGGGTGACCGCAATACCAGGGAGCATGACATTACTGAAGGCAGTAGACTTCTCACAGCTTGGCCCTGTAAATAACGCCTCGGTCCGACGATCACAGAAAGACAGGAAGACAGCACAAAACGAAGAGCTCGCCGTGTTGCAAGGACGTTGCGCTTTTCCTCAATGCGGGGTCCCCAAGACAGAGGAGCCAACACAGCGTCATCGTGCGCACCGTGCTTCAGCCTTTAGACTGCCTCTTTTCACAGCTGAGGCTTTTGCCAAGCTCCAGTTTCGGGACCTGGCGCTGTTCAAGGTCTTCTCGAAATCGATCCGCAGGACGATGCGATGCGAACATGGCTTGAAAGTACGACGCAAGAACGTGGCAGGAGCGCTCCGACTGGCTTTGGCGAGCAGCAACTCGCCTACGCCCCGGTTTTTCCGCTACCCGCGGTAAATCCATTCCTGTAAGACGAAATCTTTTCACCAGTGAGGCGACCTGAAACATGTGTGCAACATTGCTTTCTGCGAGGCACTCATTTCCAACGCATATGCCAGGCTTGAGGCGGGCCATGTTGACGCGCTCTTGTTGCACGATGCGATGCTATGCGATGCTAAGCCACGGCGCGGCTAGCAGCCAGCCAGACAGCATGCTCCGCTCGATGAGAGAAGTGTGGCCAGTGTCATCCTCGAACTTCGCCAGCTGCCAGATCTCAAGCTACATCATAGGCGATGTAGAATTTTCAGAGCGACTTTCTTGTCGTGCTGCGTGCGGATCTCAATATCGACCGTTTGCAGCTGCAGCCTGATCTCCCAGAATGATGAATGGGATCCCCTAGGCCAGAAGAATGGCAAGCATCGATGACACGCTTAAGGAGGCGGTTTTGCCCCCAACCTCTCTCAGCACGAGCGCAGCAGTCGCGGAAGGCCATCAACCAGTATGTCGATGCCGACTTGGTGACAGATGAGCTCAAGGAGGCACGACAAAATCCAGAAAAGCAGGAAGCAAGAGATTGGTGGTCTGGGTAAGCCAGTGGTCCTGCTCGTAGTGAAACCTTTCAAAAAACGACTACGGGTATGACTTTTGAGCAGCCGTTCCACAAGGCTCCTCGCTCACACATGCCGGTGAAGACAGTCACAGTCTTATGTTGAATAGGCACGAACGTCTGCCTTGCTTCGGTTTTCCCCTGGCGAACGTTGTGAGTGGCAAAGCTGGGTTCTGGGCCCTCGGCGGGTAAGCGCATGGACAGGCCACGCTGAAGAAAGTGCTGGAGGCCTTGGATGCCAAGCGCATTGAGTTGTTGGACATTGTGCTGCACCTGGAGAAGGCAGCTCAGAGTTTTGCTCTGGTTGTAAAGTCGGACCACTAGGGGTGCAACGGTGGACATACCCACTGTTCAATTCATGAGACGATCTTGCGGCTCCTCTGGCTCCCATGGTTTGATGAGTTTGCTGCCAAACTGGAAGGTCTGAATCCATGTAATTTATCAAAATGGGTGTCTGGTAGTTGCCGCAAACCTAGCCGTTGCCATTCAGCCCGCTTAGACACATGCTCGCCGCGAAAAGACTGCGCAACTTGGATCAAGCTGCGAACTCAAGAAGATCGCCGGTAAGACTGCAGGTAGCATGAGCCTCCACGCTGCCTTTACCCTCTCACGGAAGCTGCTCCGTCGCGGAGCGGAGCTGTCCATATCAGTGGGGCATTTACGAATACTAATTACTGCTGACTGGTGACCACTGAGTGGTTTCAATCGGACAGCACGGCTGTAAAGTATCAGATCATTTGGGTTTGGGGATGACGTATGTCGAAGAGTGTTCTATTGTTCGCAGTGATGCCGATACTCACCGCAGTCAATGCTTCTAATGTGCGGTTGTGGCACAGGTGATGAATGATGCCAGCAATCCGACTGGGCGCAGGCAGGGGGAGACAGTGCCAGTGTGCAACCTTGCCTGCCGCCGCTTCCCAGGCATGCGCTCCAATTTCTAGCAGAGTGTCTCCGTGATGTCGCACAGCTCAAGATGAACTTCAAGCATGTGGTGCCCGCGGCTGAACATACGATGGTTTCGGAGTCTTTTTTGGGTTGCATGTCGCTGCATGCCTGCAGTATGGAGATATCACTCAACGCATGTTGTGTTGTGGCATGCACAATTGGAGCCATCTTTCGCACAGCATCTCCCATCGCAATTCGCGGTTCGCACAAAGAGAAATCAACTCAACAGCCACTGAGATTGGGTCGGGGAATGGCGGATGACATTCGTGCCATTGCCTGTCTTTCATTAAACCTCGACGGTCTGTCTCGACACATTTTACTTGAAAGCACATCCTCCACTTTCAGGTTGTTTGACTTATGTCCGCAAGATCGTACGTATGGGTATCTGGCCCTCCTTTGACCCGATGGAAATAACTATCTGCTTCAGTGGCTTTGACAAACACAAGAATCCCCGAAGTGATGATTCCTTTGTGAGCCTTTGGAATTTGCACCCTTCCAAATCGCGCGGAGACAAATCCCGTGGAGATATCTAGGTTTATTCTTAGTACAACGGGTTGAGCGCTTCGCTCCTGACCTTCTTTGCTGACGTTTCAAGTATGACCCCAAGTGTTTTCCATCTGAGTGATCGTTTCTTGTCCAGCGTCAGGCCTGCAGCGCCTTGGTTTGAGGTTTGCGCGGCAGTTGTTGCTGCCGGCGGCAGCTAGATGTAAGACAACGCCGTCACCTTCAGGCGATACCAAAAAGGTACCATGAGGGAAGTCAAAGCCCATGGAGTGAGTGCAGCTTGCAGTCTTTCAGGAAACATTTGCCAGCTTCTTCTCCTCCAAGCTGAGCGATTGGCAGTGTGTAGAGGGGGCTGTCGGTGGCCGCTTTGCAGCAGCAGCAGCAGCATACTGAAAGCTTCCAAAGAATCTATCACGCGCTTGTGGCGGAACATGTTGCTGCAATACCGGGCATGGGCACGTAAAGGCAACTTCTCGGGACTTCTGAGGAATTCTGGCTCTGCTGCGCCGGCAAGGAGCACTGGTGCGCACTCTAAAGAAGGAGCTGCCCGATGGATCCGAAGAGCATGGGGCTCAGGGTAGGTCCGCTATGGTCCGCTTCCGCTTGGTCCGCATGGCCTCGGCCTTTGAGAAATGCTTTGAGCAAGTCTCGAGGTCGCTGGCATTGTACATCGCTCGAACAATTTTCAAGGAGGCAGGCCCGGCAGGCAGCTGCACAATTCTTTTCTGTACACATGCGAGCAACAGGTGCACACGCCATCCCACACACAGGCCAGACGGCATGACGGTTACGGGCGGAGCTGACCGTGTCCACCGCATGGCACAGCACAATTGACCAGGCCGTTAGAAAAATGGTGCTGGACACCGTACCTCGGCTTGGTATCTCTGCAATGGAAGATGGTCGACTGTTCACTGCACCAAGGCGATCCTCTTGATGGATGAGTGGCACTCAGATCTGGTCTTGCTTGGGCCACAACTCGGCGAGGGCGTGGCAGCTGCCATCGAGGACACATTGAGACGCCGAGCTTTTGTGGTTGCCAAAGCTGTGGGCAATCTGGCACAGGAAGAGCGAGATCCGCGAAATTTGCTTGTTTCGTTTACGATCGTGAAAAAGGCCGGCAGTCTCAGTCTGCGCACAAATGCTTTCGTAATACTGTATCGTGCTGCGCGGATGAATATCTGTGAGCTTATCTGTGCCACCAGGCGTTCCAAGATTTTCCGCCAGAGTGCATCACAAAAGAGACAGCCATCACCCTCTTCGAGACGCTGTCTTCCTATTTCCCGATCACGCTGCTCATCGGGAACTTGAGTTGTAAACTTCGAGCAGCCATCGCTTGAATAGTGCTGCTACTTGCACTAGCATCACGGATCGGACACAGCCTGTTGGCTTTGATACCAAGGTTTGAGCCTCCGAAGGGTGATAAGATTGGCATCACCGGAGAGGACCTGCGTGGAGGCTTGTCCCAGGCCTGTGCCAGACCCTATCCCAGCAACAGCAAATGTCGGGCGAGTGAGCCGGTGTCCTGTTTTATTCTCCGTCCTAGCTGCTGCAGCAACGAACGAGATGACCCTCCTTGTCTTTGACAGGCGCTTTGTTCAAATGACCGATTGGCAAACTATGCCGCTAGCACTCATCAGGAGGTTCTGCATGCAGAGGAGATGGGATTGCATGGACTTGGCGTGATAGAGCTTGAACGGGAAAATGATCAGACTTCGAGGTCGTGCCTTTCCTCCTTGACTCCAGCTGCTTGGTGACAAATGACTGTCTTTCCCCGTCTTTCGGGTCCGACTGTGGCTGGAAGTACGTTCGTTGGTGAGAGCGGAGGGATGGGGGGAAGGGGGGAGAGGTGGGCGGCGGGCGGGGGGAGGAAGGCGTGGCAGTTCGCAAGTGGCACCAGTGCAAAAAGGAGTGTAAGAATTTGGGCCGGTTGCTCTTCAACTATGCGCACGTCGTCCACGCAAGCTTGAGAATTCCTCGTCGCGCGGACGGTTGAAAGCGGGACTTCAAAAGAGTACCGACAGACTGCACCAAGCCCCTCAAAGCAGAGGCAGGAAAGTTGTCAAATAGCACAGCGTGCACAGTGGGGCAAGGTGTCGTTATCAAGTGGAAAGCCGACAAGCTCGTTTGTTGTTGCTGGTTCCACGTCTTTTCCATGTTGTATCATGTTGTCTTCGTCGCGTCCATGCATTGACGCTTAACCCTTTGGGAGTGCTGCCAGCAAGACACTCAGGCAAGGACATTGAGGCAGACAGCGATGCTACGGTAGAACAAGCAATGGGCACACTGCAGTTTTGTTTGGAGACCCTCAGCTTGAATCTTGAATCATGGCGCCTCTGGAAGTCTTCGAGCAGTGCGCCACGGCAGCTCCCCTGGCCAAGGAAGTACGGCCAGCAGACCGCGCAGAAGTTCCTCAAGGACATTATAGAAACGGCCAGAGACCAGGTATGTCGCACCAAGACGACATGCGGTGCTGAATTTTGCGCTGCAGCCACTTGATTGCAAGCGAGGGCAAAGGTGTGCAGTCGCATTGAGCGTGAAATTTGCCAGTCTTGAGTCTTGAACTGCAAGGTCACGAAGGCTCTGCAGATCGCCATGAAGGGAATTCCTGCCGGCCTGCACCCACATTGGCTATCCAAGGACGCAGCTCAACTTCAGAACGTCAACGGAAAAGCTTGTACATTGCCGATTGTCGCGAAGCTTTCATGAGCACAGACGTTGGTTGCAAGCTTATGACCGGCCCAAATCCCACCGCATTCTTTTTGGGTTTGCTGCCAGCGTTCTCAGCAGAAATGTTTCTGTCATAATCTCCCAAGGCGACTTGTGACTGGAAGACAAACTGGACAGCCCACAGAAAAACCGCGTGACGTAGTGTTAGTGAAAGGTCCCGAGGCCGAGGATGCTGACGCTGTTGGTTCCGTTTTTCTTCATCTCGGAATCTGATGACGAACTGGCCCATGATGGCGTCGAGTCTACTGAGTATCCGGCAAGCCTGGGCGAGGACATACCAGTCTGATACTTTCTTTCTGGCATGCTCATGCAGCATACGTGTCTCCAACAAGCGGCTACCTGCTCGTTTCGAGCAATTTCGTCAGTCGCTGAGATTCTGAGTCGTCGTCCTGGCTGCATGTCGATTGTTGTCCTTGTTGTACGTACTGGTTGCATGTCTCAGCACGATGCCAATATAAAGCTGGACAGTGCATCCGTAGAGCGCATATGAGGCCTTAACTAACTGCCTTTCTTGAGCTGAACTCAACAGCATTTGGCAGCACAGAAGTTGTTTTCCATTTGGGCCTAGTGCGAGGTATCTCCAGAAATCAAGGAGATTGCCGAGGATGCTTCCCGAGGCCAGGCCATGTTTAGCAGGGAGCAGGTATCCAATGGCAACTCCTTGCGGGGCCTTGCGCCCGCCAAGGCCGAATGTCCTTAGCTTCCGACGGGGCTCGTCAGCTCCTTCTTGCCATGGCCACCGCGCACCGAGCAGCTCAGACTTAAGCCGGGTCACAAATCAAGCCTTGCATGATCTTGCATGCCTTGCTTCTTGCCACGCTGGGTTTATCTCAGGTCATGTTCGAGTCTGTGTGGCGGCCGCTAATGGATGCCATGCTGGTCAAAACCGACGGCTCGGAGAATGCTGCATTCAACGTGGATTCCCTATCCTTCTTGGTGGACCTGCTCCTGTTGAGACCAAAGGCATGGCTGCTGCTGAAATCCTAAGCAATCACAAATCTCCAATCATCTGCTTGATATCATGCGCGAGTCCGAAAGTCTAGGGACTTGGTGTCAGTTTACAACTGCTGGCCCTCCTGCACATATGCTTCTTCGGTGTTTGACGGCTCGGCTGCTCGTCTTGACGTTGTTCCTTTTGCAGATCAGTGTTTCGTCAGGGCAGTCTCTCGCCAAAGCAACTCCAACCAGCACTGGCTGGATCCCTTGCAAGCCTTTTCTCCATCCATCCGTACGAAGCCGGTGACGATGACGGGATCCCGGGTGGAAAAGCCAAGATCTTTTGCACTGCTGTGGAGCTGGTTGGGTGCTTTGGCTGTGTTGTCCATGGCACCCCAGCCGCAGACCCCAATCCAAGCAGGGTGCGTGAGCTAAGGCATTTATCTCTCGGGGTGGGCGATGCCAATTCCAAGGAAGCCTTTGATGCTTTGAGAGATGCACTGCTTGGTGCTGGAAACGGCGAGTCAGGAGGTGCGCCGATCCAAAATACCCAGTTCAAAAATAGCAGTGATGAGTGGCGGGCTGGTCCAGGTCACAGTGCTTGGGCACAGGCATGGCACGCAGAGCTGCCGGGGACTTGCAGGGTGCTGTAGGCATTGAAACTACTGCCGCTCTGGCCGCGCTATCAGGTCGGTTAAAGCGGCAAGCGATCCGTGCGTGGCTTCGTTGGTAGAAGCTGCGCCTCGGCGAGAAAAGACAACTGGAGCCCATATGTCGAAGTGAACTAAGCCTGGAACAAAGTGTACTGTAGTTTTGCGTCCTGACACAAACGCAACGCATGATTCCTTTCGTGTAGGGATCGCAGGAAAGGCTCGCAATGGGACGCCTTCATTTGCCTTTTCCTTTTAATTAAACCCACATCACTCACTCCATTAATACACCAGGAATTAGTTGAAGATTATAAGGGTGAAGATAGAAGCATTCCCGAACAAAGGACTGAGATTAAAGATGGAACTGGAACACAAAGCGAACGGAATTCCAAGGCAAAGAAAACGTGCACTTCATTCTTTCCCTCTCTTGCGTTCAGTCACTCATTACGCTTACACCTTGATTATAATAGGAATCTTGTAGGCTTGGAAATCTCTTGAAATTATTGGTATATTTTCTGGTATTTTGGACCTCGTTCATATTCTGTTGTGTCTTATTAAAAGAAGAGAACACAATGGAGTGATGAATGAAGTGAAGAGCGCGTGTTTATATCTTGTCTTCTTCTGACCAATCGAGCGTATTACCATCCAGATAGCAAGTGACGCGACCTAGCTATACCAACGCAGGTTTAGTATGAAAAGGCTGAAGATAGGCACGCGGCAGCCACGGCGTGCTACCTTTCAACCTCGACCCCTGTGCAAAGCATGAGAGTAGCGCAACCGGAAGGCTGCATCCCTTTACCAAATACTCGTTCTCGCGAGCCGAGAACGCGGGAAGCCTTTCGGATATAGCGAGGTCGTGCACTTGGCGTAGTCTAAGTTCAAGCCAGGGCTCTGCAGTACAGGACTGCGTTCGTCGCAGACTGCAGTCGAGTGTAGCTTCGTATTCCTATTCCATCAATTGAGCAGTTTGGAGCAACTCTGTGGTCAGGCAGCGTCGCATTGATGCAGCCGAGGTATGCAAACTTGTTTCTAGCCATGCGAGCAGAGCGACTGAATTTGCCCAATCGCTGCAGAATGTCACATTGAACGCATCACCGTGCCTTGGTTTCGAAACAGTGCATAGTATCAGTGCATAGGCAAAGTGCAGAGCTCTTCACTTACCCTCGACAGACAGCGCGCAGCGCAGCCTCTGAGACGAAGAGCTCTCTTTGGGCAGTGGATGGCAACGGATGACGGTCGGACGAGCCAGCTCGGCTCTAACCGAAAGCCGTGCAAGAAATGCAGTCAAAGAAACGCACGACGGTCAACAATTTGCTCTCTACTGGCTTTACTGATCGGCTCGTCGTCGAAGGACCGCTGACAACTTGCGAAACAGACTCGACTTGGCACGCCCAAACTTTAAGCAGAGATCGCGTTGCAATGTAGCGTTGAAATTGCTCGGTGAATGGATAGTTTGCAAAAACTCAAGGGTTCAAAGAAACTTAGGCTGCAACTGCTTACTGCGTGGGTGCCGGCTCGAAATTCTTGAGCAGACTAGCAGAGACAGACCATTGCAGACCGCCAGGGCAGAGTGAGGTCAGCTTCGATTGCAACAATGGAACACCCGATTTGGTTCGCCGACACACCGGATTGAAGAATCGAGACGAAGCAAAAGTTAAGGGCCCTTCAACAACAGTTCGGAGTTTGTGGAAGCAAGTACCAGGGTGTCTTAGGGGAGTCTAAACTGGAGTTGTGCCCACCATATAGACGAGCGAAAGCCAGACGGCACAACTCGGCAGCACGATTGGAGCAGAGGCGAGCGAGGATTGGAGAAGCAGGAAGCTCCAAGCCGAGGTTTCCCTGCCCTGCCCTGGTTTGTGCTCCCCTGCCTTGCCCTGCCGCAACGAGCCTGATGCAAGTGCTGCCCACTGTAGGGCAGGAGGTGGTGCTTGAAGAGTGTTGAACGATGGCGGAAGAGTTACGCGGCCGCAGCCGAGCCGGGTGGAAAGACTCCGACAGGGCAGCGAGAGAGTGGCGTCCGGCCAGGGTTTTGGCCGAGCAGAGTGAGACGAGAGCAAAGCAACATCAGCCCTGAAGCAGGCTAGAGCAAAGCCTAGAGGCGTGGCCGAAGCAGCCGCTGAGGTGGCTGGCATATGTGCTCCCGAAGCTGCTGGCCTACACGGCGCTGAGCCTGGCAAATGCCAAGGAAGCACAGCCGGAGCAACAAGCAGGACATCGCCGATGACCTTACATCCTAGCTCCGAGTCAACCAAGATTGTGGCCCCTGCAGCTTCATGCAGTCTGTTTGTGTAGGGGCGAAAGTCAAGAACGGCATGCCTTCTCGTCCTTTGTGCAGAATTGTTGTCTACATGCTAAATGTCACAGCCATGGCCCCCGCCCTCAGCAGCAGTCATCAGCAGCCGTTTGCCCAAGAAAGAGTTCGGCTGAAAATCCCCCCAGGAGCGGAGGAGCTGAGCTGCAAGTTGCTGCAGCGCCGCGTTGGCTGAAAGCTGGGATGAGCTGAGGCCGATTTGGTGTAACTAACATGTGGTGGCCTTGGCCGAGGCGCAGCCACTATTTTCAAGCAGCATGGAAGTGGTCACTTCGAGGCGCAGCGAGCTGCAAGTCAGCTGAACCAAATTTTGATGCTTGCGAAGCTGGAAGGTGTTGGGCGCCTTTGCAGATGCGCTTGATGGCCCTGGTGATTTCAGCTGGGCATCGGGGCAGCTGGCAAAAGCCCTCGCCGCTTGCGTGCATAAGGAACGAGGCAGCCACCTTTCTTCGTTGCTGGATGGCGCCAACATTGGTTTGAACTGTAACTTAAAATGCCTCAGATGTACGGGTGTACATCTCCAAGGGATTGCCTGACACCCTCCCAGAGCTGGTGGAGGGCCTCTCAACAGATTTAGAAGGAGGCCGATCTGTTCGAACATGCTTGACTTACGTAGTGTCGATGAGCTGTTTAGGCGATAACGCCAATTGCGCACCCCCACTTGGGCACAGGAAGTTTACCCACGGTGGACATCGTCCTGTGCCGGGCAGAGGAGCGCAGACACAAAATGTGGAGCTTAGCAGATACATTGCGAGTACATTGCGATACCTTTCGTGTTTTCTTCGAAGTCCAAAGGTGATGATACACTCATCTAGTCCGTTATCTATCTTAGTGTCGACTTCTGGCTGATGGTGCAGATCACACGTTGTCATGCGGGACACGACTAAGTACCACTGGATGCATTCCGAGACGGGCATTCAGAAGTCGGACAAACTTTCAACCATGTGCTGCAGACGTACTTGTTCTCTATGCAGCCCATGTGCAGACTTCTAAGCTCCTTTTCCTAGACATGGTGGGTTTTTGTAGTCGTGTACTGTTTTTCGTTTGCAGGCTTCTCGTCGCTTCATGCGGGTGCTTTGCCGACACTTGCCCGAGCAGCAGGCTTGGGGCGGAGTGTCGCCGCTTGAGTAGCCGAAGTATACTATGGCGCGACATGCGGAGGCTAGCCCTCTCCAGCGGCGGTTGCTAGAGTCCGTGGCACTGAGCTCTTGCAATGTTCTGTCCAACTGCATCGCGCAGCTTGGCTGAATCCACCAAGCTGCCGTCACGCATTCGGGATGCAAGGGCTGCAGGCTGCTGAACCTGAATCGCCCACTATCAAATTACTCTTGCTCTTTGGCATGGACACAGACCTCTGAGATTGGTGCCTGGCGTGCTGCCACAAGCCGCAGAATCCAGTTGGAGCTTTTGTCGTAAGACAATGCCGGCTGTGTCTTGGCAAATCTGCTGGTTCGAGCCCTTACCACGTCACGCCCATTTGGCACTGCCATAATATATATATATATACATATATATATATATATACATATTATGCCTTTTGCACTAGTCCACGGCTGCTGAGGTGTGCCGTTGCGCATCTGGGGCCGACCCTGACCTTGTAAATTCGGAGGCTGCTGAAGTCCTCGCACTCCAGGACAGCTTGCAGACAGTCTTGAGCCTTGTAGGCTAGACCGGGGCAGGCTGCAGTCTTGATGTGGAGAAAAGTCTGCCGAGAGGCTCTCGAGTCCTTGGTTGAGTCCTGCCCGGACGAAGAGGCCAAGGGAAAAGCGAGTTCACAAAGCCGGTCTGACGGTTCAACTAATGTGGCCGGCGATGCAGTGAATTGTGCCGAGGTGTCGTCCCTGCTGCAGACACTCAGACCGCGAAGTGCAGCGCAAAGGCCATGCTGCTGAATGCCGCTGAAGTGAACCGAGGAATTTCCGAGATACTTTCGGGCAGCTGCTCAGAGGCCGAGGCCCAGGTTGAACCGCTTTCGGCTTTATGCAGCGGCGGGGGTGCTCTACCTGACGAGGGCAAAGCTCGGCGGGCGATCGTGCCAGCCGAGGGGCCGCAACATGCTGGGCCTCGGCCACTGCTGCGCCTCGCCGGACAGCAGTGGACAGCACTCCTTCGTTTTCGCCCTGGAACTGAAGAAAGGCGCTGCTTCGGCGACGGGGCAGTTGTTCTGAGCAGGCAGGCCATATGGGCATGAGCCATGGAAGAGGAGAGGACGGAAGAGATGATGTTTTTTTTGGCACTCGTGTTCCGAGGCCGGCAGCTTCTTGGAAGCTTTGCTGCTGGCGTTGGACGAAGAAGCGCCTGTCGGGCCGTACGTTCCGGAAGCATTTCGGGTGCTGGCCCCGGTAAAGGCCTGGCGACCGCCGACCGCTGAAATGCACCGAAAAGCTTGCACCGACCGCAACAAAGCCTGGAGGTGGACTCGTCCAAGCCAGGGAGAGCGCCTTGGATAACATCCTACCCAGTGGTTCAAAGATGAGCTGGCGACATGCCACGGGGCTCCTTAAAAAGGCATCGAAGGCTGTCCCAGTGCTTGATCTCAGGATGCTCTTCCACCGATCGCCCTACAGCAGCTCCTCGGATGAATTTGTGGTGGTGGTGGTGGTGTCGGTGGTCATTTCAGCTGGCGGCAGTATCGATGTCGTAGCATCAGGCTCTCGCGAACAGTTCTGCCATCTTTGGTGTCTCGAGCGAAAGCCAGGATCTTAGTCCACGTAGTGCGAAGCGTGAAAGTAGACGGAGGAGCCCACGAAGACTCTGCAGTAATCGTCGTAAGCCGCCCCAGAACATGCAGGACGTGAAGGTCTGTGACGGTCTGTGATACTGAGGCCTTGGGCGGGGCTGCATGGACCCGGCGAGCAGCTTTGGAGAGCGCTGTGGCTCTGCTGGCATCGCTGTCTGTCGAGGCCGCTGTTGCCAATGGGCCATGCTTCAGCTTTGGCTACATACTGACTTGGTGCGAGGTTGCCTGCGCCGATTGCAGAAGCTTTGGCTCGAATGGTATTGTGGTCAGTTGTGACGAACAAGCCAACGTCGACCTGACACCCGAGGTGACGAACTGCGGTGGTGTCTCAGGCTCAGGCATTAGATGGCCAAAGCAAATCGGAACAGAGAGGCTCGAATAGTCCTAGGGGGGGGGCAGCGGGCAGCAGGCGAACCACACTTGCATGTCCCCATGAGCCACGCGATGCTTATATGCCTAGGCACACTGACAGGGCTGAAGCGCTTGAAAGAAAGCGCAGCAGCTGCGAATGCTGAGCAGGAGCGTGCAGCGCACGTCGCATGACATCTCAGTGACAACGAAGCAGAAGCTCCCGTCCAGGCTGCCATCTTTGCAGTTCAGGTTTTGCCTCTCGGCACCTCATGAAGTGTTCTGCTGAGAGCAGAAGAACAGCAGAAGCCTCGCAGCTCCCAGGCAGCTTTTGGTGCGTGCTATCCAGCGGAAAGAATCCTGGGTGGAGGACGAGCTCCACTCCATAGTGTGGGGCTTAGCATGGCTTAGCCGATTGCCTCGTGTTGGTTGGCAGCTGATGTTGACAGTGGTGGTCGTGGTGCTGGTCAATTTCCTGCAACTCACAGCATTGTTCCCAACACAACCGAGGAGCCTTGCCTGCCTTGTGCGAGAGTGAGCGTCGAACACAACCGATCCATCCCAGAAGCAAGCCAGGTCCGGTGAGTCGTGCTGTCTAGAAATTGTTACAACACGAAGTCCATGCTGAGGGCATCCTGCTACTTCACCGGTGTCCGGCGCCGGTGCATGACATGAGAACTTTTCCTGTTAAGCAGTCTCTACCCGAAACGCGTTTATCCCATTCAGAAGTCGTGGACGTTACGATGATGTGGTCCACGCAATTTCTCCGAGCTTCAATCGCAAATCCACCCTGGCGGCTCCCAAGCATTCCCACCTCGCCTGAACAAAGGGCAGGAAGCTGCCGTCCGTAATCTCATGGCAGCTGGAGATGCCAGCGTTTTCGGAACCACGAGATTGCATGCTCCGTTTGCTTTGCATAGCCCTCCCTGCCTCCTTGCCAGCAGTAGCTTGATGTCGTGGCAACATGGCACTTGCGGTTTTGCACCTTTTTGGGGGGACGTCGTTGTTGTGCCTTTCAAGCTTGCTGAACAGCTAGTGACGCCGCTGCAGGAAGAAGGCAATGCCTATGCCAGGTACCTGTAGGGACCCTTCATCCTCGAGCACAAACGATTGGAAAGGCAACGTATCCTGTGTCCCCATTCACACAGCTCGAGGCAATCAAGTGCGGGAAGAGTGGACAGCCTGGCTTGTTGAACTTAGCAAGCACCACATATGACAATCTCCTGATACTAGTATCTCCTTCATGAGATCTTCATGGCTGTGTTCGATTGCCTGCTGCACCATGGCCTTGGCGATTACACGGCCGGCTTGCTGCATGTCATCGCCCATGCGGAGCCACGCACGTGCTTCGCCTTGGCTTACACATGTCTCTACAAAGCAAAGTCAGGGCATGAATAACACACAATGCACACTTCACGCGCCTGTGGCTTCAATCTGCAGCTGCAAAGCAAGCAAGTCGAGTTGGCCGAATTCTGGGCCAAGATGCAGTTTTGCATCGCACCAGGCGTATTCGTGTTTCGCGTCGGCGCAGCGACACTGCAAGATGCAGCTTCTCAGCTTCGCATAAGCCCCTCAGCACCATCAAAGCTCAGGTCGGTCCGCTGTGTGAGCTTTGCGGTGCTCACTGCAAGCCTTTGGCGGCTCAGCTCTGAAATCCTTGTTGACATTGCCCTGGCACAGCTCCGCCACGGCTGTCATGCAGGTACGGCTCGGCTGCTTTCAGGTCCTGATGGCCTTGATCCAGCAGGAGCGGCAGACCAGAAGATGGCAAGAAGCCTTGAAGTTGAGACCAGCTAGCGCATCAGCATTTGCACGTGATGAACTGAGTTGAGAGCGCCAGGCTTTCGGCCACCTAAGTCCTTTCAAAAAGGAGATTCAGGCATGGATCTTCGTGCATTCGTGCGTGCTTCATGCTGGGTTGGAAGCATCATGCAGCGCCCATGGTGTGAATAGGCTGGCTGCAAGAAGGGCGTGGAGGATCGATGCCGGGAGGTCAGACTGCTGGCGGTCGCCACTCTAAACACATGGCATTGACGCTTGGATGCATGAGATCGGCTGTTGCCCTGCAAGTGGGCATGCCTCCAGGTCCAGGTTTCTTGGCTTCTACAGATCCAACCACCGAAGCGAATGTTCTGTTGCTGCGAGTCGGCTCATACAGGCATTGGCTCGCAGACCTGAAGGCTCTCGTGCTCCTGTGCTTTACCGCCTTAGACCCGCTGGAGAAAAGATACAAAAGATGTCCTGACTTCATGCCACAAAGGGAGCGCGGGCGGTTTTTTTAAAGACAGTATGAACTGATGAACATTGCCGCTGTTCCAGATCGCAGACGGACCACTCTTCCAAAAGCTCAGCAGTTAGGAGCTCAACTGACGAAACTGGGGGATATTGGGGGATCGTGTGACTGGGTCAGTCTTGTTGAAAGGCTGGACTGTGGAGAAGGTAGTAGAGCTCACTCCACAAGGCAGGGACTTATGTATAGAGGCATGCACCACGATTTGGAGTCCCCAGGAACTGCAGCCGTGGCAAATGCCTGGGCGAAGGTGCTTCAGCTGACTCCAACACACCAATACGGCCTGCCAACACTTATGCTGCTGCTCCCGTGCCAGGGGCTCTCACTCGGTCTGCGCAGGTGACATTTCGTGATGAGAACCTGTTTGCAGCACTGGAGAGTGCGATTGGCCAGCAGCTTATTGCCAAGGATACGAGCTCAAAACGGGAGTGCAGTGCTACTGTGCTGCTCGGAAAGGTCGGAATCTTTCAAGCTTCAAGGCTCAACATGTTGCGAATCTGTTCTTACCTCAGCGGCCGCGAGAAGTTGGCCTGCAGTTTGAAGAACGCTGCAGAATGCTTAGGCTGAATGCATATGCAAAACTGCAGTGGGGCACCCAGTCGCCGATGCAGTCGCAGCCTTTTTTCTGTAAGAGCTCAGATGCCAGGCTAAAGGATGCAGAAGTGCTTGGACAGCTGGTCTCCTGGCCATTGTGCTTTCCGACTTTCGTGCTAGATGTACTAGATGTTCTTGGCAGGCCTTGCAAATCCCAAGCCGGGCAAGGGATTTGGTTCCCATGGAGCCGCTTGGCACAGGTAGTCAGGCAGTCCGACGAGACATGCGCAGAAGCCGACCTGAAGCCGACCAATTCCTTGAGGTTGTCCCAATCTCTTCACGCCCTGGTAAAGCTCGGGATTGTCCCGCCCTCTGACTCTCAGATTCGCATGGTTTCTGGCTAAGCGGCAGCTGAGGCCTCGGAGAATCGGAAAGCTCTCTTCTGCTTAGCGGAGGTTCGAACGGCCTTTCAAGCGCTCCATGCTTAAGCGCTCCCAAGCTCCGCTCCCTCCTTTAGCCGGCTCCGCGATGCTCCGCGGCTCTGTCGGATTCGCAGGCCGTCGAAGAGCGTGCATCGGAGTTCCACAGCCGCCAGCTCGCGCTCATGCCCAAGTCCGCCTCAAACAAGCGCCACCAGTCACGTTTCCGAGCGCTGGCTGCAGGGTCTCAATGCATGCCTTCAGCATGCTGTCCACCAACCACGGGAAGATGTTCCAAAGCCTGGCTCCGCAGGCCTGCGCTGGAATTGGATGGATATCATCGGCAGATACAGCAGTTCGCAGAACTAAGCAACAGGTCCACAGCATGGGGAAGCCAAACTTGTTGTCTCAGCCGGGCAGGACAGCTGCGGATAGCTGTGCTCAGTGGGCCGTGAGATCCTAACATATGCTACGGGGTGATTGGGCAGCAGTGGTCCAAGATGGTACCAGTATGAGTGGTATGTCAATCTTGATGGAAGAGTAAGTCGGTGAATGGGCTCCCGTCACAGATCCCTTTCTGCCTCACATGTGGGTGCAGAGACACCGGGACCGTCAAGGACGTCAAGAATGACCAGAGCGTAAACCTGTGCAACGCGGTGGTGGCCAAAAAACTAACCCAGTGTGGCTGGCCAACCCGTCGAATGCGCCCAGTCGTGAGTGTCAAGACGCATGGTTTTCGGTACTGCAGCCACTCTACCCAGTGGTTGAAGCGGAGCTGAGTTGGAGGTAGTTCTCATCGGACTCCACGTTGCCATCTAACAACTCCTTGTGTCCAGGATGCGGTTTGAAAACAAGCAAAGGCGAGGTTTTAAGGTGAGAGTCTAAGTTTAAGGCCAGATACGGCCTCGGATCGTTCTGCAACCAGCTGCAAGTTCACTGATGCTTCTGCAATGCATGGACTTTGGGAATGACTTCTGGCTTCATCCGTTCTGCCTGGTGAAGTGCATGGTACTGGCACCCAATAGCTGCAAGGGTTCTCCTAACTGGCACATAAGTTTGCATTGCTTGGTGGAACTTGCGGGGCCTTTGCGATTCTTTTTCGGATGACAGGTGCTGGCCACACTGGGCATGGCCCGCCGCTGAAGCTGTGGTTCTCTCGATGCGTCTCGAGAATGCGCGAGACATGCGAGGCAGACGACCAAAGCGTCGCCATGCTGTTCTGCCGCTTGGCTTGGACAGCCTGAGCGCTGTGGTTGCCACCTGTCGTTCGAGAACTGACATGCCACGTTTTGTTTGTAAGGTGCTTATGCCCGGTCTGGCCAAGTTCATGAGCAGGCATGTTCGAGTAGTTGCTGCCTGCAAAATCTGCGTGGCAGTACCGTGAAGGTTTGACTTGCTCTTCAGGTAATTCGAGGCTTGATGGACAAGCAGAGCTCTCAGTGGTAGTCGTTCCGCGTAGGCTGAGCCGATCAGCATGCAAAGGAGCAACATTCCTGATGTTTAGATGAACTGTGGAACTTCCCAGGTCAGGTAGCTGCTCCTGTGACTCTAGACTCTATTGCTCGCGCATGTGGAAATTATTTTCATCGCCGGCCTGTCAGCGTTCCTGACTGCTCGAAGTAGCGAAGAAGTGAACCAACCCGACTGCTAATTTTCACGCTGTGACGCTTGGCAGCATTGGCTGCAAATGGCCACCAGGGTGCGCTGGCTTTGCAAGGGCTCCGCAGGACATGCGAAGGGGTTTATGCTACATACTTGTATCACCGAGGAATTGCCATGGGCTGCAACCAGAGTACCGAAGGTGGAAGTGCTGGCAGGGAGTCGAAGGCAAATGTCGATGAACAAACCTACATGCTGCTTGATTCCGGTTTATGCTCAGTTCCATTAGAGGCTGGGCATTCCCTCTGTCTGGACACTTTGCATGGTGTGTCATTTGAGGTTCCTTTGCAAAGTGAAGCTGCTGAAGCGTCTGCCCCAGGCATGTCCTAGCTAGCCGAGACTTCAGCGACATTCACCTGCTCCTCGCATGCCAGATGTTATGGGCGACATGTATCATGGATGTGCAGGACGAGCTTCCGGCCCTCGCGAAGTCGGCGACGGAAGTGGAGTTCAAGCCCGGTCAGAGCATCATCAAGCAGGGGGAGGAAGGCAATGAATTCTTCATGATCAAGCCTCTCGCCAACTTCTACGTTCGACCGGCATCGCTGCGCACGTGGTAAATGAATGGTCTCGTGTAGTCTCCGCGTGTGCTGCATCGCATTCGAGGAAGGGCACGGCTGATGTTGAGATCAACGGAAAGAAGGCGCGGTGTTGTTAGTACATGTCAGGAGGACCCCCGCGCAACTACCAGGCGCATGCCACAAGACCACGAGCGGTGAGGGCTCCTCCACGATTTCAGCTGGAATCGCGGGACCCAACTGAACCCTGAACACGGTGACCCCCAAGCCCAGCCATGCAGGAACTCTACAATGTACAACCCGCAAAAACAAGTAGGGCCACCAGGCCCACCGTTGCAGGAAGGTTGGCTGCTTGTGTGACCCGAGTTGGCGCGGCTCGCGCTCTCTGACAACACCGCTTCTTTGCAGGTCGCTGGGTTGAAAGCCGGCGATTACTTCGGTGAGAACGCGCTCTTGCGGAACGAGCCACGCAACGCGACCATCAAGGCTAATTCCCAGGCCTCAGCCTCAACAAAGCACAGATGCTTCCTGCAGCCTTCGGGGCTCTGATTCTCAATGTTGCTCCCGTGCCATGTGGCAGGTGGTTACTCTGAAAATCACGAGGCAAGCATTTTCCAGTGACTTGGCTCGAGCAATCTTGAGAGACTGGCGCAGAATGACGGTTCTTGCGCCCGATGCCTGTGGCCGCCTTTGTGCGTCAAGAATCAATCCAAGGCCAAAGGCCCGAGGTTTTCGATCGGAACTGAGTCTCTAGCGGTAGCACCTGAAATTGGATACAAGTACCCTTCAAAAACTGAACCGGGAACGAAAGTCTGCCTTCAAGAAGGACTGAGGCACCAGCGTGCTGCCAAGCAGAGGGCACTGTCTGCATGGTGCCATCGCCGTGTGAGTGCTGGGTTCGGGGCAGACTTCATGCTTTGCCGCTTCGCACTGCTTTGTCTCCTCTCTTCGAACAAGTCTGTGCCGACTTCTCGGAGCTCTGAGCCCTTCTTCCCCAGCCTCACTTCACATCCGCACAGCGTCGTCGCCGTCGTCAGCGTGACTTCTGTATTTGCCAAAGCTAAGCTGCAAAGGGTCGCCTGTAATGGGTCATTTAAACGTCGGGACATGCCGAATGCCCGATCGAAGATGTCTGGTGTTCGTCTTGCCCGACTGTGTAGGCTACCGCACTTCATACATCAAGCTCAAGTTGATGTTTTCGATCATGCCTCTCTTAGCTCTGCGCTCCCGAGGTCTAGGCTTGCAGGACAAGTTGGAGTTCCCCAAGCGCGGAGCCGTTGGTGGCGGAGTTGCCGTCCAGGCCAGGTCTGGCGAAGCAAGCTTGACCCAGAACGGCTAGGTTCGCACAGAAGCAAAAAGGTCTCAGTGGAAGAGAACGGCTGCCGATCCCGGCACGAAGCCCTTCCATCCCGTCCTGGCAGGCCGACATCAAACCGCCGAGCCAGAAGTCTTCTGATGACGTTGAGCTTCCTGGACCAGACAATGCGTGTTCAGATAAACCCAAGAACGTCACAGGGAAGCTACCGGGTGCAGTCGTGACGGCATCCAGGCTCATCAAGAAGGCGCTGCAGGCCAACACCAACCTCAACACGATTGCAAACCTTGACGAGGCACTGCATGATATTCCAACGTATGCAGCATTGCCAGCATTGATTGTGCACTCCAGGCTCGCATAAAAGCGATGTCCGACGTGATGTGGAAAGAGCCCGTGGCCAAGGGCACTGCCATCATCAAGCAAAACGATTTGCAGGCCTTCTCATGCGGTGACGAGGAAACACGTCCCTGCATCCCTGAAGCGCTTCTTGCAGGCAGACTATTTCTACATCGTGAAGTCAGGAAGCTTTTCCATCAGCAAGGCGGAGGACGTCAAAGAGGGTCAAAGCTCTGTGGCTGCAACCGGAGATGGAGGGAATGAATTATGCCAATTCACTGCTTTTCGCACCCTCCGCAGCCAACCTCAAATGCTTACGTGAATTTGCATCCTTAGCCAAGGCGTGGAGTCTGCTGCTGCTGCACAACTGGGATCGGTGGAGGCCAGCACTTGCAGATCCAGCTATGGCAATGGGTCAACCAGCCACGGCCCACGAATGTCGGGTAAGCGTAATTATGTCAAAGCACGTGGCCGACAATGCTTCGGAAATTCCGAACTTTACACCTTCAGTCGCGCACCCTAGCCGCTTGCTAGCCCAAGCCAACTGCTCCTCTTTTTACGGGCAGTTATATCGAACCTCTCCATCTCGTTATGTCTGTCGCGGAGCAAAATCGAGACGCTGAAGGTTTCTGACACCTTCTCGAAGTGCACACTTCAACCCCCACCTTGCACAGACAGACCTGAAAGCATCCCCCGCCAAAGCAACCCTAATTCTGCCCTTGATGACCCATGCTTGGTGGCATGCAGTGGCAAGACTTTCGGAAAAGAGGGCAACCAAAGCAGTGCACATCCACATGCGACTGACCTGGCCTCCCGCATGAAAGGCTGCAGGCCATGTGGGATGTGGCAGTAGTTAGTTTGTATTGCACAGTTGATTTTCGGCACAGGCTGGAGGCAGCTTCGGCGAGCTTGCTTTGCTTTACTTCGCACCCCGCGCAGCTTGACATTCGTGGCAGAACATGTTGGCAGCATGCTACATCACGTTTCGAAGATCCCCTTCCTTTTAATATAGGCTAAGAGTGATTTAGCACTCAAGGCTGCAACGATCACGGCGAACGTCGACTCCGAGGTTTTCGTGACGGCACGCCAACAATTCAAAGACGCTTTGTTGACATCCTCGACTGGACATGTGCCTGGAAAGGTCCCGAGGTGCTTTCACAGGTCTGCACTTGGCTAAGGAAATTCTTCTTCGCGCGAACGAGGCAGAAACCAAGCAGAACTTGGACTATGTGGGCCGTTGCGAGGTGCTGCTTGACTGATGTATCACGCTAACTCACGCAAACACGCACTGCGGGTTTGACGTGACGAGCTGTGATCTGCTCAGCATCGAGAGCCGTGGAGTTTCTTTGCATTGTAGCTGCACGCTGCGCATGCATGGTGGGACCGCTCAACTGCCAAGAATCCAGGTGCACGCTACCAAGCACACCACGCTGCCTTGAAATGCCTTGACTTGCCAGCCCGCCAGCACGGCCTCGCCGCGCTCAGTTGCCACACCACACCGCACCCCCAATGCACTGCGCCACAGCCATCACTTCCTCAAAACACCTGCTAAGTGTCAGGTTTGCTGAATGCCCACCGCACATTCCTCAACATGCTGCTACCAGAGCTGTAGCACAACACTCCATGGCCTGATATGCCTGACAGCGAGTATGACTCGTAGGACACATGCCAGCAGCAACAGAATGCGAGCCCGTTTCAAAAAGCGCTGCAGGCATCCTCTCTCGCTATCTCGCGCTTTCGTTTCGATTCGCAGAAATTCGCAGCAAGTACTGCATGTCAGAACATAAGTTGGCGTAACATCGGTAACATTTTGTCGCAAGAGTTGCTACGACAGAGTAGCAAAAACAGCGAGGCGACATGACACGACGGTTCTGCAACAAGCGGCCAAAAGCCAAGGTGGTGACCTCAAAGGCATTCCCTCGAGGGTTCTGCAACTTTTCATACCACGGTATACCCGCATATCCTCGTATACCCTTCCGTGAGACGGCAACCTGCCAATCCGCCAAAAGCAAAGTGCTTCATGTCGTCACACATCGCGAGTCAAAGTGCGACTGCAGGTGGCTCGGCCCGCCATCACACTTTCACATTGTACTACAGTGTCGCACATCCTCTTGCATCATACATCGACTACATTTCCATGCGCTCCTTGCCGGCTCCATCGCCATGGATGTCAATGTTCTGTGGGCTGCATACATGCTCAGCAGGTGCTTGCGTTCCTCTCTGGTCCGTTCTGCTTTGTGTGTACGCAACAGTTAGTTAGCCGCAGCAAACCCGTACCGACCCGCCTGGAAGCCTGGGGCCAGTTTACAAGGTGCACACGCAAATATGATTGGCACTACCAGTCATACTGCGGTCTGGGCAGTGACATCACAGCTCCGCAGACTGAGTGTTCCCTCCCCTTCGCGAAGAACTTGACTTTACTTACTCCACCTGGGCAGGTTCTGCTCGGGATGTTTTTGCCCGAAACGCCGGTACCAACAAGATGCGCACACAGTACACAGGACGTAAGACGTAAGAGTCGATGTTCGCGAGACTTGCAAAGATGACGTCAAACACGGCGTGTAGACCTGTATGCACGAGACCTCCGCGAATAATAGAATTGCAACGAATGGCAACCTTTGGATTCTGGTTTCACGCATGTCCCGACGATATCCACAGCAAAGGCACCAGTGCAACTAGACTCCCAGCATCCGTACATGTACCGAGGACTCAGTCCAGCCTCAACCAGCCTGCAAGCATCGAGCCGCCCTTTCCACCAAATCTGAGGTTCTCACAGGCACTGAAGGATACTGAGAAGAAGGAACTGGCCGCAGCCATGCATGAAATGACCTTCAGCAAGGACGAGACCATCTTCGAGCAAGGGGCCACTCAGCTCTGCATATGTACAAGCATTGCAGTCTTCTTCGAGGGATCTAGAAGGGTAGAAGCCTCGACGTGAGTCGAAGACCGAAAAAGCTCAGGAGACAGGCACGCAATTCTTCCTCCTGGTTGAGGGATCCGTGGTTGTCCTGAAAGACGGCAAGGCTGGGCTTCGCAAGAGTGATGACGCACGATGGCGAGCATTATCGTGACTCAGCAGGAAGTTGCCAGCTTGCGAGCCACTCCCGAGAAAGCGCCGTACTTCGGAGAGAAGGCGACATGTCGGCTCCGTGTGTTGCTATGACCACGTAATTTTAACGCTACGCCGCCCGCCTCGGCTGTGTAGCGGCAGGGCGAGGGGGCAGTCGATGTTTTTTTATGCTAGGGCGGCCTGTCAAACCCCAACCTTTACACGGTTGTTGATGGGGAGGCCTGGGAGGGGGGGGAGGCCGACAAATCAGGTAAAATGAGGGGAAGCCGGGCAAGGGGGTGGCAAACGAACGCAAAAAGCGGGTGTCACCAATCATTCGGGCTGCAGGGAGGAGGAGGTAACCACCAAGACGCCTGGGCCTCTGGCCTCGGCGGATTCGGGTTTCCTCGGTAGCCTTTTTGGGCAATGGCACTGCGTGAACTAGATTGTGCAGCCAGTGCAACTTCGGCTCATGCCATCTCCGGCTTGTACAGGCATTGGAGAACCGAGAGCCGCGAGCGGCAACAATCAAGGTCACGTCCAACCGGGCCAGGACGTTTCGCCTCAGCACTTTGTAGTTCGCAGAGAGCTCCCAATAATTGACAGCAGCCGAGGCTCTGGGTGGACAAGGAGACCTTCGAGGCCCGAGTTGAACAGCTTTCACGACATCGCGCTAGGGGGAGTCATCTACTGTAGGACTCCTGCAACGATCATAATCTGCTTTTGCTTCCAAGGTCCTCTTGGGCTCGCTCTCTGAGCTCATCAAGCGTGGAAAAGACGGTGACACCGTGGTAGCCAAGTCAGTGGCACCCACTGCCGCAGCCGAGCCTTTGATCCAGAATGAGGTCTTGCGGTGCATGCGCAAAGACGGTCTAGTATGAACACGAAAACAAAGATGCTTCCAAACCACAGCTCTACGTGCCAGCATGTGCCTACGATCAACCCCAGCCTTCACAGAACCGAGCACGTTAGGCCATTTGATTTGTCGATCTCGGTTGCCGGATTGCTTCAAGTAGCTTGTTACAAGGATGCCAAGCGCTTTGGGGTCATCAAGTTCAAGGATCTCAAGAAGCCACTTGCAAAATTCATCTTGGTCATGGTAGGTCAATGCTTTCGGCCGTGCGTTGCAGATTGCACAGTGCTTGAATGCTAAACCTTACTTGTCCGTTACTGGATTCGTCAGCTAAGGCACGGCTTGTTGGGCTGCGGGGGATTCGGAGCGGTGGAATTGGTTGAAGAGACCAAGACCGGCAACATGTTCGCCCTGAAGGCCCTCAGCAAGGGATACGCCGCTTGGACGCGTCAGCACATCATCGCCGTAATTGAGAAGTGTGCAGCAGGCAGAGGCGACAGATGAACAGGTCACCGTAGAAAGAATCGCTTTGCATCAGGTTGTCAAAAGTGGCATGCAAGCGAGTGTCATGAGCGAGAAGAACGTGCAGCTGACGCTTGGCTAGAAAGTTCACGCCTAGCCGACCCGCGAAAGGCTAAGATGCATCTGGACCAAGGATGTGCGATTCCGCGTTTATCGTCAAACTCCACGAAACTTACAATTCACCGGAGCATCTGTACTTTCTCCTTGAGCTGGCACTCGGTGGTGAGCTCTATGCTACCTACAACAAGAGGAACATGTGGGGCAACGAGGCCTGTGCAAAGTTCTACGTGGCCGGAACGGTGCTTGCTTTTGAGCACCTGCATGGTAAAAAGATGCTCGATCGCACTGTGGTAGGCGCATGACAAGGCCGTGATCTTGTTTTGCGGTGGTTCTCCTTCAGGATTGTCTTCCGAGACCTGAAGCCGGAAAACCTCCTACTGACCGAAGAGGGCAGGGTGAAACTCACGGACATGGGTCTCGCAAAAGTGATTTTCGGCACCTGGGCGTCGGCATTCTTTCACAGGACATGCAGGGACATCGGTTCAAGCTTTTCCCGGTGGTGTTGCTGAGGCAAGACGTATACGACCTGTGGGACGCCGGACTATTTTGCGCCGGAGCTCATTGCATCCAAAGGACACACTCACGCGGTGGATTGGTGGACCTTGGGCATCCTCGCCTTCGAGCTTATGTCAGGCGAGTCGTCGAAGCTTTGCCCGTGCCATAGCGAGTTAGCGAGGTATATTGTGCAACAGCGAGCGCAAGCTGTGTTGCAGGACACCCGCCTTTCGAGTCTGCCACGCCCATGCAGATCTATGCCAAGGCTGGTGGCCGTCATGAGCCCACGGTCAAAGCCCCTCGACAGTCGCGGAAAGTAGCGTTGGACTGGGGATGGGAAGCTGTTTGATTGGCTCGACTTCTGGGACAGGTGCAGAAGGGAATCAATGCAGTGGTGTTCCCAAAGAAACTCAAGGGCGATGTGGAGGCTTTGGTCCAGAGCTCAGCACGGGCCTTCAGCACCAGCGTCTGGAAGTCCGGAAGACTCGGAAGACTGGTCATGTAATGTAACTTTCTAGATACCTGGCCCCCCCCGCCCTAGAAGTTCCCGTGTTCAGGAAGTGTTCACGAGCTGATAACTCTGGAAGCTCAGGTGAAGGGTCTGTGTAACAGCAATCCGACGGAGCGGCTGGCGATGAAGAAAGGAGGCCTGATAGATCCTGACCGGTCTACGTTCTGTGTTTTGACATGAGAAACGACCTGGTGACCGTCTGCATTGTTTGGTCCCGTTTGGTCAGGTATTCAGAACATCAAGACACAGAAGTGGTTTACGGGCTTCGCATGGAGCGACATGGAGAGTCTGTCAATGAAGCCTCCGTACGTGCGAGTCTTAAATTCGCTCGAGCCGGTTCCAGTCAAGCGAGCAGACATGCGCGCGTGTGGAATCCAGGTGCCAACCGTGAAGAGCAAGAAAGACATGAAAAACTTCAGCGCCAACAAGGAGGACATGCCCCCACAGATTCCATACAAGGATCCCAAGACCGGCTGGGACAAAGATTTTGCCACCAGCGAGTGAGCTGGCCACAGGCGCTTTGCTCCTTCTGGGTTTTTGGCGCGAGAGACACTGTAGTACGGAAGGGGCGAGTCGAGCAGAGGGGAACTTCACAATGCTTGCTCCACTCGCAAACCGTCACGTCACAGATTCGCTTCAAGAATGCCTGAAGGTGGCGGGTGCTGTAATGTGATGACATCAGATCGGCGCCGCCATTTCTACGAATGAGAATGCTAGTGCTCGTAGCTTTGGAAGCCTTTATCCACTCGTGGAAGGCTGCTACATACGTATTGAGAATGGAAGGAGACAGGAGATCCTGTAATAGTTGGAGAAAGACTGCATCTTCGCTGCTTGTGCTCCTCAACCCATTCTTGATGACCATGTTCGTGGCATGGGATCATGCAAAGTTTCACACAAGGCAGCTTAGGGCTTAGGCTGAAGGCTGGGCAACAGAACTAGAACATCCACGCCATGTGCATCTCTAATTCCGAGGTGCTCCTTTGTTGTGGCAAATACCGCCTGGTGTGCACTGCTGCCTCAAAGCTAGGCTTAATCGGGGCACGCCGGCCAAGCAGACGATGTTCTTGGCGACGTGTTTCCGGCGACGTTTTACGGCAGCTTTGAAAGCAAGCTGCTCTGAGGCCCACTGGTCCCGAGAAGGCATTTCCTTCAACTGGTTCAGCTTGGCACAGTTTATGAGCCGCAAGGATCTGCTAAACATTTCTTCAAGACTCAGATTGGGCGAATATTGCGCATGTAAAGACATGCGCGGGGGAAATGAGCTCAGTCTCATCTCCCCAAGATGACTTCGGACTGATGACAACTTGGCGTGCTTCGCAACCCTCCAAAAATGTCACGATCTCGAGCTGACGGCCTGCTGGTGCGCACGAAGCACCTTGCAAGGACCACCTCGAGCTGCAAAGTCACACACTTTTGTTTGAAATGTGAACTGCAAGTCAGAATCTGCATCGGAGAGCCGGTGGCCTGCAAACATTCAGGCTGTCGGATGCTATTCCGAATTCGGAACAACAGACGCAGGCAGCGGCAACAGTGCATCGATGTCGATCTTCGCAGGAGCAGCCAACAGCTTGTGCACCTGTTGTTGGTGCAGGTGCAGCTTTTCTACGCATGCGGCCGGCTTGCACTTCACAAGGTCACCGTTGCTCGTTACGGTCGCATCTCCTGATACTGTCCGACAGGAGCCTCTGACGCGAGTGCTGGCCGGATCCTTGCGTGGCAAAGTGCCGAGTTTGCCCCGAACTTGGTCAGATGTGATGAAGGGCACCCAGTACACAAAGCTGAATTCCGATGCTGCAGATCCTCGCAGCACGTGGCCAACTGCCTTCTGACGATTTCCCGCTTATCACTGGCATCCGAAGAGTGGGGGTCACAGCTCGCCGCTTTGCTCCCATCCGTTTGTACTGCGAAGACTGTCAAGGTTTGCGGCACTGCTGGCCGCGCTGCAGGACCGAGTACTACTCCGGCTGTACATGAGAGATTTGCTTTTTGTGCAGGCTCGGCTGTTGAGAAAAGATGTGAATTTCGAAGTGCAGCAACTGGACACGGCCTCAGCGCTTCTTTTAGTTGCGAGCGCACGGCGAGCGGTTCAGAAATGTCGTGCAGGCTCAGAACCAGGCAGTTGCCACTGCTTGCAGGCTAGAGTAGTTCATGCTTGGGTAAGGCACCCCAGGCGGTCTACAGGTCTGTCAGCTGGTGTGTAGCTGTGCGAGAATGTACACACTCCTCGAAACAAGAGGTCTCAATGTTGGAGCTTTGCTCCGAGTGTGTACCAAGGCCAACTCTTTCCATGCCATTGCGGGCATCCACGGTGACGGCGCCAAGCTCCCGGAGTGAATCGCGATCAATATAAGCTTGTCGGAGGAAGCTAGCACAAAAACTATGACATTTTCTCAAGCCTGTTCACACGTAATGACTCAAGAGCTTTCTCAGATGCCGCGCTTTTGGCACACACTGTGGAAGGGAACACCACGCCGTGGGAGGTCTACTCATGTATGAGTTGTCTCCTGCACTCTCTGGCTCCTTGGTACTACACGTCGGAGCTTTGTTTTGTCGGCAATGCAGCCCCCGGCACAGATCTACAAGTCATTCAAAGTTGACAATTGAAGGCATCAATTTGGACTGGTTTATGTACGCTCCGTGTTTTCGACTCCGCACCCCACGTGTTTATCTCGTGGTCATGTCGGCATGTTCGCATCCTTGTGCTAATGCAGTTTCTCTTTCTGCGGGCACGCCTGTTCTGATGCTGGTCCCCTTTCGTGCTGGCGTGACCTTGGTTTAGCCACGCCCCCGGCTAGGCAACCCCTGCGCTCTACTTTGTCGATGAGCGGAAAACGGCTGAAATCGCAGGCTGCTTGTCCGGGCACCATGCATGAAACGGTTGAATCTTGGTGCTAACAGAAGTAATTAGTAGTCGTGGTCGTGGTAGTGTCAGTGGTCGTCGTCGTCATAGTCGTCGTTTTGGTCGCCGTCCGACGCTCTCCACCACGCGTGTGCGCTGCCAGCCGCTTTGCACGCCTCTCGACTGCCCGTGGTTGCGGACCATTTGTCCCCTCGCGACCCTTCAACACCTGACAACAGCAAAAGAAACAAACATAAAAGCAACAAGAAGCCGACGAAAGCGGTTCAAAGCGCAAAAAAACAGCCTCGGACCTGAAAACATGAAGAAATCACGAAGGACAGATCCCCACAACTCTTACGCATGCTTCCTTCAAAGGCGATCCGTTGGACAGGTTCTGCCGGCTGGTGATTTAGCAGAGACGAAACTCTCGGAATCTGCGGCTACAGCTATGATGTGCCTGGAGTATCCTGGAGTAGTGTCCGCTGCCTCGAAGTTTGTTTTGGTAAACCAAACAAACTGCAATGGCAAGGCGCCTGTGCAGCTGCACCCCACTCCTCTGCTTCCACCTCAGAACGCGGGTGCCCTTTTGCGCAAGCGTTCTTTCGCCTTGGGTCCGTCACTCCGTCCGCCAGGCCCGCGCCTGTCCTACAGATCTTGATAGACCAGGTGGAGAAGTCAGGCGTGCGAGAATGCCGCTGCTGATCGCTGCCGCCGGAGCGGTCTGCCAGACCTGCGGCGCTTGCAGGTCCAAGTTGGGCAGAGCATCCACAACTCATGGTCTCGACCCTACTGCCATGCAATGCCATGCAGTCACCTCGCGAAGTCTCAACACGGTCACATGCAGGGTGTCACATGAATATGGCAGACCTAAACGGCCCTGTGACCTTGGCATTCTAGATCATCATCCTACTACCTACTGTAGTCTGCGCAGCCTCGCCGAGGAGACAAGGTACTTTTTGTCCTGCTCGCACTGCTGGCCCGCATGATTCATGACCAAAAACACGCTTGGCCAGCGCATCGCGAATGCGCCGGTTGCTTGAACAGTCGGCAGAGCACGGCTCAAGAGCGTTTCTATTTCACTTCGTGCGACAACTGCAAGACCGGATAAACATTTTACGATCAGTGCAACATGACCAGTGCCGTGATGCGGCACATGCTGCGAGCAGCGCTTCCGTCAGCTGCTTAGCTCTCCTAAGCTGAAGCTCAGCAGTTCGCTTGCAGGAATACGTGATTCCTCAAAGCACGCCTGGACCAATTCAACACAAGGCGACTTCATGGGACGCCACGGCTCAAGATGCTTTCGCTGGGCGATATGCGCAAGACCGACAGCAGCACGGCTGCACTCCCGGACTTACGCCATTTGTGTCACAGCCCTTGGTTCATGGCATACCCTTGTGACAGGTGTTGGTGTTGGTGGTTGGCGTTCGCGAAGTGTCCAGACATCAGTGCTGCTAGTTCGAGTTCCTCACATCTCATCAGATGGGGAGGCCTGAAGGCCTCAGGCTGCCTTTAATAGTGGTGGCAGCAAGCGAAGTCATGATCAGGTGTCTCTTGCGGACATTCTTAGCTTCCTGCACAGTGCATTTGAGCTGCAAGTCGTTGACCGGCTTGTGCACACACACACATATGCACTTCACAGCAGTGGCAGGCAAATAGAGCCTCGTATTTGGAAGTTGTTGACAACCGAACATCCAAGGAGGTGGTGGGCAGATACAGCGGCCCCAAGCCTTAGTCGCCTTACTCGGCACATCATACACACAGAGTTTCCTTGTCTGGAACTGTGACTGCACAAACTACGAACGTCAGATGTGCCCAAGACGTCAGCTCACTATCCGATAGAGGTGAGTCCCCGTCCGACTTGGCTGAGCAGATGTTTTTGATGGAGCAGGCCTTGTATGAACGAAGCAAATACTGTGGAAGTCTTGTCCAGCACGGCGTCACTTCAAAACTAGGCATGCTTGGATCCTCACGAGACTATGAGGCCAGCTATCCGATGCAGCAACAGCCTCCCCAAGCGACATACACTTGCAGGAGTGCTGTTGGACCGAGGCTAGAGGATGCTGAAGAAATGCTGGAGCAACTTGGGGACGCTGGGATGAAACGTGGCCTGACAGCCCTCATCTGCACCGGACCACCACGGTGTTGATCCGAGGCGAGCGCTGAGGGGTTCCAGGATTACCTGAAAGCACGAGCCGCTGTCAAGCAAAGTTCGGGCATAGAAGTGCGAAGCGGCAGCACAGCCCAGGTACATGGCGCGGAGACTGAATCTGTTGCCCTGTCTACTGCAGACGCGAAGAGCGGGAAAGGATCCATGAGGGAATATGAGGGACACGAGGAGGGTCGTGCACAAACCCGACAGAAACTTGAACTCGATTCGCAAACATGTTCGCTCCGAGGCTTCCGTTGCAGTGTCCTGCGCTCGACTACAGCGTTGGCCTTAGAATGCCGGGCTCACCAGTGTGTGCACAAACGAAACTAGCAACAAAGTGATATTGCTATCTGCAGTTGTATAAAAGCGAGTGAAGAGTAGTATTTTGCTACGCCTGGCGATGCGAGAATGCTCTGTCGTGACATGGCTTGCTTCAGCCCGTAACAGTTAAGAAGCACACCCGCATGAAGCACGTCACTGGAATCAGGGAACCTTTGAAAAATTGCCGACTGCAAGGTCATGAGGATATGAGTGTTTGAGTACTTGGAGCAGGAGAGAACAGACCACATTGCCGCTCTGAGTTGTTGAGTGAGCATGAAAGTTTACGATTTCAAGCAGCTGCATGTCGGCTTGGAAAACTACCAGTGAAATGTCGGCTTGGGAAAACTATCTAATGGAAGTTATCTACAGCGACGGCGCCGCTTCAGAAACAATCATTGTTGGGTGAGGGATGGTGAGGGTACCCTCGATTCCTTAATTTTGATGCGCACTTGCGTCACCAAAACAAGAGATTTCCAGATTTGGGGGTACCCCGGATTTCTTAAGTGCAATGTTTCTGGAAGGGCTCCAAAAATAGCCAAGCAGAGTTCAACAAGTACGGTGTACGGAGAGTACACCGGAGGAGTTGAACAGGATGCTTTTCCGAATTAGGTAAATGCGCTTGAAGGCTCAAGCACGGCATCCTTAGAATCCTCCATAAGCCATGCTCGAAGCTGCGTCGAGCTTGCACTCAGCCCTTGGGCACGGCCAGAACCCCGCAACATAAGAAATTGAACCAATCAATTCCTTAAGCTTAGAAATCGGCTCAGTTTCTTGTTCTGTAGTTAATTTTTTTCTTGTTGAGAAAGCGCATTAAGTTAGCATTAAGCCCGAATTATGGTCTTATGCAGCCTTTCTAGAGCCTTCTGAGCCCTGTGCGATCCGTCATGAGGGCCTAATGTAGCCATTGCGAAACCCTTGTTCGGCGCACCGAAAACCCCCTAAAACACTAAATCGAGCCCTTCAATCTCTTGTTGTGTGTTGCGGGTTCTTGTTGTCTACCCCAGCCCCTCAGTTTCTTGAGAACGAGCGAAGAAAAATCCAGAAGAGCCACTAAGATATTGGCATGTCGAGGTCAGGGAAGCCTGATTTTCTTGTGTTCAAGCTGCGGATGTTTGGTTCATTTTGTTGGCTCAATATCAAAAACCAGGCTCAAGCAGCGCTGTCGCTATGCGTTCGCTACGGGGAAGTGTGCAACCGGAAGAACTGTCACAGGCAGAGTAAACAGGTAGGTGCGACTGGATAGGTTTTGAAGCAAGAATAATAATGAAGGCGGAGCATGAGTAGATTGCACGAAGCACTACCTGGTGCACAGAAGGTGTTCATGAGGAACATCCGGGTGGCTTCTCTGCACATATCTCCTTGCAAACTCCCATGCCCAAATTGCAAACATGTCCGCCAGAGAGCTTTAGACAGACTTGTAAGACTGGAGCTGCGCTAAGCAGAGTTTGCTTACACACGATCCGTCTTCAGAGCTGTGCAGTACTGAGCATGTCTACTTGGCAGCAAGGTCGCCAGCTTGTTAATGAACAGATGCCGAGTTGTTACGCTTACTACGACTAGTGACTAGGAGGTTACGACGAGACTTCTAACATGGTTAACAGAAGGGAGTCCTTTCTCGGATCATGCGATAAAGTTGGAACGATACAGAGAAGATTAGCATGGCCCCTGCGAAAGAATGACACGCACAAGTCGAGAAGTGTACCAAGTGCCCAAAACAGGCTTAACACCAATATTCGAGAAAGCTGTTTAACGAAAGACTGCCTGTATTTCTCTCGCTTGCATATACACACATGCATGACATGACAAGAAGCTGTTCGCTGATGCTGACAAGGAAGAAAGCATCAAATGGCACGGCAAGTGATACTCAGGCACTTGAAACATGACCTACGAAAGCCAGCTTACATTCTCTAGGCTAGGGTTGCTAAGTAATCTCGAAGGATGTAAGTGCACGAACTGTGGTCAGCAAAAGGGCACGAAAATGCAGCCGCTAGTAGTGCCCGCGGCATTGGGCCGAGAATGCCACCAAAAACTACTCGTATTTCTAATTGGGCTGACTAGACTCCGATTGTGCATGGCATCAGACATTCGTCGTTCATCTAAGAACTTGGTGGTAGTCCCTGTCGTCGTAGCAGGAGCAGTAGTTGTAGTAGGACAAGTCTTACCCGAGGACATTTCTGCACTTTGCACTTTGCCCGTTCGAGTCAGAGACTACGGAAATTTCATACCCTCGATTTATCCAGGGTCCGGAAGGGTGGCCCTGGGTACCCTTGGGAACAGGGTCCGAAAGGGTCGCCCGACCCATTCGGACCCTACCTCAGATATTAGAAAAGCAAGCCAGTTAAAACCAGATTTAACTTGCCTGCGGTAGTCCTGCGGTATCACCGCACCGAAAGAATGCCTTTTGGGGGGTGGCTGACGGGGGGGGGCACTAGGCATTGAAATACCTTGTAGACCCCCGGAGTGCCTTGTATGGGGGTCATAGAATATGAGAGAATAGGTGTGCTGGCGAGTGGTACAAAACATTTACCCTGAAAACCTAAACCCTGAAACCTATACACCAAAATCCAGAGACATCCAAAAACCTCAAAATCCAGAATCCTTGGAAGAGCCCCTGAACCCACAAACCCCTAAACCCAGAAATTCTTAACCCTTATGTCGCTTATGTCCCGCAGTAACCCAAAACCCCAAGCGCAGAAACCCTAAACCCAGAAAGCCCTTGAACCCAGATACCCACCAAGCCCCCAAACGCAGAAGCATTGTACCCAAGCGCCTGAACTCAGAAACTGAAAACCCAAAACCACTGAACAGAGGAACCGCTGAACCCAGAAACCCTAAACCCAGAATCCCAGAAACCCTGAGCCCATATCCCAGAAACCTTAAACCCAGATCCCAGAAACCCTGAGCCCATAGCCCAGAAACCCTGGCATGAACAGCCTGGCTTCAAGTGAAATCGGCTTGAAGTTGATCCTGTATGTTCGTCCTTAATCGCTACAGACCTCGCCAGGCTTGCCCGAGTGTGAGTGTCAAAACCCAGAAACCCAAAACCTTGTACTCCAAACCCTTGAACTCAGAAGCTAACAACCCAGAACACCTAAACCCAGAAGTTCTGAACCCCCAAATCTGCGAGTAAGCCCAGAAACCCTGCACGCAGAAACCCTAAACCCAGAAAACTCCTGAAGCCAGAAATGCAGAACCCAGAAACCGCAAACCCCGGAAGCCGCAGACATCATAACCTGAAACCCAAAATCACCGAACCGAGAACCGCTGAACCCAGAAACCGCAAACACCCAAACACAGAAACCCTGTAGAACCCAGAATCCCTAAGCCCTTAAACCAAAACCTTAAACCCCTGGACGCTGCACCGAAGCACAATAGCGGCTTGAAGCAAGTCACATGTCGTGCTCGAATCGAGTGGCCGACATGCCGACGCCACAGGGGCGACGCCGGGCGTCGCAACAGGAATCCACCGAGCGGCGCCCGGCGTCACCCCGCTCCCACAGGTGTGGGCGACGCCGGGCGCCGCTCGGTGGATTCCTGTTGCGACGCCCGGCGTCGCCCCTGTGGCGTCGGCATGTCGGCCACTCGATTCGAGCACGACATGTGACTTGCTTCAAGCCGCTATTGTGCTTCGGTGCAGCGTCCAGGGGTTTAAGGTTTTGGTTTAAGGGCTTAGGGATTCTGGGTTCTACAGGGTTTCTGTGTTTGGGTGTTTGCGGTTTCTGGGTTCAGCGGTTCTCGGTTCGGTGATTTTGGGTTTCAGGTTATGATGTCTGCGGCTTCCGGGGTTTGCGGTTTCTGGGTTCTGCATTTCTGGCTTCAGGAGTTTTCTGGGTTTAGGGTTTCTGCGTGCAGGGTTTCTGGGCTTACTCGCAGATTTGGGGGTTCAGAACTTCTGGGTTTAGGTGTTCTTGGTTGTTAGCTTCTGAGTTCAAGGGTTTGGAGCACAAGCTTTTGGGTTTCTGGGTTTAGGGTTTCTGGGCTATGGGCTCAGGGTTTCTGGGATTCTGGGTTTAGGGTTTCTGGGATATGGGCTCAGGGTTTCTGGGATTCTGGGTGTAGGGTTTCTGCGTTCAGCGGTTCCTCTGTTCAGTGGTTTTGGGTTTTCAGTTTCTGAGTTCAGGCGCTTGTGTACAATGCTTCTGCGTTTGGGGGCTTGGTGGGTATCTGGGTTCAAGGGCTTTCTGGGTTTAGGGTTTCTGCGTTTGGGGTTTTGGGTTACTGCGGGACATAAGCGACATAAGGGTTAATAATTTCTGGGTTTCGGGGTTTATGGGTTCAGGGGCTCTTCCAAGGATTCTGGATTTTGAGTTTCTGGATGCTTTTGCGCAGGCCCCGCGAACTTAGGTAGGAACCCGAGCAAACAACCACGGCCTGGGAAGCTTGAGTGTGCGCCTTGGCCCGAGGCCCGCTGCCTGCTACTTCTGTGAACTTCTGCGTGGGTGCTGGAAAAATATATGCGGAAACCATGCTGAATATCATGAAAACTATGTTGAGCCATACCCAAATTCAAGCCGAGCCCGACGCAGACTCAATGACTACCAGCAGGGTCCGAATGGGTGGGTCCGAAAGGGTCCGGCCAGATCTACGGGAGACCCTGGGAACCACCCTTTCGGACCCACCAAACAGGGTCCGAAAGGGTGTCCCCCGGCCGACCCTGCGTATCTCGATCCTATGAAATTTCTGCACGAAGGAAAATTCACAATTTCTCGACGGAATTCATAAGTTCTCTCGTTGTGCAGAAACACTCTGCATGCAGACCCTTGAAACCCCGGCCCCATGGGTTGCTGATTACGTATCTGCATCCGAGAGTTTGTGTTAGGGTCGGGTGGTTCTCTTTCTGCATATTAATATACAGCTGGCTACGGACAGCTGAAGGGTCCAGGCTCCATGTTGGTTATGCGGCCGGGAGGTGCGGGGATGGAGGTTCTACAAGGGCATTTTGAAGCATTAGAAATACAACCCAAGCGGCTGTGTTCCCATAGACTGCTGGGTTTTTCTGTGTGCATTTTGTCAAGATTTGCATGTGGGCATATTGCATATAAAGAAGTTGGCACGTCGTTGAGTTAGAAGAACACGGATTGCCGCCGGATTGCACTTTGTCCGTTGCAGCGTTGCGCAAAACCGGCTGGTTGCACCCGTCATATCTTCAAGTCGTTTAGCGTTCAAGACAAGGAAACCTAAGTGCATGTGAGAGGAGTCTTCTGGGGTTGGCCGAGTCAGTGGAGGCTTTGTTTGCCTCCTTGCGGTACTTGCGGTCAATGGGCTGCACCCTTCCGACCCGAACAGTCCTCGCCTGCCGAGTCCGAGTTGCAAGAGCTCGAGTGCATGCACACGCGGTCATACTTAGACAGTTTGACGCTACATTTCGCAGTATCAAATTATTCACGTCAAAGAAGAGATTGCCATTGCACTGCTGCTGGTATTGGTTGGGTTTGTTTCTGTACGGAGCTGGGGTCTCATGACTTTGTTTGACCAAATCTTGGAGGTAGTTCTATTTGCGGCTTTCCTCGCTAGCGAGAGCTGCTACACACGAGTAGGTGTTCCACCGATACAAGAGTGCCCGTAGAAGTGTGACTTTGCACAGCTCGAATCCTGCCTTGAATACTTCAGTGTGGATCCAGCACTCCTGAACCTTATTTATGTTGAGAGTACACGTGTAGGACGAAAAAGCCCTTGAAAAAAAGCTCCTCAGGGGTCGCTTAGAACTTAGAAGGACTGAAGGATGGTTACTGTGCATCGAAGCATGTCTCTGATTCCAATCAAGATCCTTTCATGTCATCCATGCGTACTCATATAAAATGCTCGCCGAAACTGCGATTTTATATTTTGGGAAGTGGACCGATCAACAAAATCAGTCGGAAGAGAGTGTTTCAAGAGTGTTATGGATTTCCGGGTTAAAAACTGCAAGGAGCTTTTCACACAAACGATGTTTCGTACTTCTTTAATGTGGGGATGCGCATATTCACCGCTGTGCAAGACGTCGCGTGGGTCGTATTGTAACTGCAAACTAGTTTCACTTGTCCTTCACTCTGCAGGCACAGCTCTGCCGCTTTGTTTTCCCTGGTGAGCAAAACAGCTGGTTGCTTAGCATCAGTGTATATCACTGTTGCAGCTTCGCGGCCATGTACAGTGCTTCTTCGTTGTACGGTAGAAGGCTGTGCGGCTCGGTTTTCAGGTTCGGAGCGGGGCGCGTGCGAACCTGTCGAATCGTAACCTGCCGTATCCTCAGCCTGTGAAGGAACCACCCCGGAGGAGATAACAGAGTTGCGTGGAGCATTAAGGTCGGACCTTCTTTGCGCTTATGCGGCCCAAAGCCCGGACATTTCTAAGGGTTCTAAGGACATAAGCGGAGGTCGGGTCATTACCTTTTTGAGTACAAAGACGTTTAAACTTGAAAGACATGTTGTCCAAATTCTTCGAAGTGGGACGTGCTAGCCAGCACCGGGAACGGAACCTACGAATTGCTTTCCACCCAGTGGCAAGCTGCAAGTCAAGGTTCACATCTGTAGCATGGGTCCATGACGGGCAGTATCGACAAGATTTGGAAGAGACTGTGCTGTTGCTCTTCCTTGCTGCTGCCTGAGCGTATGACACTTTCTGCTTAGTCTGTAGTTAGTGCGGGAAGCAGCCGCGTGGCAAAGCCGAAACATGCTTGCATGCTTTGCAGCATGACAGTACTTCAGTGTTGGAAAGCTCGGACCACATAGATGCCAAGCACTACGTGCGAGTACTAAGACAGCTAGTGCTTCAGAGGTTTAGAGCACGGAAGTGATCGTCCCAGCGCCAGCACGCCTGCAGAGGCTTTGGGCTACTTCGACATCGACCTTTTTTCCTGGGTCCCTCGGTTGCAGGATTGCGCAGCCAGCAGTCGCCAGTCGCGGCTTATATCGGACCAGACGAGGTGCTTGGCCAGTTGGATGCAAACGGCCGCCCTTCCGACATGGGGTTGTGCTGGTACAACACAGGTTTCATGATACGAGGGCGGACTGATGCAAAGACGTGCAACAACCTCAGGTGCAAGCATAAGTCCGGAAGTCGTAAGTTAAGCTTCATCTTGCGGAACGAAAAACTGAAAAACTAAGTCTGTGAGAAGCTTGATAAGCTGCAGCAGACGGCTCAACGTGTCCGAAGCCTCCCTTGGTGCCTGAGCATCGCACAGTTCCATGGGAGCATAGGCAGCATAGGCTTTGCCACAAGGCCTGGAGCCTTTCCCTAGAATCAAGAATTTCGGCGACCATGCAACACCTGGAAGCCGGATCAGACCATAAGGGGCCATGATGTTCAAAAATAAGTGCTGAAAAACATGATGTGGTGGGATATAGAATGAAACGATGCGGATGTATGCCACGCGCTGCTAGCGTGTGTGCCATGGCTTGGGTGTTGACGGCTTTAGGCCTTTTACCAGGAGCCTCCGGATTCTGCTTCATTCAAGAAGCATGTTGTCAACCTTCCCTTGCACTTGCTTGTGCAAGGTAGCATTGTACGGTCTTCTGGGCGAAGCCGCTTCAGCAGTGCGTGATTTCCCGAAGGATACACGGAGCTATGGCCGCGTTGTCCAGATTTCCCAGACCAGCAGTGGAAAAGTCGTTCGTGCCGCCGAGCTTCACGCCGCGTGCGGGGGCGCAATGCTGCCCTGGACATGTACATCGTCGAGATTCCAGAACTTTCAGCGAACATCGTGTGGGGCTGAGACTGGATGATCCGAAGCTTCAGTTGCTGACAGTGTCGGGGATGCGCATTCACATGAGGCAATCACTCCGTGTCCCGGAAAGCGAGAGCGTGATCTGGGCACAGATCTGGATGCCCTGAAGTCTTGGGGAGCACAGGCAGTTGTCACCCTGGTGCAGGACTAACTAGCTACTCGCAGTGATTTGTTTGGAGGACGCATGCTGATGTTGAAGAAGATTCCAGATGCATTTTGACTTCTTGGTTGTCCTCATTCCAGGACGATGAGCTGCGAATGTTAGGAGTGGAGGACATGAAGAACGCGGTGGAGAGCCGTAAGATGACATGGTTCCACTGCCCGGTGCCAGACTTCAGCGCTCCCGGAATGTTTTTTGAAGGCACCGATGCAGACTGAGAAGCCTGTGAGGAGATAGGTAGGGGCTGGTTGCTGTCATTACACATGAACGAAGTGCAGGTTGCTGGGTCCAGCGCGGCGACGGTGAGAAAGTCAGACGGATTCTGCGCAAAGGCGGCAAAGTTGTCGTGCACTGCCGAGGAGGAATCGGTCGAGCAGGACTGGCTCCGAATCTCCAGTGCCACAGAAACTGAAGTCTGTCTCTTGAAGGTACCATCGCCTCGCGACTGCTCATCGAGTTGGGAGTTGCCAGCCCTGAAGCAGCTTTGCGCCGCGTGCGCAGGGCACGCCCTGGTGCCGTGGAGACTTGGGACCAGGACTCATGAGAACAAGGGAGAATCTTCAAGTAAGTTCAGGAGTTTCCCAAAAAAGGCAGAGGGCAAGGCTGCTCAACCTGATATCTAAGTCCTGCTTCCATCATCGGCAGGAGAACCATGTGCTGCAATTGACGGCTGTGAAGGAGTAGAGTGCTTCTACATCCTATGCGCTTAACAAGCTCATGCCGGATGCCGGCTCGAGAGAAAAGATGCAGTGCCGGCGCGTAGTGCCTGTGCAGGTGTCGGCATCTTTGAGTTGCAAGACTTGAAAGCAAAACACGATGACAGGTCTGGCATCGGCTGGGGGCCAAATGCATGGGCACTGAAACCATTGCCCAAACCCGCCATTGTCGCCCGAGCCACGAACCAGTAACCAGTCGGCCCGGCAACTTAGATTCCTATGGATTCTCTGGTCAACGTGCTGTCAGCGCTCGACTACGCCAGCATCTCAGAATATCTCAGACACCTTCTCACGCACGGCCTTGGCAGCACCAGCACTCCGTGCTGAGGCCAACTCTGCGGCACCGGCGGCTGGTGCACGGCTCAAGTCTCAAGCTTGGACAGCATAGGCCTGTAAGGAAATACTGGCTAAGCCAGGCATCAGCAGCTGGGAGGCCCCGGCAGTTCCGTGGGATTCGGGCTGTTCGAGTTGTGAAGCTTCTCGCATGTCGAAATCGCCTGCATCTCAAGCTTCACACCAGGAGACAAGATGTGTCTAGGACGAACCTGATCTGAGCACTTGGGGTTCCACTTGCTGTTGAAATGTCGCCATTGCTGTGCAACAGAGGATCCTGCCACCAAGCGGCTGCCCTGCTAGATTCCGAATGGCGTCGGCAACTTCGGGTTTCGGTAGCAACCACTTTAGGAGCCACCCGTCAACACGCCACACAAAGCGGTAACAGCTCATGTCTCAAGCGAATTCGCATGCCATGATGCGGCCCCATGAAGTGTCTGAACCGAGGAGCAACTTTGTCAAGACTTGAGACGGCTCAATTGTTTGAAGCTTGAGGACCACCCGAAAGCTTTAGATCGATGGCAGCGATGCCAGACGGGGACACGGCCCCAGCTTCTGCAAAGCATCCTCAGACGGCCTCACTCAATTCACTTACATTGCTAAGCTGCTACACCACCAGACTGGTCTCACAATTGAGGTTGTCAAGCTCCTGGACTTCCGGATGTGCACCACCGGTTCAGCAGCAACATGTCTAATTGAGTGCTGATGTGACATGGCAAACAGCCCTGTGTGCAATCAGGTTGTGTACAGTTTGCAGCTTAGCAATGGGAAAGAGTGCTGGGTGGTGGCACGACGGTACAGTGAGTTTCTCAGGCCATCAGCCACGTGCATGCCTCGCCTTACGACCAACTTGTCATGTCTGACAGTCTCGGGCCCCTGACAGATGCCACGTGAAGCTCCTTGAGCTCTTTGACCGCAAGCAGCTGCCTCCGTTCCCACCGAAGGAGCCGGGAAGCTCAAGCTCGCAAGGCTGGAGCTCACTAGCCTATTTCTCGGTTGCAGCTTCACTTACTGGATTGAATCTCGAACTTTTTCCGACTTTCCGACGCCGTAGAGGGTAGCAGGCACCAGACTCGGAGATGTTGCCGAGTCGTAACCACTGCCCTTCAGCCATGACGATGCTCGGTACTGGGCTTCGAAGGTTGCGATAAGCTGGGTCGCAAGCCTGCATCTGCTCCGCCGAGTGAGTTGTCACGCCAAGAATTCAAAAAAGATAAGCGTCTTCCTGAGTGAGGTTTCTGGAAAGCCACGAAAAAACCAAGAATCGACCATGCTCCGGCCGCCGTGTCCAAACCCAAAGCGCCGCCTCCGCCGCGTTGACATGGTGGAAGCGCGCACATACATATACATATGTATATATATACACAAAATACACAATACATATATTACTATTAATTTGTATATTCTACATATATTAATATATATGTATATGTATGGAGAGACAAAGACAGACACACTGACACAAAGACACAGAGACAGACAGAGGCACGTGGGCACGTACGAACAAACACACTAATGTGTGTATATATATATATACATGCACACAGATGTGCACATGCTTGTTTTCTCTTGCTATGGTGCAGACAGCATGCCGAAGAGAAGTCGTGCCTACTGGCAGCACGACCTCAGTGAGGAGGTGATCTAACCCTGACAGGAGCCCTTCTGGCAGAAAGTTTTCGGTGGAGATGGAACGCGGAGTGACTGGATGGAAGAGCGCTATGGCAAGCTTTTTGGACTGCGCCCTGGGTGAGCACAAGATGTGTGTATTTCAGGGCATCGAACACTCTTTTAGCAGGATATCTCGTGGGACTCCTGGACATGGAAGGACTGCGCGAGTAACTTGTCAGAGCTTATGAGCCTGTGACACGCACATATGCCTGCTGTCCTTCTCCGCGAGAGTTTCTACCCAACTGTCGCAGTTGTTTGAAGAGTCACACCCTGTTGGAGATGCCAAGCAGTCGGAGGACGAAGGAATTGGGCAGCCAGTCGCCAATAGCGGCTTCTCCCTTGTTCCAAAGATGGCCAGCACCTACATGTTGGATGCGAGCAGAATACGTGTTTCTGTTGTTCGGTTGGATATTAGTCGATCTAGACCGCACAATGTACTTGACATGTTTCTCTCGACTCTACTGAGGTTTCCTTCGATTTTTGTGTGAATTCCTCTTGTCAGTGTGCCGGTGGTCCCACGTGGTGCTGTGTATACCAACTGTCCGCTCGCGGAGTTCGATCAAGCTAAGCCGCAAAGCCTACATGTTTCATTCGCCTCACATCTTTCAAGGATGCGAGGATGCATGCGAGCACCACAGAAGACCTTGTATGAGTTGCACGGAAATGACAGTCAAAGCGCGAGTGATGACTGATGGTCAAGTTGACCCAGTGTATCCTATTGTCACGGCTTTTGTGCCCGCCTCGGCAATTGGGCTCGGCAGCACACAGGAGCAGAACGAGTTACACGGATGTCGTTGTTTCGGGTTGGCCTGGCCGCATATGAACCGACGGGCTCTCCCGTTGAAAAGCCCACTTCCGTTGGCAATTTCTCACACTCTCGTTGGCTTGACGGTCTGACGATGCAGCCCCCTGGTAGTGAGTGTGGCGGTATCTGCTTTTGGCAGGAGTTCTCAACAGCGAGGCCCTCTTAGATTTTCTCAATGCTCCTCGCGCTCGGACATCCCCAAACTGGGAAGTGGATGCCTCGACGGCCACCGCCATTATTTGCAGTGTGCCCCTGCTGTGATAGAGGGCATTCTCTGCGTGAACTCACGGAGATCCGGAAGCACGATAGCAATATGGCAGGGCTAGTAGTAGGCTTCAGGAAAAGCGTGCGCCCGAGGTTCGAGTTCGCCTCACGGGTGATCCTGGTGGCGTTGAGGTCTTTCATTTGTCGTATGCCTTGCGGCCTGAGTCCGTCCTTGATGCACTACATTTCATAAGCAGAATCTCTGCAGGTTGTGATACGCGCTGATGCGCCCACTCGATGTTCCGCGAGAGGCTTACGTGCTTTGAGTGCGCCGAGACTTTCAGCAGTCGCTCTAGCAAGTACCTTCTCCAGCACGCCAGAAAGATGTTGCCTGACAACCAGGTGCGATTGGCGCTTCGACCATTCCAGAGCAGCGAGCACCTGGAAGATGCGCCGTATCCGGCTCAGCCAAGCCTGGAGTCTACCGATCTGTGGGACCCTGGGTTGCGATATAAGGGCGCTCGAAAAGGAGTTTCTTGAAACATGGCCTGCTGAGGAAAGGCTACTTGAGTTGGACTTGGATCCGTCGAAGAGTCAAGAGCTAACCCATCGCTTCGATTTAGATCCTGGCTCACTGTGGCAGGCCGCAGTGTAGAGCATTCGCAAGCGTAGCCTGACCTTGAGCGCCTTGACTTGGAGGTTGCCGCTGTGGGTGTTGCTCAAGATGGCACAACTGGAAATCCAGTGTGCATTCAGATTCGCGCGCCAACTGAAGCTGATTTGGAGTGCGTGCCCAAGGCCGGAATGGACCTGCGATACGTATGATGTGGGTCGGCAACGATGGTCAAGTCTGCATCGCACGCGCAGGTTCCAACTACCGGTGAGGGCCAACCTGCAACGGAAGCACATGTGACCAAGCTCCTCGATGGACCAGGCATTGTCGCGTGGTCGCCCACGCAACGCATGAAAACCCTGCAGACGCTACTTGACCCGCTTGCTGCCAGGCACTGGAAAGCTTTCGGACAACGATGGCAGCATCAGTGAAGGCAGGTCGTGGACCCGTGGAGTCGTGCATGGGTCTGCCATGCCAACAAGTCCAAACCATGGCTTGCACAGGCGACGAGGAGATGGAAGAGGTGGTTGAACACACAGCAGATGGGCAGGCTGCGACATAGCCTAACAGCCGCATAGGTCAGCCGCCAGTGCAGTGCTGACAAGTTCGCATTTCGATTCAAGGCTAGGTGTTCCTGACAGGCTTCCATGTCAGAGTGGGTGCGATTTTGTTACAGGCGGTGACGATCCGACGAAAGCGAAGTCACATTTCGCCTGCCCACAAGGAAGGGTTTGGGCAGTTCGCAATTTTAGCGCGCCTGGCGCAATATACGGAGCCAGTCACCTTCTGCTGCGTCGAATGAGAATGCAGGTGATCTCGTTTCAAGGGAGCGTGGCTGTGGAGTATGTACCGCGGCCGAACTTCCAGCGCCGTAGACTGTCAATACTGTGGGGTCGGAGAAGCCAGCCTTTCTCCATGCATGCTTTGGAATCCGCTGGAAGCTTGTCGATTCAACGTCTCGAGGCCAGGAAAATCGAAGAGAAGCAGCGCTTGGCCGCAGAGAAGACGCCACATCGTTGGGAGGAGCGAGATGGTCAGAGGCGATCCGTTCCCGTCGATCGCTTGGAGGCGAAGGCAAGGTTCTGTGTCTGCGCACAAGCGTGGGTGAAGGCGAGTGAGTGTGTGGACAACCATATTTCTCAAGTTTGCAGAAAACACGGCCTGCCACGATGCACTGATACCTGCAATTGAGTTCCTTGGTGCCTCCAAGCTCCACGGTTCTGATCAAAAGAAGCCTCCGCATGACCCACATGTTCGGGTTGTGAGTTTATTTGTGGAAGAAGAACCTGCAATACTTTAACCGCAGCATCTTGCTCCGTAACTGTATCCTCTGCAGTGGCCGGAAAACCGAGGCTTTGAGTCAAGAGTCTAGAAGCGAGGCCGACCGCATGTGGCTTGGCCTGCGGTCTGCACATCACCGGGCAATCATACCAGTAGCAGTTCAATTCCAAGACCCGGCATTGCACGCAGCTAGCGCACACCACAAGAAGCGTTTGGCATGTTTGGTTGGCCGCCACAGATGCAAAAAACGATGGCCGATGTTTGCGGTTGGTTGCCCGTGCCTGCGATTCAACTTCTGGGACCGTGGCTGATGCTTGGGGCTGGCGGCTGGCCGCCCAAGATGCAAACACTTGTTGGCATCTCGGACAGCCAACCCCAAACATCGGCCACGGCAGTGCCGGATGTGGAATAAATTTGTATATCTGTGTAAAAATTATTTGTCAAAGGCCGACGTTTGGTGCTGGCTGCCTGAGATGTTTTTTTGCGTCTGGGGCAGCCAACCCTGCATGCCAGCCGGGTCCCAGCACGATGCAGAGCATGGCGTGACGTGCGACCACACCCCCTCCGCGAATGGCTATGCGACAGTTCAAGTTGCGAGAGCCAACTTCGTGCGCGGGTGATTTCAGCTGCCTGCCAATGCGGTCTCACTTCGTCACACTTCCCCTTGCAAGATCTTGCAAGATTGCACAAGCTGAGAGCGTGGTCCTTCCCCAAGCCCATGGTGCCTTTGCCAGTCTGCTTCGGGCGCGGCTGAGCGACATCACTACGGAAACGTCGACATTCTGGACCATTCCATCCAAGCCCACCAGGAGCAGCAACTCAGACGCTTGGCGAAACAAATCCTCTAGTACTGTGTCAAGCAATGCCACAGATGGGCCGCTCTTCAGGAGAGGACGAACTGCGAGTGGCTGCGTGGATCCATGCGGTCACCGGAGATCCAGGCTGGAAACAACATTTCCGGAGTGTTGGTCCGTTGATGTCCGTTGTTTTCCAGTGTTCACCAACGTTTACCCTGACACGCCCTGTTGCACACGAACATCTTGCAGACCACATGGGACGAGATCCACCTATAAAATGCATGCTAATGCCCCGTACATGTTGTGGCCTAGGGCGTGGAGGTGCGGCTGGTGCGTGAAAAGTATATACAGCTCCCCATCCAGTCTTGAGGATCTCAAACGAAATAAGCAGGCAGATGGGCCCGCGAGGCAGCACAAAGCCCCCGCATTAAAACGCTGTTCTGGAGACCTCACAGCAGGCGCAGGGATTGCATCGGATCCTTACCTGGATTGAGGAGAGAGCATTCGCGGTTGGGATGTGGGGTGGAAAGGATCATGAGTCCTCAGAGCTGAGGTTGGAAGTGGGTCATTGCAGGCCGTGGAACTGAGCCCGTGCGTTCATTTGTTTTGTGGCCCTGCTGCGATGCAGAAGTGTGATGTCAAGTTCATGGCACAGATTCACAGGATGCCTTGCAGTCGGGCGAGGCCATTATTTTAGAGTGATGCGTGTCATCATTAACAAGGCCATAATGACTCCTTTAGTCAGAGCAGGTGTTGTGCGACCTGATGAATGCTTTCTGGCCTGGGCGCATCGTGGGGATCGCGAGAGGTCTGACCCTTCATTTGTGCACTCCATGATGGAACCCAACCAGGTTCGTGGCAGCTTTCTCAGGTTCCGCAGCCAACGTGCTATTCAGACGAGTGGCAAACATAACGCCTCTTGCCTTTCCAAGCACATGTAGCTCTTGAGCTTGTGCTGAGATTGCGGTTCGCAGGCAACCAGTCCCAATTCTTGCGGGTTTCATACCTGTGTCTTGCTCAAGCCCTATCTGAGGCAATTCGTCCAGGCCTGTACCAAAGAAGGCATGGCCAACAGCGTCTTCGTCCCCGGCGATCTAGCCGAGGGCAAGAACTTTAGAAGCGTCACTCGGTTCGTTTCTTATCACGAGATCGATAGACGTCTCTTTTGGAACCAGTACACATTCAAGAGCGGGCAAGCCGCGTGCAGATCGAAAAACATGCGCCGAGGTGCTTCGATGCCTTTGCGCACTGGCGCACCAGGTCCTATGGTCAGGAGTTGCCGACCGTTTCTTCCAAACGTCGTGGACTGCTGTAGGTTCCGGACAGCTACGAGGGCCCGCGCCTGGCCCCACGGAGCTGCGAAGCAACCGGACGCAGCACCTGGGCTTTTATCAACGCCTACCCCTCAACCCCCACTTTAAGAACGACAGAAAACGGGTTGCACATCGGCGGCGTCCAATCGTGCAGGCTGGGGCTTTTGCCTAGCTTAGGTTCCAGGATCCTGGATTAAGGCCTTAGGCCTTGGAGGTCTCGCAAAGGGGTGTGAAGAACAAGGCAGACGACTTGCAAGAAGGTGCTGAAACCCATGCCGGAGTCACAAAGCACGAAAAGTCGTCCAGGTGACCAGCTACTGTATTGGCAGGCTGAGCATGGCAGAGGTCTCCATCGTGCAGGCAATGCCGCAGCCGCGACAGCATCACACCAGCCGCTGACAGATCAACACGCCAGGAGACAAGAGAAGCTGTTTACTGACTTGAAGGGGCACCTGAGGCCTCAAATCGAAACAGCTCCATCAAACCAGCCTTCCTTCGTCCTCGTCCCTTAAGCATGGCCTCGTTCTGGGAAGTGGTTGGTGGAGCCGACAAAGGCGGTATACTGGTGAGAGACGGGCAAAGCTTGAAGTCCAGCGAACTTCCAGGGAGGTTGCGACTTGCATGGAAATAATTTGCCATTGATGTAGGCTTGGGTTCATGTCGCCTTACACGTCGTCAGGTCGACTGGAGCTGTTTTGGGAGAGCTCGAGCGCGCAGGAGAACGTCTCAGATATTGCCTTCTCCAAGGCACAGGCCCAGCTGAAGGCTGGATCAGCCTCAAGGCCGGGCAAAAGAGCGATCTACGAGGATCTCGACTTTCACATACCCTGAAAGCAGCTGAAAGCGATGCCTATGTTCCACAAGAGCTACAGTTTGCCTGTTGCATACTGCTCTTCGTGGCCAGGTGGCTGGAAAGGACCTAGTCCAGCCTGCATCCACCTTGGGGGGAGCACTAGCGAGATCAGAATTTCCGGAAGAGGAGCCACGGCTTCGTTACAGCAACAGTCTTGATGATGCTGTGGCATATCTTCAATATTTGTAGCGTGGGCCGCAGGACCCAATCGCGTAGCCGCTGGTGCGCCTGCGCAGGTACGGCGCCTTGTGCCTCCGAGCAAGGTGTTCCCAGCACCAACGAGCCGATGTTTCGGAAAAGACGGGAAGATGAAGATGCTATACTTGCATGGAGGAGGTGTCAGCAAGACGGCCACTCGGTGCACGACGGCATGTTTTGTTCGAAGATAACGTCCGAAGGAGGAGGAGGAGGAGGATGGTCCCAGACGTTGCTCCGGCCGTCAACCCACTTCCCCCCAAGCATCTCCGAGCGGGTCCGTAGTCGTCATAGCTGCTCTACAAAGAGTTCCAAAGGGGGTGTATCTAACGCAGCCAAGTTTCAAACTAGAAAGAGGAAGGTGTGGGGGATGGAAAGACGGGTAAACCCCTACAACTGAAAACGAAGGGGGAATGCGAAAAGCTTACAGGACTTGCCTGCGACCCAGCCCAAACAGCGTGAGACCGGGAGGTCTAGCGAATACAAGGTGAGGAATCTATGGAACTTGCGAAAAACGGCAACGGCCCTGACCCCCAAGAAAGCGCGACAAGGGGGAGTGTGAACACAAGAGTCAAGAGCACAATGACCGACAATGGGGAATACTTGTGCAAGATGACAACCACACAGACCTCGGAACACGGCAAGAACCCGTAACGGAGAACGCAAAACGAAGAGCCTACGGGAATTGTGGAAGATGGCGGCAACCCCAACATTTAGGGTCTGGGACAACCGGAGCTTACGGCGCAAGGCGCGTGCAGAAGACAGCAACAGCCCAGACGGGAAGATGTCTACGAAGGCCCTGCAGCAAAGATGGAGGCGAAGAGCCTGCTAAGCTTGGAGATAACGTGTGAACGATAATGTGTGACAACTCGCACTGCAGGCTACTTTATCGACCCTAGTGATGCGCAGGTTGCTGGCCCTTGCTTCTCACTCCCTAACAAGAACGCAAGTAATGCTAATGGGCCATATCGTTTGTGGCATCAGATTCCTCGCCTGGCTGTGCATACTTGGGAGTGCTGAACAAGAACTTTAGGAGAAAAAGGCCCCACACACGGGCACGGTGGATGAGAATTGACATCGGCTTACAGCCACTGCTCTCCATGATGCCTCGGCATTCCTTCAGCGTTCCAAACACTTGCACAGCACTCGAGTGAAACCTGCGGATACACCTTGAGACGTCTCTCAACGTTTCCCCCGCTGTTCTGGCACAGCCGAGCTCCAAGCAGGCCATGCGCCACGCTGCTTGATGGACCAAAGATTAATCCCAGGCCAAGAACCGGCCTGATCAGCAAGCTGGTGAGACCATCAAATAAGGCTCAGAGCCTCTTATTGCACCACCCTGGACGCTGCATTCCAAAACCAGGGCTAGGCGCAGAGAGCTGTCAACGTCTCCGTTGTAAACCCACCGTGAGTTTGCATCTTTCGCTCGCATAGGATGGAAAGGACCATGGTTTCGCTTTCTTACGCGATGTATCATGCTGGCCCAGGTTTGCAAGTGGAAGCCTGGCCCCCCTGCATCCCCCTGCACTCTTGACGAAAAACTGGTGAGCAAATCCCTCACCTTAGAATCAAGGCTTCCACAACACACACACACACACACACACACAACACCAGCCCTCCAGTCTCCCTCGGTCCGCTCGTCCCCCTGATCTTGCGGTGTTTGCACTGGTTATGGCGTGCGGCTGCCACCTGCAACGCACACCTGTCGAAGACAGTGCCTCCACAAAAGGCGACGCCGAGGAAGCACTGGGTCGCGGAATTCCCACCTTAGCTTGGTGCAACGCATGACCCTGCCCTGCCCATGAAAATGTTCACAAAGTTTGCTGCAAAATAAAGCCCTGCCAATTGTAATTCTGTCGAGACCCCGCGGCCTCCACCCCCTGTCTCGTTCATATGCAGCCATGCAATGCCATGCACAGGCCTTTCTGCATGCTCTCAGGTCGCCCAGATGCAACTCAACAGCACCTTCAAAGAGATGCCTTGCAAGAAGCAGCTTGAGTGGACGATTTGGACTGGCCCACATGCCGTACCTCTCGGATGGAATGGCGACTATTCTTTGAAGCCATTCGGTCCGAACTTCACAGTTTACTTCGAGCGCCTTCCCTATGCAAACTGTCAGCGGGAAACATGGGAGGGCTTCGAGAAGACGCTGAAGGAATTCAAGACCTTCCTCCGAGAGAGGCTTCGATGAAAATACATCCTTTTCAGGAAAGTACTTATGCGTGCTTCTGCCTGCTTTCGACTCTGCTTGCCACATTCGGCCGCACATCGAGGAATGGACCCTTTGACGGAGCGATGGGCTTCGACATGGGTGGCGAGTTCCTCGTGCACGTCGCCGGCTTGGCGACTGAAGGAGATCCTGACCTGCAGGACCGCTTTTCCGCACCATGGACCTAGGACCTAGGAAAACCTCCCTGCAAAGGAGGCGTTCCGCTTCCTCATGCTGTTTACCAGCACGGCTCCCAAGCACCTTTCACCCATGGGCAAAGACCGCATCAAGGCACCTTTGCAAATTCCAACGATCTGTAGCTGGAGCAATTCGGATGAAAACCATCCGTGGCGGGCCTGCACCCCAAATCCGGTTCGTCTAGTAGCCGGCGTTTCATGCCAGCAGGGGGCTGCACCTTTGTTTGCGCACATGCCGAGGTACATGGAGTATGAAGAACTTCCGCTGTTCATCCATCCAAACTTCAGGGAAGTGATCGTACATCATGACGGGCACAAGCCACCGGTTTTGAAGAAGGAGCAGGCAGCTCCCAGGCGGAAAGAGTGTGTTTCGCAGTGCATCATGACATGGCACAGTCGCTGAGACACGAGGTTTTCTGGCGTTTCGCGCGAAGCTTGTCTGCATGTATTCATGAAGTTTCGGAAATTCCTGCAAGCACTCTCATGACTGAGCTGAGCTGAAGGCTTCCTGGATGCAATGGAGAAGGGAAGAGAGTTTACTCCTTCGGATCACAGCGACAATGCAGTGCGCTCGAAGCTCTGGCTACCAGTGCAGCGATCAGCTCCAAGCCATACGAAGGGAGAGAAAAGGCCGGATGCCAGATGCAAAGCTGGATGCTAAAGGCTAAAGCATGTCCCCCCCCCAAAAAAAAAATTGCAGGCGGTTGCTAGTCGTGCCGGACCCCGTGGGCACGGGAGCCGACCTTCCAAAGGCCATCGAAGCATTACAAGTTGCTTGGCGATCCGTTTCTCTCCACTGAAACCCCTTGCTGAGGCTGCGCTGTCGCAATGCTGATCAAACCTAGGTGACAATCTTGGCAACAAAGACTTGCTGGCATTGCTGTTCCGAACAGCCAATACGTAGGTCTTTGAGCCATGTTCGACATCCTACTTGCATTTCCAGACATCTCAAGACGAGCGTAGGTCTGGAAGAAACATGCTCCAAGTTCTCGTTCAGTGCCCATGCCTGCTCTTTGGGCTGTTTACTGCGCTGACCTAGGCGATGCAAGCCAGAGGCGAGCGTGTCGAAAGCGAGGGAGAGCCGTTTGTCAGCGGCGGCACGCCTCCGAAGCCAATTCAGCGGCTAGAGCTCTTGGCACAGGTGTGCCAAGCATCGCCTGAGATTTTTCAGCAGGCTGCGTCAGACTCATCAGCAGCCATTGACGTCCAAGGTGCAACTTGGAAGCAACTAGTCCGTGACACCCAGCTGGCCCTTTTTGACGCAAGCCCCACAGGAAAGTACAGAAGGATGGAAGCCCTCCAGAGACTAGTTGGTCTCTGCATCTTCATGCCTTGTCCACTGGGATTTGTGCACGGGCTGCTTTTGACGATAGGGCGTCGACCAAGGGGTCGGAAACTGCTGTGTTGCAACTTCCACGCCTGCCCGATTCGTGAGGCCTATGCATAACTGGCAGAGAAGCGATAGAACGTGTGCAGATGCCGGCTTTCTGCATGCAGAAATCTCAGGTAAGTTTCACTGACGAGCAGTCGCAGATCCAGTGGAACTGCAACGGTGCCGACGTCCCTTCACGACAACTGCTGAGCAAGGATGGCGACACTTGCTTCATGCGAGTGTAGAGTTTATGCAAGTCGCAACCGTGCTCGCTCGGGCAGGATATCATCGATGACGAAAAGCGGGACTTTGATGCCCAAGAAATGGCTCGAAGATTCGTGGAGGAGCCGCAGCTGATTCTAAAAGGTCGCTAGAAGCTTGGCATGTGTGGAGTTTTGTAATCAAGGATGCGAAGGCTGGGGACGCGCCGTTGGCTCTTGTGGGACTTGGCACCGGAGCCTTCATCGCCTTTGCCATCGCTCGAGAACTTGTCTCCAAGGGCATCCGGCCCTTGGGCCTTTGGTTGGTAAATCCACCACTTCGCCTGCCATGGTCATGCACTAGCGAACCCTGCATATTGAAGGCACGCGAGGGGGTTTACGCAAGGTGGCTGACATTGTGTTTACATGGGAGTAACTGAGTAACTATCAATTAAAGCTACCTTGGCTTTGTGTTTGTGGCGGGACAGCATGAAACTGACAGGACTGCCCAGTCCATGTGCTCGTTGATCGCGACTCAACGTATGGTCCGCCATGGCGGTACGAGGTGTCGACCTGCGGCCCATTCACCACGAGCCTTTTCGTCGACATGGATGAGATGGTGAAGCGCGTCATCTCTGATGTACAGTCTTTATAAGCCGGCCAGCAAAGCCGGGCAGCAGCGGCCATGAGATTTGAAACCAGCTTGTGCATCATGGAACGGCATTCTCAAACTATTTCAAGATCCAGGGTGTAAGCGGCATAGACATGCACTGGGCATAGTAAATCCCAAAAAGAAGGAAACTGGATTAAGGACAACTAGCGTTGGGATTCCCTTTGCATGACTCCTAAGGGTTGAGGCTATTTGGTTTCCAACTTGTGGGCTTCTACTGTATACTTTTCTTGGCATTGGCGCGGCAAAGAACCTGAGGCAAGGCTGCCGCACTAAGCCAATTCTCTCACAACGTGCAGTACTTCTGTGTGCAATCCGCCTCCGTGTGTCCGCTCAGGTACGCCTGAACGCAATGTTTCACACGGCACCTGTTGAGGTCCATCATCATACCGAATTATCTTGCCCCCACCTAATGGACGAAAAGGTATTGTGTGCATGCAAGGTAAGACACTGTTAATAACTGCCATCGGCACCGATCCAAATCTCGCGTGCTGCCATCCAGGAACCGAGAACACTACACCTTGCAACAGAAGCTGAGGGCCATCGACGAGGCATCCGGCTTTCTTCTCCCCCTGCATGCAACGTCCTTTAACAGTGAACGGCTGCAATCTCGAACTGAGGCGATGGGCCCATGTCGCTGCTTTTCCTGTCAGAAGCCGAGCCAGATGTCTGGTCCTCCCCTCCTGCGGAGACATCTAACTGAGGCAGTGCCCCGAGTCTTTTCAACTCCAGGCTGTGAGAAGTTGCACCAAAATGTGCAGTTCCAAATATTTCTGCATGGACTTCGGCCTGGCCTGGCAGGCAACTGCTTTCTATGAGCAAGTGGGCTTGGCACTACTCACGTGTCAAGCTGAGCGTGCCTGGAAAGAGTGCTGCATGCGACTGCAAGAACGTTCCACTGCTTCGCTGCTCTCTTTGTCAGCAGGCTCTCGCGAAGTCTACCGGCTTTGCAGCTGCAAGATCTTGTGCGAGACCCTGTCCTTCACGCGCCTTGCCAATGTGAGAAAGCCTTGGCGCGTCAGGCTTTGCCTTTCGCAAGGGCCGGATTGCTCGACAACGCACAGCTCTCACGAAGCTGCAACGTCGAGTAGCTGCTGTGAAGCTTTGGGTGCACCGAATGCTTGATGCATGACGAGGCTGTCCCATTCGATCTCGTTACAGAGGAGACTCGACACTTCTTCAAGGCTCGCAGCGATCGGAGGTTAACACGCCTCGGATGTTAGGGCCAAGCTGCATGCTCAAACATGATGTGAAGCGACAAGGCTACAGGAAAGCTTGCATCCCGACCTTTCCAAGCTTGAACACAACTCTTACACGGACTTTCAGGGACCAATTCTTGTGCAAAACATGAGAGGGACTTGAAAGCCAGGACGAAGAGACTCAAAAGCTCAACATGCATCTCTTGAGCTTTCAGTGCTCCATGTGCGTCGCGACTGTTTGTCTCAGACGGCTGCACTGGCTGCCCCACCACCACCGCTGGGAGCTTTGGCAGACACTGCACAAGCACAAAACTAGCTCGCTGATTGAGGTCACTGCTGAAAGTGCGTGGCACTTGTGCATTCGTTGAATCACACAGCCGATTTTGTGTGAACTTGCTCCGAGGCAGGGAAACCCTTGCATTCAGGCCTGGACTTGCCTGGATCTGTGCAGTCGGCTAAAGACAATGCCTCAAGGAGCTGGTCGACGACGGGGGGCCCGCCGCGCCAGGCCACAACAAGAGTTTCCGTGGGTATGCTGTGCCTAAGTTCTGGTAATGCCTGGGTCGCGAATCGGGAATTAATTCTGTAGAAACACTCGCCAGTGCTTGAGAAGCAGATGTGTCCAGGAAGCTACGGGTCCTTTGGCAGGTTCTCTGTAAATTATTTGACCAGCTATCTGATAGCAGCTATCTGTAACAGAACAGACCCCGGTGGTTTGCTATTGTGCTGGAAATCTGGGAAGCGGGAAAGTGTTTGGCCACGGTGTGCTGGCGCTATGCGTAAAAACTCCGGGCAGGATGGGCTGGTGAGCAGCAATCTAAGAAGCAAAAAATATGCTGATGGAGTAGCGTGGGCTCACGGGTTTTGCATGCCACAATGCTTGAGAGGCAGTGCGCGAAGCCACATGAGAACATCGCAGCCTCGCAGAGTCACCATGGAATCTTTAGGATCATAGTGTAGTGTCATAGAATCAGAAGCACGGTCGAAGCCATGAGTTTTCATCCGGCGTGGTAATGAGATGCAGGTGTTGCCTCCCAAAGTTTGGTGGGCAAAGCCAGGTTTTTCTAGAAAAACTTAGTAGATACACGAAAACCCACCGCCACCGGACAGTCGATTTAATCTTAGCGGGCTGTGCGCGGCGGTCGCGGAGAAAGCATTCCCACCTGTTGGTCATTACCCAGACGAAAACGTGGAGAGTCTGGACAGCTTGTGAACGAGTTTGTCCACCGCTGCATAGGTTTCATCAGGAAATGGCCAGAGCATGTGATTCTGTTTGCGTTTGGCAGTGTAGCCGACTCTGTCACTTAAGACCGTGCAACTGAGTGCCTGATGACATCTGAATGCTGTTGAAACTGCAGGATCCCGGAAAGACACGTGTCGACATTTCTCGTCCATTCCTGCCCTGTCGAATGTCCACATACTGCTGACTCTCAAGTCCAATTAACAAAGCTGCGCTTCGCAGTTTAGTTTATGCTCGAGGACAAGTTCTGCAGTCAGCGGGTTTACCCTCAAGCCGTGCTATGACTTGGGATTTGAGACGGGAGTTGTTGCAGGTGCAATTTGTTCGGGATCAACCCTGTAGTGTCGTATTACCGTGCTGACGTGGGTCTTGGTACCAAGCCCTCGGTTAAGCTTGGTCCTAACAACTTGCGCGGAGAATCTGTACAAGTTAAAGCCAGCACCTGTTCCATGGACAGATCTCTAGCCAGAGATGCAGATTCTGCAAGTCAGACTCTAGTCAGATATTGCCTGACCAAAACGTCCCTGGTCAGATTCTGCACACAATGACTGGACCATTCTGGACAAACGCCTCTCAGAATAACTATTAGACAAAACCCAGTCATGACCAAGATTCAGCCGAAAAGACTGAATCTAGGCATTCTCCTAATCCAAAGATGAAACCCCGAACATCCTCTTGAGCCTGTCTGTACTTTTGCTGCACATGCGCAAAGTAAAGTACGCTTAAATAAAGTTAAATGTTTGCATGGACCCAGATGTCCCTGTCGCATTGTGGTTGCCAAGTTTACATGCTGTGCCCTTGTTCACGTGCATTGTAGCGTGGCTGTGGGGGGTGAGGCATGCAACGCAGCTGCAGACGCCGTCAAATCAGGACAGCATAGATCTCGAAACAGTGAAGAAGGACCATGCAGAAAAAATCCACCGGCAGAACCCTTTGCCCGCACCCCGGACGAGACCGGAGCGCCCAACATGCTTCTGCCCCTGTACTGGCGGGAGTCAGAGACATGACCAGGATGCTTCCAGGCTTGCACTGGAGCGCAAATCATCCCGGGTATGCCTCGCGGATAATTCACGCACACACACACACACGCAGACACACACACACACACACACACACACTCTCACACACGCACGAACCCATTCTCCTTACACTGAAAATAAAAACCAGAGAAAGACCACGACACTGCTTGACAGTGGTGCCACACTCAACGTGTTTCTAAAGCAAGGATGGGTATTTATTTAGAGTGAAGGCTTCGCACATGACCCGCGCACTCGTCTCGAATTTCGCTTTCGGCACGGCGATTGTTCGGGTAGGCGATTGATGTTGAAGAGACGTACAGCCAGCCTCATGCAAGCACCAGACACGAATCATGACGCTGGCAGATGGGTGCTGCAAAAAGGCCTTGAGAGTCTGAACAGATGAGGCGTCGATGACCCACCGGCAGCTGGCACGCAGTCCGAAACTCGATCAGATAGCGGGCGGCAAACCCGGCCGCAATGTGCGTAATGGAGGCATGTAGTCTTTCCGCGGCAACTTCTGCATCTTTGTTCAAGGTGCTTGTTGGACCTCCTCTTGGAGGACACGGGACAGACGAGGGCAAGTAAAGTCATACGCCGCAGGGAATGCTTGGCGGCAGGAGTTGCAGTCGGGTGCAGCAAGCGAAGATGGAGCTGGGAGGAGAGACGTTTGTGCCTCCAATTGCTCACATCGCGGTCCAAGTTGCTTGAAAACATGGAGGCATGACGGCGCACGTCTTGCCAGACTGCTGCTTGCTTATCAGTGAGTTTCTTCGTAATGTGGCTTGCAAACGTGAGCATGTGCCGCGTGATCCTTTCTCGTGGGACAGGTACAAGTGTTGAATGCATTGGATGTTCGAATTTGCTGACGACGCGTTTTGCTTGCGAAGATTTGCCAATGCTTCCGTGCTTTCGCCGGGTGGCTCCGAAGCTCGTAAAGTTCCTATGGGTTTGCGACATTTCAAGCAGCCTCGAGGTTGCATACGAGCTTTGTCAGTCTCCATTGGCTCAACTGCGTTGGCTCGTCTGTAGAGGCAGGCATTTGTATAAGAAAGAACAAGCCCAACTTGCTTTTGGCGTGGGCGTGTCGACTGCACTGTTCTTTCGTCGTAAACTCTCCCTTTGCCAATGTGAACATCGTCCATTTCTGGACATCTTCTTCGTTCGATGTCAATTGCTGCCATCATGTCGGTCGATCAAGCCGAGCCGGCCAAGGGCATAGCTTCCATGGGGTTGTACCGTTGAGTCAAGTACTTGTGGTTAGCGCGGCACCATGCTGCCAGTTGTTTTTGGCAGTGTAGGGGATTGCTTGCCTTCGGGACCCTCGCAGAACCAGCCACCTGAGTCAAAGTCCGCGAAGAGGTGATCACAGACCTGCTTGAAAAGATGGGTTGATGAACACAAGTTACTCGTCTACGCCTCCGCAGATACTGAAAGATGGACTGACCACCTTCCGGGAAAAAGAACTAGCCGGGGTTAGCTTCCGCCAACCGCCGACGCACAAGAAGAACTCAGGCATTGACCACACTTCAATGACAGTGACCGCAAGCTCCCCATTCCCCAGGTTCAGGGTGTGACATTCATCCTGAAAAGATCTGAAAAGTCGACATGCACAGCGAGTTTTTTCAGCTGATTCTCATTGCAACCGTCAGTATGCAGCGTGCAGCAAGCATCAGGCTAGCAAGATATGCTGGTCTATTGCCGCCAGGCACGACTCGGAGCAGTCTTGTCTGCCAGACTGCGTGCATCCTGTCGTCAATTCGGCAGGTAATGCAGAGGGCTCTTCCGCGAGGCAAGGCTCAGTGACGTTGAACCACATCGAAGCTGTCAAGAACGTTCAGGTCTGCTCCCCCGGCTGTGCTAGATCCGATCCTGAGGCGGCAACCGACTGGCATGCGTTGCACGACCACGGCACAGTCGATCAGCGACTTTACATGAGGTGCCTGGGAGTTGTCCTGAAAGACTCCGCTCGGAGTTTGTGGTGATCTCAGTCTTCTGAGCGGTTGCCCCATGTGTCAGAATATCGCTCATGTACCATCGTGGCGGTCTCGCGAGGACCTTCAACGACCTTGCGGCTGCTTTGGAAACTCTTGCTGCTTGGATGCATGGCAGATGGCACAGAATGCCGACCCTGAGCACTCTTCCTCGGCACGGGGCTGTGCTTACAGGCAGACGCTGGGATTCGGCCACGCAGCGTGCTGGAGGTGCTAGCTGCTAGCCTTCTGCGTGCACTAATGGACAGTAGATCCATTTTACATCTCGCGAGGCGCTGATGTCTGCAGCAGAGGCAGCACTTCCTGCGCGTGTTCTGAGCCGTCATGTTGCCAATGTAGATGCACACGCAGTCAAATCGTGCAGTTTGCCTGAAGGCTTTCCAATTTCCTGCTTTACAAGATGATGCTGCGACATCCGTAGAATTCTCGGGTTTCCCTTGGTTTGCTGCCTCCGTGGCAAGCAAATTCGACGTGCTTCTAGGTTGCCGCTCTGCTGCACGGCTGGAGAGCTTCAGGCACTCCGGAAGCGCTTTTGGCTGCAGCTGAACAGAGAGTTCCAGCTGGTTTTGTTGTTTGGTGCGGTGCCGCCCAACCGTCCAACACTGCCCATGGCAGCACGTACCAGACTGCCTGTCACAACCTTCGCTCGGAAAGCCTCTGGCCTAAGGCTTAATGGCCTAATGAACTCAATCGTTGAAATCTTGGCACGGCAGGGAGAACAGTTGAACGTCGCGGAAATGTGGGATCGTTTGCACTGAAAAAACGGTCGTGTGAAAATTAGACGACGAGTGGAGTGAAGGAAGGCACGGCAGGGCACCAGCGACAGCTGCTGCCGGCAAACGCTCAGCTTGTCGCTGTACAGGACCACGGAATCGAACGTTGCTGAGTAAACGACAGCCTCACCGGAGCATCAATGAACCATGTTGAACCCGAGTGAGAAGCTTGCTCAAATCCAGTTGTGCGAACTCCAAATGGCATCAGAATTCGCCGCAGTAGAGCTGCATAGTGTTCGTCCTGGCGGAGTCGCAGCAGGCCAGTTGCAAAAGAGCTGCATAGAAATCCCCACGCACTCAAGAAGGGTCATTTGCTTCGGGGTGGGCGGGGCATGCGGAGCAAATGATGTACCGAGATTTATTCTGTGGCTCTGTACTTGAATGGACAGGGCGGCAGCTGAGTCCGGCCCTACGACGACGCCTTAAAGACTTCTTGTCCCAATTCGAGGCCGGCAGTGATATGCCCGGATGGTGCGATGGACATGCGAGATCCTACGCTGTAGGCTGCAGGATCTTCCTTTTCGATGCTGGGTCATGGACTCGGCTAGCCCAGCAGCATCTTGATGCCTGTGCTGGGGGCGGCCTGGACATGTCGCATCAGGTGATCGGCCATTCCGTGTTGCAGCGCGCATTCTGGTCAGCTCGCTTGTGGTTGGTGGTGTGCAAGCTTGCTGTGTGATTTTGACGAAGTCGCATGAGATGTCCCTCAACGACGATCTGGCTGTCTGAGTCGGCAGTGAGTGCACCCCACTCAGCCGAGTTATCCGAAGCAGAGAAAGATGCTTTTCAGAAGTGAAGCATAAGCGGCAGTAGCTTTGTCGAGGTTATAATGGAACGGTGGAAGTAGATCAGCTCGCTCAGAACATGTCTACGGTTTGGCCATGAAGAGCGTAGCTCAAGTGCTGCAAAGATACTGGCTAGTGTGCTTCGAAAACCCGTCGGGCACATGCCCGAAGCCATGGTGAAGCCACAGATCGCCTAGTTCGCGGCATGATTCCGGAAGCATGGACTCAGCCACGAGGGCGGCTTGACCAGGGAAGAATGTTAGCTGTACGGCCAGCACCCGTGCACAGCAAGCTCAGCTGCCGTCGTGCAGCTCTCTAAGACATGTAAGCTTCACGGCGTAATGCTATGTTTGGTTCAACCCTGCAGGTTTGCGGACGGCGTGCCTCACACAAACATCAGGACTGCACGTTGACGTCATCCCCTGCTGCCCCAAGCCCATGTCCACCTACCACAAGCCGGGCGCACAATCATAGGCCAGTCAGGTGCATGTGACAGTCAAGCCATGTAGTTCATATTTCTTCTCCAACGCAAACACACCCTCCAAAATGTTTTCGGCATTGAGAACTCTAGCTTGAAAGTCGTTCGGTCTCCGTACCTACTGTAGCAGCACGGCACCGTGCTCTAATAGTTCGACAAGTGTCGCACACAAAGGAGTGAGGGTGCGAGAATTCGCCATGACATGGACAACCTCCCACTCGTAGCTTCAACGCAGCGCAAATCCCCAAGACAAGATGAGTTTAGCATGCCTGCTGCAAACTTGCAGGAAAGATGTCCTGAAAGTTCGATTGGTCATCGGTCTCCTCACAGTCCGATGCCCGGCCTTTTGGTGCCTGGCTTGGTTATGACCTGTGCCGTCAGCCAGAGGTCGCTACTTTGGGAAGCTTCACTTCGATCATGGCCGAGGGCTCCCTCGTAAATACACGACACAGGGCCTCCTTGCCCCTCGACTTGGCGAAAAGCAACAGCTGACAGGGACAGGGCCGAGTCAAGCTTTTCTGAAGATGAGAGTGCTTACAGTCAATCAAACCAGTCAAACCAAGCAATGTCAAGCTTTGACAAGACCGATTCTTAGCACAAAGGTGTCGCGACTGGAAATTCAGGGAAGAAAGCACGCAGGATTGTAACGGAGCTTGGGCTGCACTAACATTGTGTGCGCTGCTGAGCCGTTTGCCCGCAAGAGTGGGGCATGCAAGGTGTAGTCGTGTCTTTCCCCACAGTGGTTCTCATTACTTCCATTCTGTCGTTCGTCGGAGCCCGAGAAGCCCTGGAAGTGACAGCTCTACAAGCATTGATGGCTGTATCCAAGCACTCAAGGCCACTCTTGCCAGTCTCCTATGGCTCGCCATCCACATGGTCACGTCTGATCTTACCAGAGGTGGAAGCGAAACTCGGCTCGATGAGACCTTGACATCAGGAGACGAGCGCAAAGGCTGAGCGCAGTGAACTTGCAAGTTCGTGAGCGCAGTCCCAAACTTGATCCGAGCATGTCACAGTTCTTTGGGACCACATAGATGGATGCTCAGTTGCATCATGTTGCATCTGCTGACAAGGACTTGTCAACTATGCTCGTCATCTATCTCGTTATTAAGGCCGGGTCTCGCCATCTTGGGACCTGCTTGCTTTTGATTGCTTCCCGATCTGTCGGTTGCCAACTCAGCGAGCAGCCCATCTCGCAAGTTGCAGGTCATCTTCCTTGGACTTCATGCCACATTCATCGTGATGACCTGGCACTCCAAAGTAGCAACACCGCAGGGATTTGGATTCACTATCCTGGGAATCGATATAGTGATGGCCGCTTGCTTTGAACAGAGATACACTCATGCGGCCGCATGGGGTGCATGGTCAGCCCTCACATGCTGGAGCATACTGCACGCAGAATCTGGGGAAATTGGATCGACTAAGGTCATGCTTGCTTCCTGTACATGGGCGAAAGTTGTGCGCATGCAGCAGCAAATGACGGAGCCTAGGCTGCCTTGCAGAATTTGTTGACACCGTCAAAGACTGCACTCGCTGCACTGGCTTTTGTCGGGCCAAGGAAGCGGTCCGATCTCGCAATGCGGAAGCTCGAAGCGCTTGCATGAAGAAGTTGCCGACTGCTGCGTACAAAGACATGCCGAGCCCTTTGGGGTTGCCAAGGCACATGCTACTGGGAGAGGGCGTGTGCAGCTGACACTGTGCTGTAGACAAGTGGGCTTAGGCTGAGATTCAGGCCAGCTATGGACTTTCTGCTTGATTCAAGAAGTTGCTATAAGTTCTGCTCGTGCTTGTAGTCTCCTCCTTGATACCGATGAATGAAGGCTCCGTGCAGTGTTGCGCTGCTTTTTTGACAGGGTGATGATTGGGCTAGACTTCCTGACGGTGTCCACTGTAAAGTCAAGAGACAGTGGCACATACGACGCAACCCGAACCATGCAGGCTCCAGGAGAATTGTGTCATTTGCCTCAGCGACTTCGAGCCAAATTGCACAGTCCTTTGGTGCTGCAAACAAGTGCGTCCGACGAGTGTGAGTGGGGAAGGGGATAGGTCAAAGGCAGCCAAGCACGGAAGATTTGCGATACGATGATAACAACCGGATTGCTTCGAACACGGAAGCGCCATCGCTGGTCTGTAGCAACGAGTCCTTCATATTTTTTGGCCGCATCTGTTAGTGCACTGTGTTACGGAGTGGGTTTCGAAGTGGAGGAGTTCTGAAGATGTGGCCCCTCAGGTTACCCGACTTGGATGCGGCCACGTGTTTCATGTTGCTTCGGCGGCAGTTAACAGGGGGCTCTGTGGAGGATCACAAACTGCAGAGACTCCGAAGCATGTTGTTTCCTCTTCAGGCGACCTGCATCAAGAATTGGCTGGTCGACGCTGCACATGACAGTTGTCCATATCGGTGCCAAGAAGACCCTTTGGAGATTGACTCTTGGTCCGCCAGTCACACTGGGACAATTCTTGACGACGGAAAGCTTGTTCAGGATTCATGCTGTGAGCTTGACTGTTGGAGTGCGATAGCTGTGTCTCCGTGAAGACCCAGCAGTTGGAAGCGTAGAAACACAGGAGGGCTTCAAGCTGCCGCGTCTGGGACAGGTACTGTTGACCCATCCTGCGATCGGTTCTGCCCGTGATAATACAGCATGATGCAGCCATGCGCAGGCTGTTTAATCTCAGTTGTCGGGCTGGGACCGAGGCCGAAGTGACCGACAACGCCCGACCGTAAACTGTACAGTGTACAGGCACATGAAAAATATTTGCTTCTGACGGAAAGCAGGTTTCCGTCCTGCCTCTGCAACTTAGTAGTTCGGAATGGTCGGCGGCCATTCAAGGTGCAAAAGTCTATGACAAGGCCAAGGGGAGACTAATCATAGGTTGCAACTTTATGTTCAGAACCGGTTTTCTAGATGCTTTAGCTGAACTTTAGCTTCTCGGGAGGCGAGTACCTTGAGCTCTTGCAGTCTGCAACTGATAGCGAATGGCTAGGGGCAAGCCTTAAATAAAGACCGACAGACTGCAACAGCATGTCGACCAGAATTATTGGCTAGCACTTGTTGGATTTGCAGGCCTCGCCCTTCTTAGGGAGGACCGATTTTCAAGCTCTGGTGCCAGATTCGGAATTGGTTGATCGATCTCGCCTCGTGTCTGAAGCCACGATGTGCGAGTAGAATTCCTTTTCCTGGCCACCAGCGTTCGCTTGGCTTGATTTGGCTTGTCGCGCTCGCCTGGCAAAAAATCGGAGATATCGACAAGCATAGCTGGCACAGCTACTGGCCGTAGTGCCACCACGATCGAGCTGCTCAGCATGGGAGGCAGCCACAGATTCAGGCTTGATACACGAGGAGGCCAGTCTCTGACCCAAGCGCACAGCCCTGGTCAAGAAAATCGTTGGCTTGTGAAAGGGGCGCTCCCTTCAGAAATTTCTCCACACTCTGCTTGCAGAGGCCTTGCTTTGAAAGCACGCAGACATGCACAACGGTTAGGCCTTTGCTCCATCAGGCAGTCGACAGCCACGGACATCACCACCCCGACCTTTTTGAGCTGCTACTCGCGCAGCGCCTGGAACATCGGTATCTACTTGGCTGACCATTCCACCCAAGTGCACATTCTTCGACACCACTTCGACCTCAGGCGTTGCAGCAAGTGGAATCAGGCATCCCAGACCAGCCAGCATCGTGCTCTTGCAATGCTCGGTATGAAACAACACCGATCCACTTCCTGCAGATGCCAGTCTCGTCGAGCTGCTGAACGATACCAAGGCTTTTAGTGATCCAGTGGTAGAGTGTCTTTGATCCTGCCATTGTTTGGCCAGGTTGTCCTCCAAGTCTTGCTATGTCAGAAAGCTCCGATTGGAGTGCAACCTGCCCGCCTGGTTGAATTGCTGGAGGCCCATTCTCTCTGCTTGCACTTCGTCGTAACCCTGACTGCATGGTACAGACGTGGGCGTAGAATCAGACACAACTCCGGCACGAAATCTACGATTACCGCTCCTCACGCACAGCACAACGAACCATGACAATCTCTGAAGCTCGGGAGCCAATATGACAGCATAGGCCCATGTAGACAATGTACAGCCCAAGCAGTGAGAGTGAGTAAGTGGTTGAGTGAGTGAATTGCCACCTGTCAGCCCTGGGCAGGGCCATGCCTCAGGCGCCATCCCTCCCAGCCCAGGCGTCTAGAAGCAACGCCCAAGGGCCGGCACAGGGTCTGGCAAGAGACAGAGGTCAAACCCGCCACCTCCTGGACCCTGCAAGTTGTTATTCTCGACCAGGTTGACACAAAGCATGACCCTACAATTTGTAATCGCAATCGCCCAATTGCCTAACACGACCCCGCAAGTTGCAATTGCCAGTAACTTGATGCAAGGATCTGCAATTCCCCACAAGCTTGACACCAAAACAGGAGCCTGGAAACTGTAGTCCAACCGTAGCTTCACGCAAGACAAGAGACTGGAAGTTTGATCCCCCAGCAGCTTGATGCAAAACCGGACCCTGCAAATTGCAATCCCCCCACAGCCTGACCCTACAAACTGTCACTGTCCATGAGCTTGTCGCCAAACAGGAGCCTGGACATTCTCATCGCCCAATAGCCGCAAGACAGAAGCCTCGGAACTGCTGCAAACACAACCGCATAGATTACATTTGCCCAACAGCTTGCTGTAAAACAGATGAACCCATCTACTTATTTGTTGATGTGTCTTCAGTTGTTTGTTGATGCCTCGCCCTTAGAGCTCTTCCCACGGAGGTCCCTTTGGGACGAGCTGCAGCGGCTGGGCACCGTAATGGCATAGCACGCCTCAGGTGCAGCATAGCCCCTGCACATCCGGCTGCTCACTCACAGAACTCACATCCTGTATATAAGAGGAAGTAGACAAATTTCAGCCGTCTCCCCTGCAGACAAGTCCTCATACTGTGTGAATTCGGACTGGCGGAGTGCAGCCCAAAGCTCCGGGCAACACTTCCCGGACGAGGGGTAAACAGTGAAAGAGCATCACGCACTCCTAGCCCTACATTTCTGGAGCACCCTTCCGGCGCCCAAGACCACCGCGTGAGTCGACGGCAGCACGAAACACGAGTCGCACCGCAAACGTTTGCAACACATACATGGACTTGGGGAGGCACGATATAATGATCCGATAATGGGAGGTGGCGCAGCAGGCTATGCAGGCAGAGCATGCGGAATTGAGCTCCAGCTTACGGGTGACGGAGCCTTTGCCGCACCAGCGCCCTGGCGTGCCGCAGGTCTCCCGTACTCCCTGCCACTTCGTGAAGCATTGTCAGTTGTGTCTGCAAAGGCCACGGACTGGCCACGGACTCGGCGGAAAGAGGAGAACGACTAAGCGCACAGTTTCGAACTTCGATAGCAACTTCTATGCTGAGAATTCTTTGGGCGGGTTGCCCAGCAGGCTGGATGAAATGCTCTCGAGTAGTGGAGCTTTCTTATACACTACGCAACACGGCCTCCTTGATTGAAATTGGCCTCGAGGGCTGCATCCGTCAAGTGAAAATTCACAGATTCTCTTAATTTTAAGGCCCGTTGATATAGGCAGTAGTATGTTTCCCAACACCTCCCCACCCTGCGAAAGAAGAACCCCTCCCGCAAGAGGAGAAATGCTGTTTCCAAACCACGTCTCTGATTGAGCTTCTTTTATTTCTGTTGCCTTGCGACAGATGCTGGCAAGATCTGGCGAGTGGGGCAAGGGCCATATCGGCGCATTATGTGAAATCATGCTCAAAGCCAAAGAAGCATGTTTTGTCACACTGTCTTCAAGGCTCAGAGCTCCTGTCAGCAATCGCAGAGGAAGCTTTATCACAGTCGCAGGCTGATGTGTGTTTCACTGTCACTTCAGGACCTTTTGAGCATGGACTTTGAGTGCTGTTGGTTTCGCGAGAGGTTCTGGGACCAGCCGGTATCTGCCTCGGACCCTTCGGAGAACAGCTTGTCGGCGGTACTGGCAAAGTTGTTCAAAGCGCGATGAGCTCTTCGTTGTCATGGAGAGGTATTGCATCAGCTCTCCAGGCATTGTCCAGGCAGGCAAGCAGAAGAAGTCCAAGAATAAGTTTGGCGGCTTTCAATTAAAGCTACAGAGACTAATAAGCCGACGGCCAGAATTTTTGGCCTCTTGCAGCTACTGTGTCCGATAGATTGCCTGCAGCAACCTATACTGCTAACAGTTCATATTAGCTTCTCGGAGCATTCTCATGTCTTGCGCCGCTCGTCCGTACAGCTGCAGGCTCGGCGCTTTAGCTGAGCCGCGGTGCCACCTGAGTCAGAGTGGAGTGGCTCAAGAAGCATGCAAGGACTCCAACCAGGGCACGCCACTTCCTGTTTGGTAAGGTTGGGCAAGCCTTTTGAAGAAAGACATCGGTCAGAAGTTGCAGGCCTGCCAGCATCTCACTTGCAACAGGGTTGTCCTCGCCAACAAAGGTTTCCTTTCGTCAAGAGTCGAGCCAACTGGCACGTCTGCTCGCGTCACAGCTTTTGCCTGCCTAACCGTCGCAGGGCAGGTTCTCACTTCGTCAATGTTGAGCAACTGCAGGGCTGCGGATCTCATGCGTTCACTATTGGCCAACACCCCAGAAATGATCGCACCTGTCATTCAGAGCTTATCGGTCATGAAAGTTTCGTTTTCGTATTTCGCGGCTCATTCTTAAGCTTTCCAGATGCTCCCTTTTCCGAACACACAACACCGTACTACCCTCGATCCGATGCAAGTCACGGTGCCAGTGCAGCATAGTGCAGCCGTTGCCGCCGTGCAGCGGCTGCAGGAAGCTTCTACTCAACCCCACACCTTGATTTGAAACCAATGAACCGGTCTCAGAGCATGCCGAAGCTGCGGCCGAGCAGCCGGGCGGATCGAGTCGAAAGACGACCCGCAGGCCGTGCTTGTGCAAACAGTGGAAAGCAGACATGCTCAAGCCGACGAGGCAACCTGAAATCGCAAGCGCTCTCGAGAACGGAGTCCTTGTCGAAGCTTTGACAGCAAAGCAAGGTTCAAATATCCGACGCAGTTCACATGAAGCAAGACAGTTGAGGATGATGCCAGCTCCCGTCCGGCTCGAGTTCCAGCGATACTCATCACCGGCCTCGGGGCCGATGGGACGACCCTTCGATTGCAAGGGGCATTTCAGGTATTCAACCGTCGTCAGGGCTGCAGGCTCCATAGCCTCGAACCCTGGCCGTCCGCTGTCCAAACAGTGCAGGTGAGATTAGCCGATTCGTCCCAATCTAGCGAAATCCGGGAGCCCGAAACGAGGCTGATTGACAGAAAGACCATGTTACAGAACCTGCATGCCCAAACTTGAGACTCTAACTAAAGTGCTTTTTATTGTGCGTGCTGACGCTCGCATGTTCAGTTGTCTACGACACTTCTTCGAGCCTTGCAACACCATGCGACAATTCGATGCTTCCCTTCCTGCGAGTAAGCCAGTAAAGCAAAAACGAGGAACATTCTGCTTCATCCAGGCAAATTGCTATCTGCTGTGGGGGGGTATCATATGTTCTACCCACCCCCCAGGACCTACCTCGAAGCCTCTTCTTGTACTGTTTAGACGACGTTACGACTCCACTCCGAGCAAAAGTGTTATGTTGCGTAGTCTCCCTTGTATACGACGACACAACACCGCTCGAACCAAGACCACACCACGAAGTATTGTCTAACGTCCTCTGTATGCTACGCCATTACTGTAAACGGCACGCTCCTCCTGATGTTCCTTTTTGAAACCGTGATCTGTAGGGCATTGTATAAGTCATTGTAAATGGTATCTTAAAAGGTATCCTAGAGGGTATTCTATGCGGTACAATTGAGGTATACAGAGGATACATTATACAGGCGGTCTTCTGTAAGAATGGTATTCTATAGGGTACTCCACAATGTATTATACCAAAGGTATTTAGGAAGGTGAAATGCTGTAAGGTGCATAGAGAGGGTATTTTATAAGGTAGTTGTAAGGATATTCTTCTTGGTTCCTGATTTCTTCATAGGAATCCCTTACCCAAAAGCTGAAATCCAATTGGAAATTCTTGGGCTCCGGCTGGCTTTCCATTTTGCAAATCCTTATCTGTAGGGTACTTTTTCAAGTGCTCTATAAACGGGGTATCCTAAATTGTAATGTATAAGTATTCTATATGGCATACATAAGGTATACAGGATGCATGTCGGGTAAATCGGTGGAACTGTAAAAACACATTCTATAGCGTAGTTTAGATTAACGGGGCATCTATGAAAGAAATGGGGAATAAAGGAGAATAGCCTGTAGAATACCTTGCAGAATACCCTTTCTACAAACCTCAAAGAAATTCACTGTTTCCTCTCTCAAAATGCACATTGGCAGCTTAGAGTACAGTAATACCTCAGAGAATAACCCCTTATAGTCCTTTTCTACCTTGTACACCCAAGATCTCAGAGTTCCCCAGTTGTTTGTTGCTTATTTGGTAAGGGGTTCATCTGAAGGAATTGCGGAATCTAGGATGTAGGAACTTTTTGAAAAATCGATGCTTATCTAGTAAGGATACACACAGAGAACAGAGCTCTGCTTGCTCAATAAGCTGCAAAAAACTTGGGCTCCTTTTGATTTCTTCTATATAAAACCTGATCTATACGGTTTCTGTCGGGTATCTTTAACGGGATTCTCAAGGGTATATATAAGGTATACCGGGAGTATCATGTATAGGGTTTAATAGTGTGCAGTTGACTCCTGAACCTCGCCTGCCTGCCGAGAGCGAGTGCCAAAAATAGGGTTTAATACAACACTCTGTGCAGTATTCCAGATGGTTTTCTATAAGGTTTTATATAAGGTATATAGGAGAAAAGCAAGGTATTCTACGGGGCATTCTATAGGTTTTGTATGGGGTATCCCCAAAGGTATCGTATAAAAGGTATTCGTTTTTTTGCAAGCGCACGGTCCGTGAAGGTCCCGTCTGCAGCGACCGTTTCAGGTGCGTTTGTGGGGTTTCCGGCTTGAATTGTGAACCACAGATACCCAAAAAGCTCTATTTCTGGCAACACTCGAGACTTGGCGATACAAAGGAGTATTGTCCATCCATACCATAGAACGAGAAGAGTGTTCCTGTCGAATGTCGGCCGCTGTCGGAATGGCGAAGAAGCTGCGTTCTATAAAAGAGTGTGGTGGGGCTGCATCAGACTGTAGGTAAGATATACGGAGAGAGGCTTCCACTAGACATGATTCGGCCCAATGTGTCTTGGGCCTACCTACCCTATTAGGGCCTCGCGTGTGGCGATAAGCTGCTGAAGGCATAAAGGTAGATTGGAATTCAAGTGATTCTGGGTGCCGATAAAGATGGCCAAGGAGGTTCAGGCGATTTTGCGAATACTGTTGAGAAGGAGTGATGACATGTCTGGAAGAGAAAGCCAGCTCGGCAAGATACTGATTAGAGCATGGAGCCGCAGATGGGTTAAGAACCCTATGGTAGTAAGAGGATTTGATCTTAAAGATCCTACGCAAACAGTTGTAGTGAATAGAGTCGAGCTTGGTGAGCTGTGTGGGGGTGAGTACAAGGCTGTCCATCGCATACATCAGAATAGATTGGACAACTGAACGATATACCAAGAGCTTCCAGTTAGGGGGAAGATGACCATGCTTCATAAGCGGAGCAAGCTTCTTGGAGGCTTCCATCGCTCTAGAAATGCAAGTGGATACATTTTTATGATTAGTGGATCGTGGATCCAAATACACTCCAAGGTACTTAACCGCGTCGGAGAGTGGAACTTGTAGGTCCTTAACTGGAGAAAGGAGATAATTCGGGTCGAATAGAATACGATGAGGGGAGTTGACGGATAGATGTTCACATTTGTCATAGTTGAGATATAGGCCTCGTCGGGCTCCTTCTTTCTGTACTAAATGGAGGAAAGGAGTTAGTCAGGAGAACCGTGTCATCCGCGTATTCCTAATCCCGTAAAGTGGCGCCCAGGCGTAGGACACCAGAGACAGTGCCGTGCTCTGCCGTATAATGTCGCTCGACATCCTCAAAAAGGTGAGTAAGCACGAAGCCGAATAAGTAAGGGGAGAGGGGGCACCCTGACGGAGCCCCTTGTTTGCGTGCTTTTCTCGGAGCGCTCGTTACTGTCACGAACCGTGAAGGTGGGGTTGTTGTAGAGAGAAGAAATGGCCCTCCGAAAGGGGGCTGGAACTCCCATGCACTGAAGAGAGGCTTGTATAGCGGAGAACGTAACAGAATCAAAGGCCTTGGCCCAATCAAGGAAAATAGCGTGGAATGGTTCTGTTTGTCTTTCATGAACCTCCAAAAGACGGCGTAGTATGTGGATAGGCTGAGTAACGGAGCGACCGGAACGAAACCCAAATTGGGTATGGCGGACTCGATGATCGAAGTGAACCGCCAAGCGTTTCTGAAGGAGCGAAGCATATATCTTATAAATTGTATTCGAAAGAGAGATAGGTCGATAATTGGACAGGAGCTTCGTATCTTTCTGGTAGTTTTTAACCAGCATGACAACTTCTGAGTGGAGCCAGGAGGCTGGGGCCTCTCCTGTCACGAAGCAGTGGTTGTAATGGTCCAGTAAATAGACCCGAAATATATAAGGGGCATTTTGAAGAAGTTCGGCCGGAACGCCGTCAGGGCCTGGAGCATTGCGCTTACCGAGCGCGCGGAGAACAATGTTAAGTTCTTCCATATTGAAAGGGCGAGAGGCTTCTGGGATTTCGGAAAAAGAGGGAGTATCTGGAAAAACCTCTGGGGAAGGAGCCTTCCAAACCTGATTGGCTAAATAGTCTGCGAACGATTCTGCCCGGCACGATTTAGAGACCAGTTTACCTTGAGACTAAGTTGGTAGGGGAAGGGCGGAAATCTTTTCTCATGGAGCGCGCTGTACGCCATTGCTGTATGGCGGAGCCATGAAAATCCTCCTGGAGGGTAGCCAATATAAATTGTTTCTTGTCCCGGCTGGCAAGTTTCTTGATGCGATTTCGATGTTGCTTAACCTCTTTCTCAGTGAGATCGGTCTTACTTTGGAAGGAGGAAATACATTCTAAAGTAGCTAGGAGAAGCAGGGAGAGTGGGAATAAGAACATGTTTCTGAATGAGTTCTAACAGGTAAGCGTTTTGGGCGTCAGGAGAAAGAGACAACCACGCGGCAGAGGAGTAACCAATGTCGGGAGGAGAGAGCGCCGCCGTACGGGAGCCGGAGAATCTACCCAAGGAGCCATATTCAGTAACGCCCGGCAACCTTGGCAATTGTCACATAATGGAGAGTGCGCAAGGCAGTATAATACTGCTGCGCAAGAGTAACGAGCTGCTGATGCGTATTGGGAAGAGAGTCACCTAAAATCACCCGCCGCGCATATTGGGAATCTGTATAAATGGTGATATCAGAAAAGGAGGGAAGATTAGAGTAATAGAGAAGATAATCAAAGAGCTCAATGAGGGCTTTAAGCTCGCCTGTATTGTTGGAGCCCCAGATCTCGGGCAGAACATGTGTACCGGTGGGTGTACAGGTGAAGTCCCATTGTGTGTCCTGCGTGGCTTCTTCTTTTACCAAAGAGCTAGTAACCGCGAATCCCCATCCAGCAGGGTTCTCAGGAGAGACGACCTTATTGTTGGGACAGGAGCCGTCGGTATAAGCTGTTACATAGATCTGCGGAGGAGTAGCCGGGTGGTCCGGGTCAGGAAGCTGATTGTTGGTAGAAGAGAGACGGTCGGCCTCAAGGGCCTTGTAGAAAGCGTGAGTATGGGAGTAGTCTGGTTTGTCCGTCGGGTCGGGCTGAGGTCGTTCCGGGTAGTGACAGGAAAGAGTTCCGTAGGTGGGGAGGTGGCGCGTGTTAATGAGTTGCTGAAAAATGAGCCCTGAAGAATATAAGAACTGGAGAGGGAGGTGGTGAGTAAGGTATGGTCGAGCGCCGCCCAATCTTCAACTTTAGGATCAGAAAGGAGAGGGTCAGCACAAGTCATTTCTTTATACGTAACCTGCTTGGAAAAGGAGAGATTCTGCTGGGAGGGACCGTGAAGGAGCGAATAGGAGGTCATGAATTCAGTGAGGTATTCGGCGTTGTCCCGATCGGGATCTTCCAAAGCTTGGCCGAGGACCGGGGCATCTGTTGCCATGGAGGCAGAGAGTCTGGCGTTGAAGTCGCCCAAGATGACTAAGTCTCTAAGTGATCTGCATTGGTATGGGAGGAAACCAAATGGTCAAGGGAGTCCCAAACATCTTGTTTCCTTTTGAGGTCCTCCGCGGAATCCTCAACTTGACTGGGAGCATATACACACATAATGGTGATGGGGTGAGGGATAATGTGGATGGTGATCTCACAAAGGCGAGGGCCGTGGGCCAGAAAATTGGAGACGTATGGTCGCAAAAGCGGTGAAATAAAGAAGCCCACCCCGTGGTGCTTACCAGCAGGAGTGCTAGCTAGAATGTAATATCCCCCACCCTGATTTGCAAAAGCTGTGGCTGGAGTCGGCCTTAGTTTCCTGAACTGTGAAAGTGATGTTGTTTGGCGAAAAGGAGAATCTGATCATATTTTGCGACCTCTTTAAGGCCTTCAATGTTCCAAGTTGCGACATTGAGCGTAGTATGCGGTTTAAGGGAAAAAGGAGAGGGGTGCTGGTGATATCGCCAGTTTGTAGGCGTGCTTTGTGTCTTTCGGACCTTGGACTGGAGGCGGCGATAATCGGTCGGTCGCGGACTATAGAGATCTTTTATTCTGAGTCCACTGTTGAAAACGGCGTGCCTTGGCCTGAGTGGACCTAGTGCCTCGAGAGGTTCCCCCGATGGTGTCGCGGTTTTGGTAGCCGCATGGATCAGGATGGGTGCGGTGCCTGCCTGGGGTGTTCAAGTCAAAGTAAACCTGTTTCGTCGGCGGTGCCGAGACAGTGTCACGTGAAACCATTGGTGAATCTGACCACTGGTAAATCTGTCCATTGGTAAATGGTCGTCGTCGAGCCGTTTGTATCCCCAGTTCTTTCCACAGCTTTCTATCAACTGATTGTGTCCCGGCTCGCCTCCCTTGGAGGCAACCGCTCGACTTAGCAGCCCATACAGCTTCGGAGATTCTCCCCTAGAGAACTCAAGTTCTTTAGTAGTGCCTCTTCTGTGGTATCTGAGCCACACCTGGCGTCCTTTAATGGAGTACGAAAGAACTATCATGCCATTAAGCAATGTAAAAGAGGAAGCCCAAACTCTAGAGGAGGTTGGGGTATACACCTCGTACTCAGTAATGTTGCCATTAAGAGCATGCACTAACCTATTCCGAACCTTAGCCGTAAACCCTCTGGCGCGCACTTTCATTTGGCCGTTCGCAGAACGAGAAGTCTCGGGCGCGCGCTTGGTGGAAAAAACTGAGACAGCAAATCGATTCTGCTCTAGGCTATGAAAGCCTCTGACGTTCCACCCTAGCGGCAAAACGATTGTCTGGCTACTCTCGGACTTTGGCCTAGCGGAGCAAAGCGATTGGGAAAAGGCTTCCGCTGGAAGCTGTGCGCAGTGACGCGCGTCCAAAACTGTGCCCACTGGTGGGGACACGAAGGCTTCAGAAGACTGACCTACAAAAAAGGCTGTTCCGCGTTGTACAAGGAGACGCGCAATGCGGTTCCAACCACTGGTAAATCTGCTCCATTGGTAAATATGACCACTGGTGAATCGGCTGTCTGAGAAAGGAGGCTTCCCGAAAAGGAAAGCAGTATTCCAAAAATGCGACCATTGGTAAATGCCACCATTGGTAAGTGAGGGCGCCCCGGGACTGCAGTCCGGTGCGCAGGTTGTCTGGTTCCTAGAAGGAGCGAGACCTTCAGGGGACCAATTCTACCGTGGAGCGCGCCGTAGAAGGCGGCGCAGCAGCTAGCGGTAACCACCTGAGTCAGTGGGAGCTAATGTAGGGTTCTGGCCATCGGGGCCTTTGCTTGCGAAATTGCATATTCATGATAAGATACGCTACCGACCATACAAGGTCGTGAGCACCGGTTTCCGCAATCAAAAGAAGGAGGGGCTCTAAACTATTTCCTTTGTTGTTGTAGTGACGGCTGAGCAAGTGGGACTTGTCCGAAACTAGAGGGTGATCTCTATGAATGCGATCTGCCATAGTGTCGTAGATGGTAACGAACTGGTCATTGGGAGCGAGAAGCTCCTGTTTTTTAGTGGTTTGGCACTTGTGAAGAGCAGTCACCTGGTATTGTACTATGTCGAAGTAGCAGGAGCCAGAGCTAGCCAATTGTTTGAGGTTCTCGTTGTTCCAAGGAGCATACCCTGCGAAAACACACCATAAATCTTCATCCTCAAAGATAATTGCGTTGAGTTGTTCGACTGCTTGATCAAGGAGGTATTCCGACTGATCTGAGAAGAGACTGTGGACCAAGTTGTGCACACAACCGGTGTCCCACTGTTTGGGAATACCATGCTTTGCGAGAGCTAGACTCTACGTGGAGGGTACTCCTGAACAATCAAGGTAGAGTCGTTCTAGCCTAAGTGATTGAATTCCGGGACCTCTGAGGGCAAGGGGAGAGAGAAAATATGAATCATCTCCTCCACTGCCGGGGCGAGGGCAACTTCGAAGAGGCGCATCACAACACTGTAGTGGTTCGGGTTGGCGTGATCTAACGAGCGGTGGAGGTGGGTCCATTCGGGCCAGGGTTTGGAGAGAAACGAGGGCTTATGCGAAACATACACCGGGTCAACATAGGGGCGGGGGAGGTCTTCAAGGCCATCTTCCGGAAAAGCAGTCTTTTATCGGATCTGATTGCTTATCAGCGATATCTTCATAGGTGAGGTCCATCAGTGCCTGCTGGAGCTTGTGGGTTGTATCCTCTAGGTACTCGAGAATAGAGCGCTCGTAGCCTACAACTAGCACATGATAGTAGGGACTGGAGGGCTCTGCTGTGTCTCCACCGTAAAGGCGAACAAAGTACTGTCGTTGAGCTTTGCATGCAGGGCACTAGCCTAGGCCTAGGTAGCAATCGTTCTCAGCGGCGTCACAGAAGGCACCATTATCATCCATGGGGAAGGGACACGGAAAACTAGGGAGTTTGTTGACCGGTGCTTTCTGGAGGTCCGGGAGCAGGTCTAGGCGAAGAAGCTTCTCGTCTCATAGTGCATGCCGTATTTGTGGCGACAGGTGTTACAGTTGGTGCTGGTACCTGCAAGAGCCATACAATCCTCACAAGGGAAAATGAGGGAGGGGTCGTCCAAGGCACGGCCACGGGGCCGGGTCTGCCTGCCATCTCCTTTCTGGCGATCGTCCTCTCGGCGTCTGCGATGGATCGTAGTTCTCAAAGTCCTTCACATTGCACCAGCGATCCGGACGGGACTGAGGGCCTACCTCTTCTACCGGTTCCCATTCGCGATTCTTAGCGGGCCTGGAGTAATCGGTCCAATCCTGCCTGGAGCCTTTGCCTGTGTCAGTAGAGGAACGTGCTCTATCCCAAAGGAGCTCTGCGCCTCTCGGTGGGAGCCTTTACCGCTACGATGGTAATCCTGGTTGGAGTCATCATAGTCATCATCTTGCTGGCGTTCCCAGCGTTTCGTGTTCTCAGAGCCTTTGCCTTTGCGGCCATAGTCTTCCAAGTTGAGGCCTGCATCGGAGACTGCCTGCTGGATTTGAGGCTGCATCCCTAAGAAACCCTGGAGCACAAAGTTAGGGTTCTTGGTGAGCTGTGTGCAAAGCTCTTCGCCCATCTCAATGGGGTAAATTGCGTAGGGAAAGGACTTGATAGCTTCCTCCCTAGAAACATCAGAGACATCCTTGGTATGCGTGAAGTGACACCGGAGTGCTGTGGTGGCGTGTCTGCTGGCTGAGGCAGAAGCTTGGAGGAACTGAATGGTGGAGGCCATCTTATCCCCAAAAAACCTTGGAAATTCCGACTGAACCACTTCAAAGAGATTTGAAATAATCAGAATGTGACACGCGTAGGAGAGGTTCCTGTCAGGGAGATAGATCACCTGAGAAAGGAGCTGCGTTTCTTCTGGATCCCAAATTTGAAGGGAGTTAAGGTCACATTTCAAATATCCTGTGATGGAGGGGTTCTGTGGTTTCGTGAGTGCATCCATCACAGCATGGAGTGGGACGCGAGGCGCTCAAGTACAGGGAGGTTTCTTTCTATGCGTAGGGGAGAATCCTGGTGTTCTTGGGAATGGTACCAACGCTTCTTTTGCTTAAAAGCTTGAAAGAAGGCTTTGGAGGAATGCTCCTGCAAAAAAGTAACCTTTAAAAAGGCGTTAGTGGAGGTGCTCACATGATTGGAGGTAGTCTGTATGTCATCCTCAGAAAGGTGTGCCTGCTGCAGCAAGTACTGAAGATCGTGATCGATAGTGGACTTATTCGTGAACGGCGGCAAACCATGAATCAAAACAGTGCTGCGAATAACATCAGCTTCAACGCTTTGAAGAGCCAAACCCTCAAATCGAGCCAAGGAGCCTTGCCTGTCCAACCTAGTAATCACTTCCTGCCTGATGTGATTCGAAAGGAGATCCAAGGAGGGCTGCACCGTGTGTTCGTGGTACTGTGCGAGTACCGTGCTGAGGTTCTCCATGGTTACTTGAGGCGGAGGGATCTCCACGCTGGGAGCAGGCAGGTCAATGTTGGTGGTAGGGGTAAAGGAGTTCGTGGTGGGGTCAAGGCGGGCGACCTTCCTAGGGTTGCGTACGGTGTTGTAGGCACGAAGGAGTTCCGAGGAGTTTTGCAGAGCTTCCCTAAAGTTCGGGTCCATATCTCCCCACTCAATGGGGTCTGGGTCTGTGTCTGGAGCGCTTCCCTTAAAGGTGCTTGCCAAACCAGTGATGCCAGACATTGCGGAGGCAGCGGTTGGCTGCATCTGTGCCTGAAGGTTGGAGACCAACGCGTCATACAAAGTAGTGGAGATGGGTTCAGGCTCTTTGCCTGCCTGCCTAAGGTGAATGATACCATTGGTAAATCGAACCACTTGTGAATCTTGCGTCAAATTGATAATCCGGCTTATGCCTGGAGCTGCTTCTGTCGGTTCTTGCTTGACCAGTTCGGGGGGCGGAGCTTTCACTGGGATACCTGGAGCTGGCATGATTGTCTGAGCGGGAGCTGTTTGCTGCTCGTTGGGAGTATCCGTCGGCGTCGGCGCAAGGGGCTGCGCTTCGGTCTGCTCAGCAGCCATGGCGGCTGCGGGATCTGTGGCGATTGTCCGGGCTTTCACCGAAATCTGGAACAAAATGAACCAATCGACACGAAAATCAAGGCACAAGCAGGAAAAGCAACCAGATGACTTGCAAAGGGCTGCTACGTCTCACCTTGAGCCTAGGGTGTCTACATAGGAAAGATTTCTATACTGTATTTTGTAGGCTAAAGGGTAGTCCATCAGGTATATACAAGGTATATACCTTATAAACTCTATATGGTAGGGTATTTTCTATGAAATTCTGGAAGGTATTTGGAGTGGGTATTCTATAATGTACTTTAAAGGGTATTCTTTTACAAGTAGGTTCCTGATCTCCAGCATAGGAACCCGTTGCTCAATAAGCTACAGCTCCTATAAAATATTCTATAAGGTGCATGTTGACAGGCTGTATCATACATGCTGCAATGGATGTTTACCAGGGAGGGGCGCGCTGACATGATCACAAGGACATGCGGAGTTAGGAGTACAGGAGCACTGCAGCTTGGGGTATCAGACATATATTGATCCGTCATGCACAGCAGTCCGTTCCTTCATTCGATATCGACGATGAACACCAGTAATAATAATCTGGTTCCGGCTTGTGTGCATTAAAACCAGGATTAACAAATTAAGGCTTAAAGCAAGCAGGCCCGTGGAACCAAGAACCAAGATGCCGAAGACTCTTGAATCTGGGATCTCGGTTCCACGGGCCTGATTGCATCAAGCCTTATTTGTTCATGTTGGTTTTAATGCAGCCGTGCCGGCGGAACCAAGACTCAAGATTTAAGAGTCCTGGGCATCTTGGTTCCACGGGCCTGGCTGCATTGTGCCTTAATTTTTGAATGCTGCTTTTGATGCAGCCGCGCCTGCGAAACCAAGATCCAAGATTCAAGAGTCCTCGGCATCTTGGTTCTTGATTCCACGGGCCTGGTTGCATTAAACCTTAATTTTCTAATGCGATTTGAATGCAGCCGGGCCTCTTGTGAATTCTGCTGGGCATGATCCTGCATACACAGTCCCTTTCAGATTATGTAGTAATGTTCGTATACACTAATCACTAATCATGTTACATGTGTGTGTGTGCGTGTGTGTGTGTGCATGTGTACTGAAGCGTGGTAGCATACAGGTACACAGACAGGTTTGGAGGTAGGTCCTGGGGGGTACCATATATATATATATATATGTGTGTGTGTGTGCTAATGGCTTAATTTATATATGTATATGTATACACACACCTATATACATATATATATATATGTATATGTATACACACACCTATATATATATATATATCATGCCCGAGCACAAATAGTGTGCAAGAAACGTGCGCCAAAAGGATTGGGGTTAGACCGGGTAGACTGTCCTTCAGTGGGTCCGGACACCTTAGCTTGAAATGAGATCGATCACGGCATCGTTGAAGAAACCACAGTGGCCTCATCAAGGGCGCCCGCACATCAGTATTTTTCCTACTACGTCACCTCGAATGCAGAGTCGGTGCCTGCCGCGTGCACTGCCAAGGCAGCAATGTGAAAATGGCGCTCCGCTGAGTCATTGTCTCTACAGCCGCTTTAGGGTCTAGGCTAGCCATCCGATACACATCTTGTGCTTCCCAGGTCGGTAAGCACTTCAAGTTTCAAGCTTACATCGAGGGACTGGAGAACCGCAGCATAAACATGCCGCAGCTCATGCAGATTAATAGTTTTGCAGCAGCTTGCCTGCAGAGCATGCTGAGCGTGTTTGTTTACATCTGGGCATAATGATGCGAACATGTATGCATCCGCAAGGTACGGCAGTGCTACAGCTGGGGTTTGACCGCGACTGCACTCGATTTTCACAACATCCATGAGTGGATCGTGAAGCCAGCAACGAGGCCAGCCGCAAACGAATACATAGCTCGGCGTGGCCTTGTGCATGCATGGGAACGTTTTTATGATGCTGTACCCACCTGCTGACGAGGGAATTCAACAGTTCCATGATGGAGCACCTCTCCGACAGAAAGTTGGTTCCAAACTGGCTTCGCCTCTGAATTTTACGCATGTTCCACAAGATTCATTGGCTTCTTGCACAGAGGGGATTGAATTGGGTACTGCGGACGGTCCCGGACTAGGCCAGATCGAAATGCACAGAATCTCAAGCCGTGGCACATAGCGAACGTGCGACAACTGTTTAGTGTCTAGAAAGTTTTATGCACTTTATGTGCGTGAGAAACTGAGAAACCCGCGATCGCACGGTTCCTGAGATAGACGTTTCTTAAAGCGGCCGTCTTTTTGTGTGCGTCTTGGATTGACCTTGGCTTGGTTTGGTGGAGAGAGATCACAGAGAAGTAGGCATAGATGCATACGTTAGCAGCGCATAGGCTTCCACAGTTGTACACATATACATGTTTGAACATGTACATATGTTTATGCCGCACAAAGACAATGAAACACTGCAACTACGAAAGGCCGGGCATTAAAGCCAAGCCGAGCCAAGCCGCACCGAAAAGCGCAAGCACCAACGAAGTCTTTCCTGTTCTCTTGTGATATCAACTTGGCAGCAAGTTGACATGCCTGAAATGCATAGCTTGTGCGAGGGAAAGCTAGCAAGAGTCTGCAAGAGGTGTACGCATAGGAGTTGCTATAGTTGGTAGTAGTTGGCAGTTGAACACTGTGTGTGTGTGTGTGTGCGTCTGTGCCAGCTGTTGGAAAATGTTATGATGTCCGAAAGGGTGCCTCTCGCATGCGCGTGATCGCAGCCTGCCTTCTTCCTGTGTCGTGTTTGTTTTTTGCCCGCGATGTAAAACCTGTTTTCAATGGTTGCGCGCAACTAACTCTGCCCCTATCCTGCGTGTCGTCCTTTTGGCTTTGTGCCTTTTGTCCAATCGTTGATGTTTGCAGCGTTGCTTTGCAACTCTGCCCCCATCCTGTTTGTAGTGTATGCATTGGTGCCTTGCATATTCGAGCCTGCTTGCGAAGCTCTGCCCATGCATATCCTGTTCGTCCTGTCTGCAACGTCGCCTTGCAACTCTGCCCGGTGCATGCTTTGTGGCTTGAATGTCCAAGCCTGCTTGCAACATCTGCTACGCAACTCTGCACCATTCTGTTTGTCGTTGTGGATTTGTGCTTTGCCTGTTTGCAACCACCTGTGTTATAAAAAGCTTGGGTTGGCATGAAGTGCCAGTGCTTCGAATGCAGCAAAGGCCACCGGCATGTGGTGCAAGCATCTGTAAGCCTGAGGTTCATCAGCCATTTCTGGGGTGACCCCATGCAGAAGTTCCTGGAGTGTTTGAGGCATCAAAGCTGAGCGTCAAAATGTCGTCGGTTGAATGTCGTTGGGTCTACAGGGTTGGTGCATGGCAGCTGCCGAGGCAACACCTCTCCGTGCGGGGACTGAGCGCAAGAACTGGATACTGGCTGTTTGCGTTTGCAAACCGGCACCACGTGCCATGGCTCTATCTGTCGCTTTTGCGGTAAAGCCAGACATGAACATAGTCAGAAATGGCAGTGGTACCTCTAGCCCGAACACGGCAAGTATTTGCAAATCTCCCGTTGAATCCGAGGGATGCTTAAAGCTGTGATGTTCGACGTAGAGGGAGGTCTTCTTCTTTCGCTCTGATCTTGTGATGAGATGGACACTATCAGCAGCAATATGTAGCAATCAACCACTGCCGAAGGATTGTAGGGAGCGAGGCAGTGATGCTGTTCCCACCCCGGTGAGTCAGGGTATAGACACTCTAGCAGTGTGAAGTGTTCTTGCTTTTCTGCATGCTGCTTTGCCTTCCGATCTGATGCTTGACGTCGCATAGAATTGCCTTGGCGGGCCGTAGGATCCCCGACTTGTGCCGTATTTTGAAATGCCTGACCAGCGCACATTCGAGCTGAAGTTCCTTGCCATTGTTCCGAATGTTTTGTTCTTTTGAAATGCAGCTCGCAGCCGTGATCAGCCATGAATAGGCATACAGAAGTCACCAAAAGCCCTGCGGAGGCGAGCCTTCTCCTCTGTACAGACGGAAAAAGAGCGGGTCAGTCGAAGAGCAGCACAAGCGATAACACCGCGATGAGCCACTGCAAGTTGGTGCGCTCAACCAACTCGCCCTCGTGCGGGCCGAGCGGCAGAGCGACGTGCTTTTTTAATTCCTCCAAGAGCGGCGTCTGGCATCCTGTGTACATCGCGGTGTGTTGCCGGACAGCGCTCCCTCTTCCACATCGGCCGCAGGAGAAAGACTGGGTCGGCGGTTTTCTAAAGGCGATCACATCGAGGCTGGCTGTCTGCGTTGCATTTCAGCGCTGCATCCGCGACAAGGTTAGGCTAACTGCGTTGAGATAATGCAACGCCTGAGCATCCGGTTTCGGAAATACTTCGCGCCTGACTGTTCCACCACGCACGCAAGTGCACTGAGATGCGTCTTCGCCGTTTACACCTAAGCCTAAGCCTTCTAAGCTTCCAAGAGGAGGAGCGCCGGAGGCTGCCGCGCATCATCGCGCATCCCAGACTGAGGAGATGGATTCTCCTTCACCAGCAGCCTGGTTTCTTGTCAGCGGTGGACGAGACTTTGGTTGGCGAAGCATTTGCGAAGCACCTGCAGATCGTGCATGAGCCTGTCATTGGGACAGCCTCGAGCTCCTCCTCTGTCGCATCCTGTTCTTGGAGTGATCTGCACGATCTCCGGCTTGTGAAGTAGAGTGCGTTGGCGTTCCTCGAGCTGCTCCTCCAGTCCTTTTTCAGCGTCAATCTGCCTCAGAGCTGGATCAGTGCTCATTCTCCGCCAATGTTACTTGAACCGAATTTCTCGTCCGAGTGACTGCTAAGACTACTATAAGTGCACGTGCACTTTGGCAGGGCATGATCGGCACGCGGCCTGCCCAGCCAACCACCGGTTTTTGCATGCCAAGGGTTTGAAAAGCATCGAACATGTCGCTGAAGCATGCTTTGAGCATGCTGAAGCCCGAACTTCCGACACCGGAGCCTGCGACTGAGTGTCGAATCTATTCCCACTTTCGGTTAGCGACATCCGAGAGATCCGACATGACTTTGATGCCCCCAGCCCTACAACGCGAGCAGGTGAAAAGCACCTCTGGAGATGGGGCATAAAGGTGCTTGCCGTAGTTGGCGGGCAGGCAGGTGAGTGTTCGTTCCAAGCACGCGCACACGACCTGACTGACTAAAAGACTAGGAGAGAAAGCAAGTTCTGTTTAATCCCGATTGGCTGTTCGGATTCAGTTCCCGAACTGCCCCAAGCTCGGAGCCTTCGTTCTGTGATCCTCAGGATTTGGTGCCAAATGCGATGTCCGGTCTAGCAGATGCTCATGCAGCTATTCGAGCAGCATGCATTTCAATCAACATGCATTTGGAGTCATGGCCGTGTCATCGGATCTTATTGCTGTCGTCTACATTGATACACTCTCGGTGCCTGAGGCAAGCAATTATCGTGTGCTCATGGTTATTGGGGCGTCGCAACAGTCGCATGTTTACTTTTCTCGTGCCTGGTGCTCTTATGAGTGGGCCAGAGCCCAAGCAAGGAAATCCATGATTCTTCTCGAAGATCTTTCGCTTGGGTTAAGCCGGTTAAGCTGCATGCCAAACTAGTTGCAGGCACTGTGCTTGGACTCCTCGACTCTCGCGGTGGACATTGCGGCTATGAATCAGGATTTTACCAGATTCGCAGTTCACCTAGGCTGCGATGAGCCCTAGAAGAAGCCTGCGAGAAGTCCTGCATAGGACGTGGAGATCATTACAAGTGGACTGACGACATCCGAAGTATGCTCCAATAAGTTCCAAGGCTGCAACTCCAGAACACGTTTCCGACATGCGGAATCTATTGGACTTGCCTTATGCGAAGTCTTTAAGGTACTATCCCGGCAGTGGGGTCAGTGCCAAAAACTCCCGAGAAGCAAGCTTCCCTTTGGAGGTGGTGAAGGCATCCGGCAGTGGAGCTGGGAAACGAGCCTAGGGTCAGAAAGTCGCGATATCTCGACGGAAGGAAGCCCTTGCCTTCAACTTGAACAAGACTCAGGCGAGCAGTGAAGCCACATGCCTGCTACTGATTCGGGACCGAGGGCGGAGATTGCATTCTCTTCAAATAGTTTGCTTGAGTTCACGGCACAGGCTGTTTGCAGGTCCGCATGGTCCAGTTTAGAAGACTTCGGCTTACATTCCTGCCAAAGCCGAGGTTGACCGACAGCGGCTGATGTGTGGATTCGTTGACATCGCACAGCCAGAGGAGGACGCGGATGGTGTGCAAAAGATGACAAGGCGGCGCTTGTCAGGTCCAGCTCCTTGCGAACGGGTCGAAAAGAGCTGAGCACAGGCGGCTGCGGAGCTTCCTGCTCCTCCTGCTTTGGCAGAACGTCCTCGTCCAAGCCAGCCGAGACAAGGACTACATGCCAGGCTCTGAGTAGTTGCCCTGGATTGAAGAGGCAAGCTCACGGCGTGTGTGATTCAAGGTGCGTACTTGGTGATGTGGCGAAAGCCATTCAAGGCTCGAGTTCCAGTTTAGTCACACCCTCTGTGTCAGTGCCTGAATCCATTCTGTCGTCTCGCCAGGAGACTGGTGGCGCAGGTCCTTGCGGTTGAGCCTGGCCGGATGTGACTTCTCCAGTGAAGACGTGCTGACAATGGGCATGCATCTTGACAAGTTGGCGTGATCCGTACCCGCCGTGCCGGATGCCTGATCAAAGGGGCACTTGCATTCGCCAGGCAGAGCCTGCCAAAAAGTCTCGAAATCCTGAAGCTGGATCTGCAGTGACGAGCTGAGTCAGACATGCCTTCGACAAAAAGCCCGGATTAGTGGAAACACCTGAAAAAAGTTGGCCTGGTCAAACTCGTTGAGGTTCACAGGTTTGGACGATGGCAGCCTGTCAACAGTGGCGCAACAGCTGCCGGAATGTCTTCAGAGTTTTACCCTGGACATTTCGGGGTGCCACGTCACCGACAAAGGCTTCGCTTGACGCTGTCTGAACCGTTGAAGCATGCCGCAGAAGAAGCCGGTCGCTGGCACGGAAGGCGTTCTGGCTTTCTTGAAGAAGCTGAATCCGGATCTCGCTGAAGTCACCATAAAGATGCAGCATACCACTGTGTCGAAAGGCGCGGTCCCCAATCAACAACGGCATGTTATGAACCGTGATGCTTGTCTCCGATTGAGGTCTGTTGGCATTGAGTAGGGACGGGCCAACCGCCTTGCAAAAGTGGGCTCTGCTCTCCCACCAAGAGCCTCTTGGTTTGCATGCATTTGACCGCTAGTTGAAGCGGATGCACCCTGGACATACAAGGCTGCCTTTGTGGCATCCCATCTTCCTCACCTTCTATTTCGCATCGTACATTTAACTGTCCATAAGTGTTTGAGCCGTTCGCCTGATGACTACGGATTGAATACGACTTCGCCGGGCATCAGGCAACCAAGTCATCTACCTTTAGGTGCAGCCGTATTCAGTAAGCGAACGGCTCGATATGTATATTGTACTCGACCATCATGAAAATGTAGGCAGATGACTATAAACCGACAAGGGAAGCGGGACATCCCCGTAGCACAAACATGAAAGGCGAGCCGAAGCATTGGCTGCTAAGCTGGAAATCATCGAGCGAAAGAAGGCCAGAGCAAGTGTGCGTGATCATGCACCGTCGAGTCTGAGTCTACGTTCCAGAGATCTAGACTACGATGCCTAATTCGTGCTGTACGTGTTGTGTCCGGCAAGAATCCATCTGTGGCTCCAACTCCGGCACACGAAGCTGGGCTGCAAGCTCTTCCATCTCACGAGCACATGTGCGACGGCATTTATGCCGCTCAGGTGCATAAGAAGGCCGCGCTCGAGAGTTTGTTGAACTTGGCTCCCTCCAAGATTTCCGCAGACGTTCTGGAACATGTGAAAGCAGATCTTGCTGCCTTGGAAAAAAGCATCGAGAAGGCTCCATAAGATGGAGGCGCCGAAGCTATTTAAGATCCTTGCAGGCACCGAAGGTGATTGCTGGATGTTTTTCCTCATAATTGTATCCGCACACGGGCCCCTGGCCCCTTACAAATCGCGGGGGTGCTGGCCCTTGCATTTTGAGTCAGGCATCCGCCAGCTCCTACAACTCTACAATCACTTGGAGCCATTTCCCCACGTCATGTGTGCTGATGGAACCATCCGACAAGAAATTTGCAGACATGGCATTTCTTTCATTGCACCTTGCAGACATCATCTATCACTAGCCTCGTGCCGAGTCCACCATGCCATCAGCAAGCCTGTCGCATTCATAGCCTGTACAATCGCGAGTTTTATTGCGATAACGACAGCGCCCAAACATTGGCACATCGCTTTGGTACACTGTTGGCCTGTAGGGTGGCGTTGTGAGCCAGGCTAATATGCCGATGCCAATCCAGCACGCATGACCGGTCAGTCTCGAGGCCGTCGAAGACCGTGGATGCCAGCAAGAAAGCAGTACAAGAGCCCAGCTGAAGGACGCTCGGATGGAACCCACTCAGGAAACAGTCTCATCGTGAGCAAGGGGATTCTTCCAGATGTGCATTCGTGGGTCCGGCCGTATCGGGCAGTAGAAGACTTTGACGGCCGCAACAATAATTTGTGCCATGGGTTGCACACATGCCGTTGCATGGCGGACGGCGTGGCACAACAGTGCGTTCGCTCCACTTTTAGGATGCTGAGTTGTGGCTGGCTACTGGCACCGCGTAAACAAGAGCGGAGTACCTGGAGCTCCGTGAGGAATGTCCATGGAAATGTCTCTGTGACTCTTTACGACACCCAGTGCTGAGGTTCTGGAGCGCCGACTTAGCGAGGAGCCCGGACCATGTGCACCCATGTCCGCCCTCCGCTGCCCAAGATTTCCAACGAGCCCCACCATGCAAGGTGTGGCAGAGGCTGCAAAGGGAGCTCACTTTTGCACATTGGCATTTGCAGGTGCCTCAATATCACCCTCTGGAAGCGTTGAAGTCTTGCTTCTAGCCCATGGCATTCGCCACAATTGCGCCTGCCTTGCTTTGTGCGTTATGTCTGGCCTGGTATAAGCAAAGCTGCCCAAGTGGGGGGTCTTTAGTGGGAGCTGCGTTTCGCTCCCTCGATACTGCTTTCTGGTCCATCGGGCTCGCCGCTCAGTGGCTTCGTGCAGTTTCAAGAGGCAAACACGGCCTGGAGTTCTGAAAAAGGATGGCATACAGCGAAGAGCGTTTGGGGACCGCCCAGTCATTGGCTGAGCGCCACGTTGACCGACCCAGTGGCTTCAGCCTTGGGCTCTAAGGTCCAATGCTTCGAGAATGTCGGAGTCGCGTCGGGCGGCGGCCCCAAAGCGTCAGTTCAAAGCAATTCATTGAAAGGCCCTGCAGACAGTTCGGACAAACGGCTCACGCAAAGCGGCGGAGCCGTGGCTCGACGGGTTTCAGCCACCTGCGAAGCTTCAACAATCTTGTTGGCGTAACCTCCATCCCTCTGCAGGGCCAGACACACAATCATGCTGTAGAGGGGGAATACTGTACAGCTACTGATTAGTTTGGCAAGGCGAAGCTCATGGACCTGAAGCGACGTGAGGAGCTCAAAGATGCACTCATCGAGAAGTTCAAGGCGATGCCATACAGTACTGGTAGCAGATGTGCCAAATCACAGAGCGGTGATGCAGATGCTTGCACAGGCTTTTGTTCTGCTGCCGTTTGCGTGGCATTGCTTGCGAACACATGCCCTCACGCGCCAGACTCGCTTCGGGCGTGGCTCCGTCCTGAAGGATGCGGACGAGATGTCAGTTTCTTCGGTGGCTGAGCTGAGCATGGAAATGCAGAGAAGCGAAGACGCCGTTCCTAGCGAGCCCAGGCAGCAATCAGGAACGAGGTCCGGGGCCTTGGAAGTTAAATTGTTGAGTCATGTCAAGTATTGTGAAATGCTGACGGGACGAAGCACAGGTGGATCGCTTTGCCAAGACGGCAGCAGTGACAGAAGCCAACCTTATGCGGCTGGAGAGGAGCATCGTTTTTCCAGCTGTGCTAGGAGCGGCCAGCTGCTCTAGCGTGGCATTCAGGCGCTTGCATGGCCGAGCTCAGAAGCGTGTCGCCGATGACAGCCAGTCTGTACGGGCCTTTCGTCAAGCTATGCAGTGAATGAGAGCGGATTCACCAACTGAATCAGTTCCCAATAGAGTCTGTAAAATCTACGAAATTGTGTCCCGGTGTCTGTGTCTTGCCAAGATGATCTCGGGAGTGTCTGCCTACACTGGCATGTCACGCTCTCGCAGCGCGACATCTCTGGCTGGTAGGCCGGAACCGGCCAACGGCAGCTGAATGTTTCTCTGCATTGAAAGAGTGCTGAGTTGATGAAATTACATCTCTGCAGCTGCAGGGAAATGGTGGGAGGCAAGCCCGAGCTGCCATCGTCATATGACTGGACCCGACTGGATGAATACGCGCAGCTTGCCTCTAACAACCCGAGTGTAACTTGAGCGGAAGCCGGCCTTTCTGCAAGGTCATACCTGCATGAACAAGATGCTTTACGCCAACAGCTGGGTGTGAAAGCACTGCAACGAAAAATGAGAATGGATCTTGATCAGCAGGCCGGGTGACATGAGGCCTCGGGGTCGGAGAGGTTGTCAATGTCTGTATGTGTGCGCTTGATTTGAAGGTGGCCGAGAAGACCAAGAAGAAGGTGGATGCGACGGAGGAGGAACGCCGATACCATGAGCCAGGATCTGAGACATTTCCGGAACAACCGCGTGGTATCTTAGTCAGATCCAGCAAACCAGCCTTTCCCGATTTGCCTTTCTACAGTGTCTGGAAAAGGACCCTTCTTTCCCTACGCTTCGTCATGTATGGCTCGAGTCATCGTGGAAAGTTCTCTGGGCTTGCACACGTCAAGGAAAATACATTCCCTTGCGTCCCTTGCAATGCCAAGACTGGTATGCCAGTCTCATCTTTCGTTGTAGTCATGCAGGGCAGAGCCTGGCAGAGCTCTCATGTAGCGAGGCTGCGTGAGAAATTGTGGTTTGAACTTGGCCTGAACGTAAGGAATTCTCTCATGGAGCTCGAGCGTTGGAAAGAGCAAGAGCAAATCCGGCAGGCGCGTGGGATGCTGCATACTGAGTCGAGCCACACGATGATGTGTCAAAAGATGTCATCCGCGAACCTAGCAGAGCAGGCATGTATCATCATGTATCTGAGCCGCGTCCACTGACACACCAGAATGTTCATCGGAGCCCAACCTACCTCTGTAGCTGCACGAACTCGGGACATGGACCCCGCCAAGAGGACGAGAAGCAGGAGCGTGTCATGAAGGCTCGTCAGCCAAGCTGAAGTTGGCTCTTTTGGTTCCAGTTAAGCGACGATGTGCTGTTGCCAGCAGGAGAAGTCCGACCGAGATGCGCAGCTGCAGTACGAGCCACGATCCTACGGGCGGCTGCGTTTTGCTTGCCTTTTGCGCCATGGCGACCTGAAGGCGCAAGTTGAAAGATGAGGAGATGCAAAAGAAGAAGGATGAAGAAGCGCAGCATCCCTGCAGATATGCCAACGAGTGGCTTGCGTGGCATGTTGGTGCGTCGTTTGTAGGGCGTTTCAAGGTCACTTGTTGAGAAGATCGTAAACGAGATGGAATCGGAGCAGCGGCGTGACCAGACGGCATTCACGAGATTTCACGAGAAGCAGCCGGCCTTGTCGTGTTCAATGATGCCACATCCGAAAGAACTACCCTGCAGGCTATGAGCGGAAGAAGGTTCGGATTGCTGAAACCGGCGCTGCCAGCAGGGTGCATGTGTAGTTTTGTGGCATGCTCCAGCTGTAGTTCACGCAGGAGCAGACTAAGAAGGCTATGCGAAAAGTATTCGAGGAGAACATGGAGGCTACTCAAGTGAGAAAGTTTGTGTCGGAGACGGTTCACAAACACTCACGTTCCGGAGCGCCCTGTCATCGTAGTATTGTAGGATCAGCGGAAGAGAGACAAAGTTAAGAAAGAAGCTATGGAGAAGGAGGCCACGGGAACTGCGGAACAGAATCCAGGATTGACTTGAGGTGACGGTAGGAATCAGGCTTAAGACTGCGACTACAACATTCTGTTTTACGGGTTTGTCGGGTACATTCATCGACACTCCCCAATGGCGGACACACTGCACAAAAACGCCTGTACACTGAAGAAGAAGAAGAAGTGGTTTGTCAGGCTGAGACAATCAAGGAATACAACCGGCTGCTGGATGAGCAAGAAGAACAGCGTGCACAGGAGTTGTCAGCACGCATGGAGCGCAGCGCCCCAAGACTGGAACCTGTTGATGACTCGCCTAGAATCGGGCGAATTCGTTCGATGTTGCTGGATCCAGCAGCCATGTACAGTGTGTGGGCAAGGGCAGACAGGGCCTGAAACCTAGTTTGGGGTATCGGCGCAATATCCCCCAATTTCCAAGGACAGGCAGACTTGATGAAGAAGTTGCTGGAGAATGTAGCACACGCCTCAGACAGCAGGGGTCCTTTGTTTAACGATGCGCAGTGGTGTCGCCGAGCGTACAAGGACACAGTAAAGAAGGGAGCCGGCGACAACGACGCGCAACGAGCAGCCCTACAGGCAGAAGAGCAAGACAGGCCATTTTCTATTGAGTTCGGCAGCGAGCTCTCGTGATTGCCTGACTACGGTTTCCGGAAGGCATTACTTCGAAGCAGAGTCCGTGAAGCAAAATCGCTTGCAGCAGTGCTGTGCTTGGAAACTAAACCGTGTCATCGCTTGGGGTACTCGGAATTTGTGCAGCCGGCAGCCTGCCAGCGCCCTGTCGAATCGGATTGAATCAGGATGCGATTTGAGAACCAAGCTTACCTTCTGAAGCAGATGGAGGAGAAGGACTCACGAAAGAACGAGGCCAGATCAGTTGGCAGTTACAGTTTTCCGCTTGCTGAGCACGGTCGTGCGTAGTAGCTCCGAAGCATCAGAAGCAAAACAACGTGCCAGGACAAGTATCTCCAACAGATTCAAGCACAGATCCTGGAGCGAGATGCAGAGGCCGTCTCGGGAGTATCACATCGACATAGTCAATTGAACACCAGTTGTCGCAGCAGTCACTTCGCTGAAGGAGTACAACGCCATCGAGAAGCAGAAGGTGGTCGATCGTCGCCTGCGGAATCTTGAGCATCGCAAGGCCGAGTCATTGGCAAAAGCCTGGACAACGAGAATTGAATCGAACACTGCGAGTATGCATCAGCACATCACCAACATGTTCCGTTTCACAGGACATTGAGCGACAGATAGAGTACAAAGCTCGCCAGTCTGTTCCAGAGATGAGTGGCCTCGACTGCACAATTCTTGACAGCACTAGAGCAAGGAAAGTAAGATGCTTGAGGAGATGTTTTTTGATTTTCGTTATGTGCATAAACGTACGACCGCTTGCTCGGTGCAAACTTGCTGAGGTGAAGCAGAGATTCAGCTGAACAGGCCTGCGTCCTGCAGTGTGGAAGCGCATGAAGGTAGCCGGAGGACACGGATTCCTGACAGGCCACTCCTACACCTGGTGGAACAGACGCTGCAGACTCGGGATGAGAATTTGAAGAAGGCGCAAGAGATGGCGCCAGCGCTCGATGAGGATGGGAGTGAAAGCATGCCACCGTCATGCGCTATAACAGCCCTGGGGTTGAACTAGTGATGTGAGGACCTGGATGGCGACATGTGATATATGAGTACTGCCATCCGCCTGTTCCACCATGGTCTTAGTGTTCGCAATACTCGACAATGAACAATCATTTGACTTGAGTGTTTACGCAGATGGGGGGGTGGCATGGCTTTGTACACTAGCTCCATCCGGAATCTAGAATCTCACGATGCCGATAATCGCGCATCGCATCTGCAGCAGCAAGGACCAAGTGCAAGTTGCCAGACCCATGGCCAATTGCAGGCTAATCGTTTCGTTCAAGCAGCAGTGGAACGATGGAGCACTTGTGCCAACTTGTGAAATGTCCATAGGAGCGAGCACAAGTGTTGCTGACCTATTGCTTTCACCCCGTTTCACTCACAATCCTTCCACCGGTTCGATGCGGAAGTTACGTACTGCGTGAAAGGCATCATTTTTTGGTCACCCGGTTTGGCAGCGTCTGTGTCGTGGACAATCGAGGAGCATGGAATTAATGTCCAGTGCAGTTTCACCACAGCGACCTGCGTTTGGCTACATATTTTTCTCCAAGGACAGCCTTGCATGAGTTAGTCGTGCCTTCTACACACTCTTCTGAGATCCATCTTGACAGAACGCAGCTCAAGCCAAGCTGTTGCCGACCTTCTCGCGAGAAGCATGCTCTGCCAGGGATGATTCACACTCTACTGGTTGTTGCTCATCTGTGCATGGCGAACATGCTAGCTCTCTTCAATCTCAGGATTCCAGTGTGCTGACAGAGTCCGAGCGGGCAGAGGCCGAAACCGACGCTTGGACTCGCCTCGTCGCTGAGTCCAGTGTGACAGGCTAAGGCCGGCCTCGCACGCTTGCTCGGGGCTTGGCCCTGACTGACATTTCTTCGTGAGGTCCTTTCTTTGAGCCCTTGAGCACTTAGGCTGGAGCGGCTTAGCTGGGACAGGCAGCGTTGGTCCACCGAGGCTGTGGCGGTTTGAGGGGAGGTAGAGGCCGCTACTCAGCTTGCGGCCATCCACCCCACATACTTGCAGAGCGCTTCGCATCGTCCGCCTCGGCCTGGCCGCAAGTGAAGAGCGCCGGATTTCTGCGGACTACGGGTTTCCAGACCTTGTGGAAAGGGAAAGAATGTCGTAGATGAACTTGGCAGGTTTAGCGAGGAATTTCAGCCGAGGGCAGATGTGGGGGAGGGCAGGGAAGGAGGTATTTTCAATGAGAAGAGGGGGGAAAGCGTTCGGGACGGGAAAGAGGGAACCTCGGGAACCTCTGACCGCTTCGGCCGAGGCCGGGGCAAATAAATTACTCCCTACATCCATCTGCAACAAGGCTCAGGGCCTTATTTCCAACTGGACCGAAGACATGTCAAAGATGCGCGTGACTGGAAACCTCCCCGTGATGCCTCGCGTAAGCTGCTCCCGTGAGCAAACCTGGCAGGACACCAAATTGGTAAAGGAGGCGCTTTGAGCTTCTTGGTAAATACGACACAGCATTGATATGTGAACGTTTGAGAAAAAAGCGCAGGTGGCAACCCTCCTTCGATCCGAATATCCGGAGCTGCTGCAGAGCAACTGGGTAAGAGACCTTGAAGCAACACATTCCTTTTGGAATTTGGAGCCCGCCGAGTCATGGTGTGCCGGCTTGCAGGTTCCACGATCCGCCAGAAGCTTAGAGTCCATGTTGGCGAAGTCCGGCGGAGCGCAGACACCCGTCGCCTGAGGTTGTGACAACGATTGATTTGATAAGATAGAGGCGGCAAGCATGCGCAAGCAAAATGATCAGCCTGTCGACTTGAGCTCGCGAGGAGTAATATTTTTGTTCGATACCGTTGGAAACCGCCTTCTTGCAGCATCGCATAACAAGTCAAAGGAGGGTGAGTGAGGTCAGGTTGGTGGCCGCAGGCCCACACCCAACTAAGGTAAAACGGGGGGGCCTGCTCTTTCGGAGGGTTTAGGGTTTCCCCAGGGAATAATGTAAAACGGGGGGGTCTGGAATCAGAGCTGGATATGTGCGATCTGCATGTCAATGTCCGCATATGTCCGCACTACAATCCGCAGACTTGGCAGCATGCACGGGGCTGGGGCCCGACAGTGCGGACATGCTAAGTGTGCACTAGATTCACGAAGAGCGACGCTTCTAGCCGACTTCGCAAACCACGAACAAGCAAAAAATCCGAGTGAAGAGCTTTGTTCATGTGCTTTGCTGTGCGAAGATGTCCATTCTGCCAACCTAGTCCGAAGGGTCCGTTTTGTTCCTAGTGACCCCCAAAGCAATACTGTAAAACGGGGGGGTCCCCCGAAGTAGTTAGGAAACAACTGGCCTCAACTCGTCTGACGTCCCGCGAACCGCTTATACATTATTTCCCTAGGGTACACCCTACATTTTCAACATTTCAAAATATTTTCACCATTTTTGACATCATACCCTCGCACGGTTTCCATCAAAAAAACATTAAAATTACAAAAAATATACTGTGACGTTTTTTGAATATATGGGGCCCCGGCCAGCCGCACTGGCCGCAGAGGTAGTATAAAATATTTGTTTAAATCCGTATATTTAAATCCCAGTATGACGTGATCTAGCCTTCAGTCTTAAAAAGGTGAAGGCTGGAATGCTGGAGGGTTGAAGGCTGGAAGGGGTTTAGGGCTTGAGGTTCCAGCCGTCCAGCCTTCCTCCAGTCCAGCCCTCCAGCCCTCCAGCCCTCCAGCCCTCCAGCCTTCCAGCCTTCCTTCCTGGAGGACTGGAGGAAGGCTGGAAGGCTGGAAGGCTGGAGGGCTGGAGGGCTGCTGAAGGCTGGGGCTGAAAGCTGGGGCTGAAGGCTGGAAGGTGGAGGGCTGGAAGGCTGGAGGGGTTGGAAAACTGGAAAACTGGCAGGCTGGAAGGTTGTTGGAAGGGTTGGAAGGCTGGAGGGTTGGGGAAGGCTGGAAGGCTGGAGGGCTGGGAAAACTGGAAGGCTGGAGGCTGGGACGCTGGATAGAGGGTGAGGGCTAAGGAAGGCTTGAAAACTGGCTGGAAGGCTCGAAGGTGGAAGGCTGGAGGCTGGAGGGACGGCGACGGCAAAGCTTGGGGCTGGAGGCTGGCTCGTTTTGGCTTGAACCTGAAGCTGAAAGGTTTGGGTTCTACCTGAACCCCTAAACCCTTAAACCCTAAAAACCTGCTGAACAACCCCCGCAAGCCGATCCACCGCAAGATCGACGTGATTACCTACCCGTTCAGCGCAGCAGGCGCGACACCCGCGGCGACGAAGACATGCTACCGGAACGCCGGTCAGAGACCGCTCCACCTAAAGCTCGACGTGAAGACCTTCTTGCCGACCTACCGACCACAGCTGGTGGAGGCCCCGACCAACCTGAGCTTGATCGTGTGGCGACACCCACTCCGGCAAGCAAGGGACGACAACAACGAGACCTTCTTCAACGGGGAGCTCTACCACCGGAACACCTACGAGGAAGCCAGGATCCTTCCCCCCCACACATGTGGTCGGACAGAGGACTGACAGCCGACTCCTCCCAACACCAGCAGAGGCGACACACAACCCCATCGGGGACGAGCAGATGCAGATAGCCGCCCACCGACACGACCGACTTCGAGACCTACCAGGACAGCGAGCTGCTCTCCCGGATCCATGAGCGTGGAGGACGTCGAGGACCCAGATGCAGAGGCTGAGAGACAGACGGAACGCTTCACGGCGGAGCACCAGGAGCAGGCAGCGAGCGAAGAATACCAAAGAATGGAGGACGCTGTGATGTCGGAGTCCGGAGGCTTCACCGCCCGCCGACCATGCGTCCGAGTGTCAGCTTCACAAGCCGGATGGGGCCCTACACCAGACATTTTGCCCTGGACCTGAAGCCGAACCTGCCGTGGACGATGGAGATCACGCCGAACTTGGGGCAGCTCTCAGGCCAGTGGTATTACCAAGGACAACCGGTGGCGGACAACGACCTGCCACCTCACCTTCGCAGCTCGCCGCCCTCAGGAAGTACAGACGCGCCAGGGGCTACCCAGTAACCAGGAGGGCACGTACGACATGAATGATCCCTGGGTCCTGGGAGTCTACAAGCTGTGGCAGAAGGGACTGTATTCCGACGAGAAGGTCAGACGGGTCAATGTGGTCCCGAGCTCCCGTGCAGCAAATGATGGCAGACGCAGAGCCAGTGGCGGTACACTGATGTCGAGCGACAAGGACGACTGACCGCGTAGATCCTAAGCGCGGCCCGGCCTCGCCTGCAATTACATGCGTAGGACAGTAGGAGGTGAATGATGCCCTCAGTGCAGGCCGGATCGCAGTCATGCTTGTATGCTCTCTTTTTGAGTCGGCACCTGATCGCATAGTGTAACTTCTGAATGCTGTAGTAACTCAGCCTCTGATTCTTTGCAGTCTCTCAGCTGGTGTGCCTGCCACATGATCAGATCAGAAGCCACCGACCGTGACGGACTGCGATGGGCCTCTTCTATGGGGGCGGGGTTCTGTTGATGATGTCGTACTGTTGAGCAAGTAGGGATCTCCTTGCAAGCCGAGTGCCAACGGTCCACGGTCCTAATTTGTAGCTGTGTGTTGCAAGCCTGAAGGACACTCGTCCAATGTTCCCTGTGTCATAGTTTGGGTATTCAGCCTTGATCATAATCTGTGGATTCTTCGGGTGTCTTTCCAACTGGCTCCACCTACCAGGCATTCCGACTGTAGCAGGAAGGAAAAGGGCCTTCAAAAAAAAAACACCAAAATTGTAAACCCAAACCTACCAATGATCTGCCAACTTCCTGATATTTTGTTTCGAGGCGGGCCCGGGCGATGTTTCACGAAGGTAGTGTAATATACCTGTTTAACCTATTTCAATATCCGTGTATTTAGAAAGTAATATAGACTTTCAAAATTCAATTTTTCAATTAATTTAATAACTTGTATTTTTTGTTTTATAAATTTTTTGTTTTATAAATTTTACATTATTTTTCAAGCAATGAAAAAAATACGTATTTATCATCTATATATGATATATTAGAATTCTTTTTCATTAAAAAATTAATATCTCTTCTTACCTTTTTAATATTATAAATATTTTCATTCTATATTCAAGATATAAATTATTAATTCTTTTTCAAATATTCTTTATATTGATTTTTATCTATCATATATATAATGATATATATTTTATTCTTTCAAATTTTTAAAATCTTTATTTCTTATTTATAGAGTATTTCAATTAGTTTCTCTTGAATCGATTTCTTATTTAAATAATATTATATATTCTAATTTTTAAGAATGTTGGAAAATAATAAAGATTATTTATTTATTGAAATATTATTGAATCTATTTATATTTTATATAAATATATATATTTTATAACTATATAAATCTGAGGGGTCTTATAAAATAATAATACTTTTCATATCTTTATTATCACCAGATCTTATCTAATTATTATAAATATTTCTATTAATTCTGAAGTTTCTAGTTGCGAACGGACTGCGATGCCTTGTCAAGTTCTAAGGTGTCACTATAAGAGCTGTGAGCAAGACGGTGTAAAGTGCAAGAGAAGGGGGCACGCTACGCGTCCCTCGACTCTAGGGGGCATGCTACGCATCCCTCGTCTTTACCTTTCTATGTGACCGCCAACGCAACGTTTGGCTCAAGTCAATGCCCATAGCTAAGTGCTATATGTGTCTTCTATCCTGAGCAATCAGAGCTATCCCGTTGCACAGACGAACCGCCGCCGGCAGTGAGTGCAAAAGGAACGGCCGCCGGTTCTGCCTGCATAGGATCGCACGTGTGGAAGTAAGAGGGAGAGACAGGGTCCAGTCTGTGGAGAGTGCTAGCCAGCCACACCTACATTCATTACAGCTCTGGTGGGGAGAGCAGCAACCAAGTCGAGATCAATCCCCCACGCAGGTTATCAGCCGTACGCGGCTCTGCCTTTCTACAGCAACGACTACTTGATCTACTACGACCACAATGAACTCAGGATCAAGCCAAGATACGACAATGACTTTCGGTGCCGATGTGGCAGCGCCAGCCGTTGGTGAGTCAACAGCTGATGACACAGTGGTGCAATCCGTTGATAGCTCCACGGAAGATGACAAAGGTCAATCTTCTGCGCTTGCCATTGCAAAGGCAGTTCCCAAGGGGAAAGCAAAGAGTCTACCAAGAGCATCTACGCCTTCACGTCCGACATCCACAGGTTCGAGGACGGGCAAGGCTTCAGAACGACGGGCCGAAGCGTCTGGTTTTCAGGCACCTCGGACTACGTCCAGGGCTAAGGACAAAGGAGTCAAGACCTTGGAGAAGAAGTCAAGACCATCATCTTCGAGAAGCTCTTCAGCACGATCGAGGACTTCGGCTACCCGTGGGCGTGACAAGTCCATGACTTGGAATCGGATGGTTACCAATCAACCACGCGATTCTGACGATCTGGACATGACTCTGGATACGATTCCTGCACGTGGTGATGCGTCATCCGTGGCCACGCCTGCAATAGCTGACGGTCCGAATGCCTACCAGGAATTGACGATTTCGCAACAGTTCGAAGCATCGAACCTTGCACAGCAGATGTACTATCGCAGTCAGGTGCAAGAATACGAAGGAATCGTCCAGACCCTGATGGACAAGATCAAGGAGATGCAGCAAGAAGATGAAGGATCTGGAATTCGCATTGAAGAATTGGAACGACAACGTGATCATGCATGCTTAGCCATGAGGCACATCAACAATGTCAATCAGGAGATGAAGCGAGACTATGAAACAGCTTTGTTTCGCATGGATGAACAGAACTCTGCTCAACAACGTCAAGCACATGCCGTTGCCGAGGATTTAGCTCAACAGCTACACGTGTTCCGCACGGAGGCAGCCACCAACTTTGTGCAGTTGGAGGCAAGAGCGCAAGGTGATGGTGAGCTTATGGCACGTGAGTACGAGCGTCTGACTCATGAACTTCATGAACACGCCAGAGAGAACTTGGTCCTCCGGTCAAACACAGCAAGTTCGGAACAAGCCTTACAAGCAATGCAGGAACGATTCCACTTGGTCAAGAACCAGGAGTTGCGGGCTGTGAACGAGATCCAAGGGCTAGCTGGAAACAGCGCAGCCATTGAACAAGAACGATTTCGGCTTCGCGAACGTCTTGGCGAAGAGGAAGAGTACCGCAGAATGGCTGTGAAGAGGATGCAAGAAGCAGAGGAACGACTTCATCAGAATGAAGATCATGCAAGGCGATCATTGCCTACCTTGCACGACGAGCTGAGTGAACTCAGGAAAACGCTCAAGGCGCAAGAAGATCTTCAAGCGAGGACACGCAGCGAATTGGAGGCAGCACGAAACTCCAATCAAGGAGGAGCGACGCGACCTTCGAGCATGCCAATGTCTTCGAGGACTACTGAGTCTGGCTGGGAGCACGTAGGAAAGGATGTAATGCCTGCATTTTCCGTAGGAGATGAGGTACGATCCCCTGAAATACGGTCCCCAAGTCAAGTTAGTCCAGTCGCCAAAGAGAAGTTCGCATTCTCGGAATCGGACAAGGACAAGAACCTTGTGATGGACGGAATTCCATTCACCGGTGGAAACTTCTTCACTGGCCGCAGTTCAATGCCAATCGTGGCGGATGCAATGCCCGAGCACCACGTGCCAGGTATTAGCAGCCCAGCGCTTGCGCGTTCCACGCCTAGTGCAGCCACTTTGTTTGGCATACCAAGCGGATTTCATGGGAAAAGTGATGCGGCAGCCGTGCGTGATCGACAGCTACGCGAACTCTTGGGGGATCGCGGGATGTTGGGATCGAAGTCCACAGCATCGGCCAGCTCCTCAAGACCTGTTGGCATCGACGGTGTCACCGCATCTACTAAGGGCAACGACCTCATTGGTCCCCCTGTCGCCTATGACGATTCCATCCATGAGGCAAGGAGGCGTCAGATCGAGAAAGAGATCGCGGAACAGTACGAGGAGAAGATTGCTGATCTGCGAAGTGAAGTACTCAAGGCTCAGAAAGCCGAACAACGTCTCAGAGCTGATCGTGATGAGTGGAGATTATTCGCTGAAACGATTCAAGAAAACAATGGAGACGATGACGGTGATGAAGCTGGCGACGAGAACGGAGAGGAAGAGCATGATGAAGGTACCGGCACGGGGTATGATCCTCCAGATCCGCCTGACGACGATGATGACAAGAAGAAAGGTGGAGGGGGCAAACCCGAATCGGATCCTGGTTCGCATGCGCGTGATCCTGATGGAGATGCGGATCCTGAAGTTACAGAGGTGAGAATTTCCAGGAGGGAAGCCGACAAAGTGACCGTTCCTCCATGGCCTACTCTCACTCATCTCAACAACTGGCGATCTGTGTGCACGGCAAATGTCTTAGGGGCATCAGCCGACCCACATCATGAGGACTGGATGTTATGGCTGGCACCAGCGTTCAACCCATTCCCTGATGTCGAAGCATTGAATGATTCAGGACACAAGAAGTTCAAGAGCATAGACGTCAAATTGGGGATCGCCATGGTCGCAATGCTACGTGCCGGTGGTGACAAATCAGCTGACCTGTACCTCGAGGTGAACCGGAAGGCCAACGATTACATCAGCAGGCCTGACGTGAAGATCATCAAAGGACGACAAGTCATCGCGATGATGTACGAAAGTTTTCGAACGCATGATCGTCTTGACATGATCATCACTCTTGAGTATTTGGTGAAGCTCCAGTACCAAGGCGACAACAAGCTCCATACGTTCAAGCAGACGTGGTTGGAAGTTCTGGGACGGATGAGACCAGAGGACATTCCATCCAAAACAGCTCTCCGTGATTGCTTGTACAGCAAGATCAAGGACTCGCCCGCAATGAAAATGGACTTGGGCATGCACTATGAACACTTGCCCTACAATCATGAAGATCGATCGTACGACAACCTGATGAAGATCATTGATCGTACCATCATGCGGAAACGAGAACAGTCAAATCTCACTCAGACTCAAATTGGCTTGCGTCAGATGCTTGAGGGCAAGGATTTGCTCGCTGCACCGGCCAAGGTACCTGAGAAACCTACGCCTAACGCAGCTCCATCCGCAAAGGTCAAGGCTTCGCCGACCAAGCCGGATAAAGCAACACCTGTACTACCTCAAAGCAAAGCGAAGAGTCATGCGAAGACCAAGCCGAAGCCCAAGAAGAAGACGAGGAGTGAGTCAGCGGACAACAGAGGTGACAAAAGCAAGAAGCAAATCCGCTGCAAGTTCCATTTCACAGATGCAGGGTGTCGAAATGGCGATAAGTGTCCATTCAGTCACTCAAAGAAGACTCCAGAACGACCCTTCACGCCGAGGACGAGAACTCCAAGTCCATCTGGAGGAGGAGGAAACAGGATATGCTACTCGTTCAAGAACACAGGCTCGTGCTCAAGAGAGAATTGTCCTTTCAAGCATGAGGCAGCAGCTACCCCAGCTCCGGAACCAAAGGCAAAAGCTAAAGCCAAATCCGAAGCAAAGGCAGCTCCAGCGAAGCCGAATGCCAAGGCCAAGGCACTCCCTGCTGCACCCGCCATCAGATTGTGTCGAAGGTGGAATCCATCAGCTCCGGCTATATGGAAGCGATCTTCAAACAAGATGAGGAGGAGTCAGATTGTCCATCCGTTGACAGCGACGCTGATTCGGATTGTTCAACAGATGACGAATCCTCGGGAACGACTACGTCGACCCGAAAAGTGATAAAGCGCAATGTGACGTTTGCCAATGACGTGAAGTTCATTTCTTCGTGTCCTAGACGATCGAAGAAAGATAAAGAGCGGAAGGTGAAGTACGTCGACATGGAAGCGTTTGTCAATGATGAGGATCGCGCCGTGAGCTTGGAATTCGCCAAGCACAAAGCGAGATTGAGGGCACAGATCATGAGGGACATGGTTGACGATGATGATGATCAATGCGGAGATCGAGTTTCATTCGTACGAATCCCAGGAACGTCTCGAGTGGAAGAAGTTTCATTCTACGACGGTGAGGATTCCATCGTTGAGCGCGAACTCGATGCTGCACACAGCAAACGGATCATCAATCAAGGGTTATTCAAATGCATGGTTCAACCAGTCATCCTTAAGAAGAAGATCAAGTTTCTCATGGACACTGGGTGTGGTCATGACCTCATATCTCAGAAGAAGATCGAGAAGCACAGTCTCGAGACACTCGTGACTCCAGAGCCCATATCATTTCAGACAGCCAATGGAATCACCGATACCGATCTCGTGTCGAACTTCCAGACTGAGTCGTTCGAGGAACCGATCAACGCTTATGTGTTGGACGACACGCCGTCGGTGCTTTCCATAGGCAAGAGATGTATGAACTTCAACTACGGGTTTGTGTGGCCTCCCGGAAGGGAACCATTCATGATCAACCCGCAGGGCAAGAGAATATCTCTGTTCGTGAACGGTGACATCCCGTACGTCCGTGCTGGGAGTTCTAAGTCATTGGTTCATGATGATCCGGAGGCCAAAGCCATCACCGAAATCTTCAAAGGTGCGTTGACAGCAGGCAATGTTGACGTCAGCGTCGCAGCTGCCGCTGAAGCTGCACCGAGCGAGATCGAAGCAGAAGAAGAAGGTGATGATCATGAACGACCTCCTGATCCTGAACCCCAAGAACCTCCTATAGAAGAAGTACCAGAGTCCGAGGCCGGACGCCCTCCGGACGACGACGAAGGAAAAGGAGTGGGTGAAATTCCATTGGATGGTGACGATGAGGTGATCATTGATGTGGAAGGCGACGGTGCGCCGAGCCGCAAGGCCAGAGTCGGAACACTGAAAGCCGAAGCTAAGACATTGGCACATCTGTGTACTCATCGCTACCGCAATCCATATTGCGAATCGTGCATACGCGCGAAGATGAAGCACTTGCGAACACAACGAGGTGCATTTCAACGTGTGATCAAACACTGGGGAGATCTTGTGACGTTCGACTTTCTTGACATGCGCAAGGCCGCCGAAGCAGGCATTGGACTCGATGACGGTGCACGTGAAGTTCTAGTCATCAGGGACATCGCCACCAAAATGATTGCAGCAATTCCCACGGCTTCAAGGAGCACTGACGAAGTCGTCATGGCCATCAGACGCCTCATGGGAAGACGCAAGATTCATATGGCGTACAGTGATGAAGCACCAGAGTTCGATTCAGCTATGGCACAGTTGAAGATCGTGATAGATCATTCCCTTCCAGGGAAACCCAGTAACAATTCACTCGCTGAACGATCAAATCAAGAAGTGATCAACACAGTCGCAGCATCCATGCTACACGCCGGATTGCCCGCTCAATACTGGTCCTTTGCGCTTAATTGCGTGATGCAGAACCTCAACGTTGAAGACGTGGAGGGCGATGGTGATTCAGCATGGAAGCGAATGACTGGAAAGGACTTCGAGGGAAAAGCCATACCCTTTGGTGCCAAAGTCTTCTTCAAGCCGACGGACACAAGGCCGAAGACATATGGCAACAAGTTCGATCCAAAGGGGATTCCAGGCATTTTCGCCGGATACATCATCACTGCTGGTCAAGGATGGTCCAAGAAGTATCGCGTTTGGGATATGAAGGAATTTGCCAACGCGAACTTGTCGATGGACGCATCTGTTCCCAGGAAGTTGATGAGACCGTACGAGACAGAAGTTATCTACTTCCCAGAGGAGATAACGTTTCCCCTGAAAGCCGAGTACGAAAGGATGAACTCAACCATTGAGGGACTCAGGGACAACGTTGACCTCGCTGGCAAGGAGATAAAAGACGTCGATGACGGTGGTGACGGTCCGCCTGGAGGAGATGGTGGCGACGGGGATGACGATGATCCAAGTGGACTTCTTCCTCCACCGGATCCCGGAGAAGATCCTGACTTACAGGACATAGATCCATCTGACATTGAGACGGAGCCGCTTGGCGAAGTCTTCAAGTCAGCAGAACATGAAGCTATTGATGCCATAGGAGACAAAAGACTCGAAGAACTAGACGAAGAGCTGGGTCTACGTGCAGCACCGCCTCCTTCTGAACCAAAGGTCACTGGGAAAGATCGACGATCGCCCCGCGAAGTCGGTCCAACCGGTAGACTCATCCCCGAAGGAGACATCGAAGAACCTGGAGAGATTATCAAGATCTTGAAAGAAAAGAAGTTGGCTCCCGAGGAGATTGAACATTGGAGTACGGGGAAGAAAGGAGACGGCATTGTATATCTTACCGATGACGGTGAAGCTTGCAAGATCGACAAAAGGGGAGTTCCGTACAAGATTCGAAGTGATGGTCGACGAACTCTTCCTACACGGCGACCTATCCATTCTTATTCTCCGGAAGCATGGAAGAAGATGAGCGAAGCGGAGAAGAAGGCAGCATACAAGAAAGAAAAGCGAGACAAAGCTCGAGTTGCCAAGAAAGACCGGAAGAAGGCTGTGATAGGAAAGAAGATAGTCACCAAGCTTTGGACAACATGATCTTTCCCAAGATTGTTCCGTGTGAAGAAATTGATCTGCAACTCAACGTGACCGTTGACGACGACGATGGTTGGTCATGGGCACAGTCCTATGTGGATCAATATACACAAGAACAATTCTTGGCAGATGTCGTGCCGGCCGTTCCGGCGCATATGGTCATGGACGATAACTGGATTCCTTCTATGCCGTGTACGACTTCTCACAGAAACGTACATCGGGAAAAGAATCATGCAGGAGGATCGTGCTTCAATGCCATGGTCACTCGACCCGTCACACGCAAGGAGATGATCAACAATCCCAAGGCCATGGAAGCTTTCATGAAAGAATGGAAGGGATTGTGGGACCAAGAGGTGTTTGACTTCTCAACTACGCGTGAATATGACGACGTCGTCGCTGAGGCAAAGAAGAAAGGTGAGAAAGTACATATGGCGCGAGTACACGGACTGATCTACGAGAAGAACTATCAGCTCAAAGAGGACGATCCTGCCAGGAAGTTCAAGGGGCGAGGTGTACTACTCGGTGATCAGGTCAAAGACCAGAATATGGAAGCCGCATTGTTTCAGGATTTGGGGAATTCCCCGGCTACGTTTGACGCCTCACGATGGGCAGATTATTACGGATGTCTTCCTGGCAACGATGTCCAGATGGCGGATGCTATCCAAGCATACATTCAGGCTAGATTGTCGGGCACTCCGTGTTGGGTTGAACTGCCTGATGAAGCCTGGCATCCATCTGCGAAACGGCACAAATTCCGTAGGCCGGTATGCCGCCTGATCAAAGCTCTATATGGACATCCTGACGCAGGAACCATGTGGGAACAACATTGCCACACCGCGGTACAGAAAGTAGGGTTCAAGCCGATTGGTGATGAATGGCCATCATTGTATTTCCACCCGCAAATGAAACTCTTACTTGTCATCTACGTGGATGATCTCAAGATGGCGGGACCCAAAGAGAATCTACCCAAGGGTTGGGATATGCTGCGCCAAGAATTTCGATTGGAAGAAGAAACACCACTGGGCTTGTATCTGGGTTGTCGCATCTCCAAGGGCGAGGCAACGTTGCATGACAAAACGAAGGTGCAGACCGTTACCTACGACATGGAGACGTACCTGGACATGACAGTCAAGAAGTACTGCGACGTGACTGGGTTCGATCCGACAAAATTCAAGACGGTACCATCGCCGAGTCCGGCTGAGGAGACTAAGAATCACCCAGCTCGTGCTCCGGCACAGTCAGGTAAAAGCCATCGATGCACGTGGTGTGGACACACCATGCCTGTTGATAAGGATGGTCGGCTCGTTCCGCCTCCACCTATTCCCAAGGCGCCCGAGGAAGAGGAAATCAACGAGGCCAATCGCGGCGCACTTGCTCCGCAGGCAGCCAGCATTCTCATGAAATTGCTTTATGCCGCGCGCATTTGCCGCTTCGATCTTCTGCGAAGTATCAACAATCTCGCACGCAAGATCACGAAATGGACCAAGAAGGAGGATGCTCTTCTTCATCATCTCATGGCCTATGTGCACCAGTCCAAACATCACATGATGATTGGATGGGTCGGGAACTCCTTGGAGGACTCGTCCATCGGGCTGTTTGCAGATGCGGACTATGCAGGTTGTGGAGAAAGTTTGAAATCTACCTCCGGTGCTCACTTGCACATTCAAGGTTCTCACACAAGATTTCCCTTGGCGGGACTTAGCAAAAGGCAGGGGTGCTTGAGTCATTCCACACCTGAGGCCGAGATTGTCGCGGCCGACTTTGCCATGTCACGTCTTGGATTGCCTGCTATCACGTTGTGGCAGCAGCTTGGGGGGCAAGACCCCAACTTCGTCTTCTACGACGACAACCAGACCATGATCGGGGTGATTCGCACGGGCAAGAATCCGACTATGCGTCACTTGGAACGTACCCACGGTATCTGCATTGGATGGATGCATTCTATCTTTCAGGAAGGTTACGTTTCTCTTGCCTGCGAGGTCACTGCCAAGATGTCCGCGGACATACACACCAAGTCGTTCAAGGATTCTGTATCCTGGACACATGCGTGTCAGCTCATCAACATCTTTCCGCCGGATCTCATTGGCTCCCAGGAGATTATGGATCTGATGCGACCTACTCATTCCCAAAGTACGGATGAGAAGGGTCAGCAGCACTACTCGTTCAAGAGCGAGGTGCCTTGTTTTCCTTACACGCAGACGCCGATCCTCCCTCAGGTGTTGTATCGCGCTGGATTGTCGAGTAAGGAAGGCTTGCAGGAACATGACAGTGTGGACCCCATCCTGGTTGTCAAGTTCCCGCGCATGTTGCGGGGGCCGCCTTCTGCGTTGCCGCCTGGTCGTTACCTTCGGTCGACTTGGATTCTTCGTGAAGGGCAGTGGCACCAGATGGAGGATCGTGCTGCTATCCTTGACACACCGGGCAAGTTCGACCGCTACGTGGAACGTGCTGTGTTTCAGTACCATCCCGTGCGGGGCATTTGCGCCCCGCTGCCATTGCGGACGTCCTTGCGCCGCCGTTTTTGCCTATTCCTGAACCGCCTCTAGGCCAGTCTTATGTGCGCGCCCTGCCCGCCAAATGGCGAGCGGTGGTTGTCACACTGGCGCGTGCCATCCATGGGGGGTACCAGGGCTTTACATTACACCAGGGATTTTGTTTCAACGGCCAATCCAAGAGTCAAGCCTCTCAATTTGGTTATGATCAATGGTCGTCGGTGTACGAAGATGTATGGCAAGATGCGGCGGAACAGAAAAAGGAATATCAAGGATATGATGGAGCAATTGTGCCTCACGTGGTCAATTTCGCCGAAAACAAGCCCAAGGAGGGCCTGGTGATCCAATTCCTCGACCACGATGGAAGGTTGGTCCATGCTTACAAGAATCCTTACAGCCGGTGGAAGTACCGTATCACTATCAAAGATGCTCCAAAGGCAGTGACGGTATGGACATTGATAGGAGTCGATGAGGAGAACTGGTGGAATGAGTATGCTCCAGGCAAGGATTGCATCGCCCAGCATGCTCCCGATTCTCACTACGACCCTGGGCTGCAAGTAAATGTTCTGAGTATGGGGCGAGAAGTTGACGACGCCATGTGCGCCTACATCTTTGATGTGGTGCAAGCAAGGAAAGACAACCCTAACTCCGTAATCTTCATTGGTGCAGGGGTGTTGGGCAAGAATTCGTGGCTGAGTCGGAAAATCGCTGACAACCCCGAAAAGGGCAAATTGCGGACAGACTACCCATGGGGGGAGGTCGTCCAAAGAATTGCGCGCAGAGCGGCATCATGGGGGTTCCAAATCATCATCGAAGTGCCTCCTCGAGTACCAGTCCAGGAAACCAAGCAGTATAAGGGACTTCAGGAAGATGCCATGTGGAAGAGCATCAAGATCCAAGGATGCACTCACGGGCAACGTTATACCTTTCGGGATCCTGTGTCTCCTGGAACCGCCGTTGAGCTCGGCTACTGCAAGGATGAATGGGAGTACATTGCCGCAAACGTCGCGCTGCATCCTAAGTCGTCTGATGTGTGCTCGTCCAAACATTTGCACATGACTGATTCGGACGCTAAGGATCGATCTGATAAATGCGAGTTGACTAGCCAAATCTCCAGAAGATTGCTTAAAGCCTTGAAATTTCAGGCAACTGGCGATGGGAGGTTGGTAGCCATGCCGTCGAAGGCTGGTGGACGGAAGCCAGACCGCATGATTGTTGACCTTTGTGGCTTGGGTAACGGCTACGCCGTACCTAAGTCCACTAAAGGTTGCTCTCGCATAACTTGCAAAGAGCTGATTAGCTCCAAAGCCGATGAGGACAGCCTTATCGGTACAATGAAGGATGCGTGCCGGAACGACCTGCGCACACCTGTGCTATTCGTGGCATCGCTTTTGCGATCAGGTGCTGGTCCTGGAAGTAGTGAAGGGGCTTGCGTGGGGGGTGAAAAACGTTCTGGTGGGAAGTACAAGGTTTTCAGAAGTGTCTTGAAATCTCTCAAACGCCTGCTGAAGAAGTGTGCGGAATTTTCCGACGTCTATTTTTCGCTTGACATGCCTTCTTCATGTTCATGTTGGTCTTGGCCGGAGTTGCATGCTCTTGTTTCAAGTGGCAAGGTGACAAAGGCTAAGGTTGGTGATCATGTTGGTGCTGATGGCGTTGGTGGTGGACGCAGGATCATGTTCTCTAACATGCCTGAAGCGGACCGTTTGGTGATGAGACTGAATGATTGTTTGGACCATGACTCGAAGAGCAGTTTGTTGCAGCGCATTGATGTTTCATGGCGGTCAATTGCGAGGAATGTTCGCAGCCTTGTTCGAGCCCATGTCAGTGTCAGTCATGGTGCACATGAATCTGAGGACATTGCATGGCAGCAACATCAGTGTGTAGACGCTGATGAAGGGGCTATTAGACAGCCCCAACTAAGGAACAACTAAGGTCTGACCAGACGGATCGGGGAAGGGTGCCTCTTACGGAGAAACCGGAACCGTGAAGTCGAGTAGGGTGTAGGGACTTCCCTCCTACGGAGGAAGGACCGAAACCCGAGCCATGGCTGAAAGCTACAATGCCTACGAGCTGGCCTTCGATGGAGTGGACCACGAGGAAGTTTTCCCGTCTGGTGGGATGATGCGAACGTTTCTGAAGTTCCACAAGTTCCTGGAGATGTATTCTGGGGATGCGTCGCAGAGCGTCTCGCTCCCGCCGAAGATTACGAAAGACAAAGTGGTCGACAATGATCTCATTCGCACATGGGCAGCTTTCAAAGCACCTCCGTTGGTCTTGCTGTTCACGTGTGCAAATCTGTCGTCAGGAGGAGATCTTTCCATTCGAGTCCGAGAAATCCTCAAAGCTTGCTTGCTTGCTGCTCCTGAGGAGTACATGGACAAACCCTATGGGGAGATACTCGCCATGGTCACTAAGTTTGGTGGAGGTCTCAAACACATTGTTGCTGACCACGAGGGGAAGTACAATGCCATCACCAGGTTCATGGTGGATGAGGAAGTGATCCGCGATGATGCAAAATTGGCTGTGGTTGAACTGGAACAAGAACGAAAGCAAGTTCGGTTCGACTTGAACACTGCAACAAGGAACATCGTCACTGCGGACGGCTACTACAACCTCGCTGTTCTCATCAACTCCGTGGAGACGCCCTACCAGACTGTGACAGACACGAGAATCCAACAATGGTATACGGTGAATCAGGACTACTACCACAAGTTGCCAATGTCGGGTAGAGCACCTGACCAATCAGACCTGTTGGCGGAGCCTACGTTATGTAGGGTGTGCAAGCTGATGTACATGTTCGCGAAACACACTGGATATGGACTACGGACCTACAACCAGGAATGTGCTGCGAACAACGATGGCGCCACGCCACTCAACGTTCACCAGCTGGCCATGATGATGCGCACAATGCCTCAAGGCATGGGACACCCGCTCGCCTTTGCGATGAACTCGCTCCAGGCGTTCAGTGTCTGTCTCCACGTGCTTCATTCCTACGTATCATGGGTTGATCCAGACACTGGACACCCGCATTACAGATGGTCAAATGATGTGCTCCCTGATTCCGACTACACCACGTACGCTTTCCTCAAGCACCACGTGGATGCTGTATGTGCAGATCAAGACAGGAACGGCTTCCAATTGCCGGATGCGTTCCGTAGCTACACCTGGAATCAATGCGGAGTTGAATCTGGATATGTGGTCGACTGCTCTACCAAACGCGCCACGTTGAGCATATGGGAAGCAGAATTCCAACAGATGGAGGCACCAAGACCGCTTATGCAAGATGATGGCCTATTTCCGCCCAATCTTCAACGGCATCCTAGCTGGGTGTATTCTACGGGGAGGGTGGCGATGCCTACGGCAAGCAACCTCGAACCGGAAGGAATCGTGCACCCTGAGCATGGAAGAACGCCGGGACAACCACAAGGATCCGCTACCGACCTCGAGCCACCCCTAGCCACGGACCAAAGAGGGCAAGGACGGACGAGGCAACGGCATCGGCGTCATCATCTTCTGCGGCACCTCCTCCACAACCACCGACTTCGCAACCGGAAGAGGAACCATCGCAACCGACATGGGAGGAAGCTCCAATCCCCGCTGGCGCTCAGGAAAGTTGGTACCATTACGTCAACATCGATGAAAAGGGCTGTCGCTCGAGCTTGCTGGCGACGACCCGTGATCAAGACGAGTACCCACCTACCATTGATGAGACGCCAAAGTTCGTGGCCAACCACGACGTGGGGACCACACCGATTCAGCATTACGTCAGAAGACTGGTGACCTACTTGGCAAGGATTCGTTCCGTTTCTCAAAGTGACGACAAGGGTCTCAACCTGAAGGTCTACGTGAAGCTGAGCACGAAGATGTGGTTACGGATGTATTCGCGGCTATACCATGCATTGGCATTGGTGTCGTGCGTGCATCTTCCTTCTCCTCCAATGCTTACCTCGGCAGTGATGATCGAGGCAGACAGCGACCTTGTCGACAACGATGAAATTCCGGCAGAAGCAAGGATCAATACCATGAACACGCTGAACGGATTTCGCAATAGTTTGGGTATGGGTGGCAAGCCTGATGCCGCGACTATGCGCTCTCAATGCACAATCCTCGTCCAAGACTTTGACATGGTTGCAAGGACCAGGGGATCAACGCATACAGTGAGAGAGAACCTCGGCATGCATGGATGGAGTGAGATCTACATTGTGAGCCCGTCGATCACCACAGGTGCCAACTACAACTTCCAAGTCACAAAAGGGATCGTTGGAATCTGTGAATGCGACATTGGATGGCTTGACTGAAGAGCAGCTTGCAACCGTCACATTGCATTACCATCTGTCTCTCCAAGCGATCCTCATCGAGAACATATCATTTCCGATGAGTGAGGTCGGAGACGGAGCAGCGATTCGTGCTGATTTGCAGCGGCAGCTCAAAGCCACGTACGTTGACCCCATCATTGCTGCAGGGAAGCGTACCACGCGCCCTCCAATTGTTAACATCAACCACGACTTACGGTTCGTAGGAGCAGCCAGCAATTACCTTCGACAGAAAGCTTCTATGTTCAACGGTTTCCACGCGCTGGGAATGTACATTGAACTGGAGTTGCGGGCCCGAGCATGTGTGGTGATTCATGGATCTTCGTTTTGGTCAAGAATGTACAGTCAGGCGAAACATGCGTCGTCTGGCGTGCACACTTTGTCAGTCGAGAAGGTACCACCACCAGACAATCGGGTCAGGTTCAAATTGGGCCTAGCTATCTATGAGAAGCAGCTGTTTTGCGAGAAGATGGTATCCACGTGCTTTGTTGAGGCATCAAAAGTTCGCTCATGGGACGAGCAAGTCAGAACCGACTTAGTCGCTCACCCGTCGCTTGTCGAGATTTGGGAGGACAAGAGTGAAGTCAAGACGACCACCAAGATCTCGCAGACATGGTTTACGGGAGAACAGCAGCAACAGATCAGGTCGGGTGCCCAGGGTGACACGGTCGCTGAGTCGTCCACAGTCACCTGGCAGGATTTTGACATCGCCATGACCGTTCCCGAAGCCTACTACGACAACAGGCACTACTGGTTCCGGATCGACACCTATGCGACCCCGAACACTGGTTATGTCAAAGGGAGAACGTTTTATTGCTCTGGATGTGAAGGAATGAAGTTGGCTGAGTGCTACGCACAAGCCTTCTTCAAGCCGACCGGAAACGGGTATCCTGGGCACTGCATTGGGTGCGCGCATACTTCAGCTTTGAAAATGCAGCATCAAATCAGCTCCTTCAATGACTTGATCGCGTCCCAGAAGTACACCTTGGCTTGCGCAAAGCACCTTTATGACCTGAGGCTTCAATTCGTGGATCCTCGTGTGGACATCAAGGAGTTCCTCAAAGTTTGTGCAGAGATGGTCTATGAAGACATCGGCAAGACGGTTTCTCACTACGGTGGTCTCCGAATCACAGCCAGTCAGGCCATCGAGTACGCAGCATGGGGAAAGGCCAAACAGTTGGCGTGGGACAGAGGATACGACTCCGAAGGCAAGACATGCTACATCTGCTACTACGACGCCGGGAACTGCGCTTATGCTGGTTTCATGAGGATGCTTTTGACTCCAGAAGAGCGCCAAGAATGCTACCGAGGGTCAGTCTTGCCCAAAGAAGAGCTCCTGGGTGACACATTGGAGCTGGCACTCGGGCTTCTTACGATTGCCATGAGACACCCAAGTCATTTTCCGAATTGGGGTGGCCTTGAGGGAGCAAATGCGTGTGCAAGAGGAATCGAAAGGTCATTCTTCCGCTACGCGTCGGCCGAAGCCATCGAGCTGATCACGGTTGACTCCCCGCGCAAAAGGACACCGCCCAAGAAGAATGAAGCAGTCGCTGAGATCGTCAACAACATGTCCGCTGACCTCGTGATTGATTTCACAGTGATCGTCGATGGTGATATCTACCCTGTAGAGATTACGAGAACCGACGAGACACAGGCCGCTGACAACGTCACGGACGATCCAGGGTTCTCAGTTGCTCCACCAATACCTGCACAAGATGTGGATGTGGATGCACAACCCGAAGAAGAGCAAGGTGCAGAAGGCCCTGATCCCAGGCATGCAATTCGTGAAGGAGTCGTCACGCAGCTTCAAGACTATGTTGGCGTACTCGCTCAGGGCGAGATGTCAGTCGGAAGCGATCGCATCACATTTTGTGTTGCTTGTGGCAGTGACCTACACACTCTGTCAAATTGCACAGAGAATGCTGCAACCCGGGACCTGGTACTTCGAAGCGTCCAGATAATCAAGGAAAGTCTTCTTCGATATCCACGTCGAGTACCTTCACAAGAGGCTGAACCAATGGACGTTGACACCACAGACCATGTGAGTGTTGCATCCTCGGACCGACGACCCAAGGCCAAAGCCCGACCGCGACGCGGAGGCGAAGCCGTTCGGGGTGATGTGGTCTTGATCCGTTATGAGAACAAACACAATCTCTGCACGGATGTTGAGAATCGTCGGGGCCTAAATGATGCTTGTGGCGTACCACTGCAGGAATCGGGACCAGAGAATAGCCAGCGAGTGGTGGACATCATTGAGCAGCTTTCGGACCATCGCGACCGACGCCTACCTCAACGAGGAGACCGTCCTAGCTATGTGTACGACGAGAATACTAACAGCTACACCAATCCGGGCTATGAATCCATCGGCGGCGGAAGGCCAATCCGATGCGGAATTCTCGACCTGATCCCAACCAAGGGTGCAAGCTTCATCAACAATCGGTGGGACATCGTGAACGAAGTTGTCCTTCGCAACATCACCCGTCAGCGCAGGTTGAATGCGGATTGGGCGCTATCATGCATCCAGTCTGACTTGCGCCACAGAATCGCCAGGCGCCCAGGCTCGGAATGGCTTGACAACAGGTGCCAGGTGGCATTCAACAGTGTCATCAAATGTGATGAAGGAGGATGGGTGATGATCGAAGACTTGGTGAGGCATGAGCCACTATGGACCCATGAAAGCAGACGCATCACCGAAGGGGTCTCAAGGACCGATGATCAACAGAAGAAGAGAGTGTACAATGAAAGACTTCAGCTATTGTTCCAAGGGAACATGATTGCAGCCACGAAAAGCAACAAGGCCAAGATTCGGTTGCAGTTCCTGGGTGTGAGAGTGAAGGACCCCGGCACGGAAGTTCTTGGATCAGCAGGTTCGAACATGTTGGTATCAGTTCGGGACCAGATCACGGAAATCCAGAACAACGACCATTGCCGGCATGGCCAGAGGTACCTGAACCTATGCAACGGCTGGGTGAAGCCATGGGCAGTTCGGGCTACGAGTGGTCACTCTGCGCATTCAGATCCCCAGAACAACTTGCTTCAGTTGGACAGGAACAGGTTCGCAATATCTCCATCTATGACCCTCTTGCAACGTCTTGGAGGTGCGTTCCACGCTACGGCATGCCGCAACTTGGATTCCATTGTCACGCAAGGCATCATGCCTGGGTCGGAGGACCCCGACGGGGACTTCGACCATAGGCGCCAATTTCGAGGCAACCAAGGCGGCAGACTCCACAGCTATTGGGGGGTGTTTGCGCCGTTCGATCACCGGAACGCAACGACCAAGATGCGAGTACACGGACGAGACGCCAAGCATATGCCATTGGCGGTTCTTCATGTCCCATCGCAAGATCTTGCACGAGAGGATGGACGTATCACTGACAGCGGCATCATGATCGTTGGTCGAACGATACCTTTCCATTTCGTCAAGGAGGTATGGTTTTGCGTCCCTGATCCTCGAGATACACACTCTTTCGCTCTGGTGGAAAAGATCTACGATGAAAGGTTGGAGAAAGAGCTGGGGTTGGACTACAATGCATCACCGTTGCTTCCCGAGTTCGAGAGATACCGAACGCCAAGCAAGATCATGGAATTGCTTTGCGAGATGCCTCCTGGACCCCACGACACAAGCAAGGAGCAGATCATTCGTGACCTCACAACTGTCTTGGAGTCCCACAGGGAGAACACGGTTCGGCATCATTACATGGACAAGGGAATCAAGTTTGTCATCAAGAATTGGCGACCCGAAGACCTACGCAGAGACGAGGATGGAAGGAGAATGAGGGTATGCCCGGCATGCTACAACATTGTTCCAGCATGTTTCTCCCGATGCACGTCTTGCTGGTCACAGTTCATTTCGAGCGGATATTACCAAGGTTCTCCACAACGGGAGACTCCTACGGAGATCCCCAGTGACGTCATTGCTCAGACAATGGAAGCCGCAGCAGCCGCAGTGCCTGAGGCGCCCGAAGAGGAGCAGGAAGCCATGGAGGTAGAGACCGTTGCGGAACCTGAAGAAATCCCAGAACCGTCTGTTGTCGCGGAAGACGATCCAGAACAGGAACCTGATGAAGAAATGGACGTTGAGCCTGAAGAGGACTTTGATGACGCAGTTCCAGAGGCAATTGCACAGGAACGTCGTCCCGTCTTCATAACTGGCCAGTCT